>JAVJIF010001388.1:0-490708 GCA_038442645.1 Agave tequilana
TTGCAGAGTGGTATTATTGTGATTTCTATTGTTCTTAAGGAATGGACATGTAGATTTTTCTCTGTAAAGTTTAGGAAAAAAAAACTTTGCGTGATTTTCTCTCCAGATTTCAGTTGCAATTGTACCTTTCTTTGTTTAGGAACTATATGCAGATTTAGACTAGTACATGTACTGGACGGGAAGGATGGAGCCACAAATCATGCTTCTTTGATGGATCATAATAGGGAAATGGGAGTACTGCTGTTTGAGATAATCGATTTTGTTCCGTTTTGCATTTCCATAGGGGTGATCTTTTCCCCTATAAAAAGAAACAGACTAGCTCATGAGAAACAACAGTGATTATCTCTCGTGTGTTTTGATGATCAAAGCTTAAAATTTGTGCACAGAAGTTGTGTCTTTCAGTTCTATTGGTTGCAAACAAGCTAGAATAGTATTACAACTAATTCTTAGCTCTGGTACCTTTACATCTTAGGTCTCTTTGAGCATTGCTTCTGTTGTTATTTAGCCAGTAATGCTATCACAAGCTAGGTATTCACTGTTCATCTTTTTTTGTTTGGAGAAAGGTCCCTAGGCTTACATAACAAGCCCCATATGGGGGACACTAGTTCAGTGTATGGCTAACATTTCATGCTAAGTACCTTTTTTTACCTTGGACTTGCATTTCTGACCTAAACTTTCTCTATCACAAAATGAACACCATGCTTAGGCCCTAGAATCAGCCTAAGCTCCGCATAATGGCGATGTTTGGGCGAAGGAGAGACCTTTTACCCTGACAAAATCATAGCGAATAGCGTCTTCAATTGAACCATGACAAAATCTGACCCAAGATGTGCGAGGACGCAAACCCAAATGACATGTACATGCGCGGATGCTTGCAAACCTTTCGGGATTGAACTGGTTGGCATCTGGTACCCACAGCTTTGTATCATGGTGGAAATGGAGTATTGGAATCCAAAGCCACGTGCCCTTGGGTATTTTTAGATCTCCAAACTTCATGTCTCCATACAGTCGTCGTGAAACAAGGTCAGATGCTCGGTACAACCAAAATATCTCTTGAATCACTTGTGTCAGCTACATGGAAGAGGATAAAAGGTGTTGGTTAGTCCAACTATGGTGGTTATGTCCGATATCTATGTGGTGACATTGATGTTAGATTTATATGTGCTACACATTGGGCAAATTAGCCTCTTAAGGCGAATTGTGATGACTAAGAGGAGCTTGGTACATTGTTTTAAGAGGAAATTTAGATGGTAGGGGGAGATCAAGGGTTCAAATCCTAAAGGGGAACTCACACACTTCCTATTTTTAAAACGCTAGATGCTATGGGCACATGAGGGCTTAAAACTAATAGATCTAGACTTCATCAGCAAACAAATGTTATAACTTACCAAGGGGCAGCTTCTTTAGCTTCTCTGGATCTTGCTTTAGACATCCATCACTTCTTCACGGACACGAGTCTGCCATTTTGGATTGGAAGCAAGCTGCAGTAACACCCATTTTGCTGCCGTGGCAGTGGCTTCTTGCCCTGCAAAATATGTGTTCTTGCAGTTGTCGACAATTAATGATTTGTCTGCAGCTTCTCCCATAGAATTCTTTAGAATGGGTTGCAACAGGTCTTTCTTCCTTGGCTCTGTCCTTCCTTTCTTTCACTACTTTCTGCACCAAGGTGCTAATTTCCTGTGCCAGCCTCCAAACAACTCTGTTATTCTTAGCAGGCAGATACCTGCATCACAAAAAGAGTATGTACAACTGTACAAGGTAATGTATAAGTTTCTTGTATGTTTGGGATGACGATGCTATGCATTATCGGAGATTGCTTAAATTCCACTTGGTGAAAGATAGGGATGACTAGATGTGTTTATGATTGATGCCAACAAAAGCCAAGGAGATCTTATCACAGTTGAGCATGATTAACTCTTGCTACTTGACAATTGATGCTACCCAACGATGAGCAAGAAATTAAAACAAAGCTATGTCAAAGGATTTTCATGATATATTCTAACATGTTATGGAATACCGCTAAAAAGATCATTTGACGATAGAGTTCAAATGCAAGTATCAATAGACAAATGATAGAAATGGAACAACTCCCAAACAAAGATTTATAAAAAGGTATGATGTTGATTATCAAGGCCGTGTGGAGATAAAGACATTCATACAGTCTACTAGAGGATCCAAAAAGTGAGAAACTGTTTGAATTGGATAACTAAAATGTTGATGATCTATCACCGACAAAACAACAGAGAAACACCGAGTCGAAGACTCAGCAGCGAAAGCGGAAGTGTACAAGATAACCACTAGTAAACAATTACCACACAACTAAGGAACACAAGATTTAACATGGTTCGGCAATGTGCCTACATCCACGAGGAGGAGGAAAGAAATATTTATTGAGGAAAATACAAGAGTTACAATGAGAAAAGAAATATTTATTGAGGAAAATACAAGAGTTACAATGAGATCACTCTCACAACTCTCAATAGTGGAATTCTAGAATTTCTCTTGAATTCTTGACACACCTTCAAAAGGCCACTCCTGAGGGGTTTATATAGGCACCTAGGATGATCCTAGTCTAACATAAACTTAAATCAGCACCTCCTTAGAAAAATGGAAAACTCGTATCCAAGATAAAACATGAGACAAATCCGTATTAAAAAACTGTCAAAAACTTGAATTCTTCTCCAATAAATATGAGGCACTCCAAATACTAACAATCTCCACCTTAACTCATGTTCATTAAATTCCTTCTTAGAAATTGGCCTCTGCTTCATTCGCCTTCCTTTTTTTCTCTTTTGTGACTTCACATGGCTCCCTCTCAAAAGCTCACTCGCCACTTTACCTTTGAAGAACTATGATGAAGTTCAAAGATGCTCTGAATTTCTCCACCGGGATGGTCTTCGTCATTATATTCACTGGATTCTTCTTCGTGCGGATCTTTATCAAATTAATCACCTTATCATTCACGACCCACTAACATATCTTATGAAATCTCACATCAATGTGCTTCACCCGCTTGTGATCTTTAGCGAGATGAATAGCACTCTGATTGTCGTTAAAAGAGCAATTGTATTTTATAACTTTGCCTTCCAACTAATGACGTACTCAGCTACTGTGAACACATAGCCCATCGTAGATTTTCGTTGATCAAGATCTCCTGCATAATCTGCATAAACATAACCTTATAGTAACCTAAGCTTTTCTGTTTCTAATCTCTGAAACACTAAGACTAGTCTCGCAGTTTCTCGCAGATATTGTAGCACCCACTTCACTGCTTCTCAATGTTGCATTTATGGATTTGTCATGAACTCATTACTGTACTAATGGTGTAGGCTAAGTCAGGCCTAATACAAACCATAGTATACATGAGTGATCCCACCACACTAGCATATGGTACTTGAGACATCTCTTCCTCCTCTACCGGTGATTGTAGACACTACTTGGAAGATAATTTGAAGTGACCTACCAAAGAGTGGTGACTGGTCTTACTTCTACCATGTAGAATCTCTTCAACATTTTGAGAACATAGTTTTTCTGGGATCGCCAAATTCTTCCTGTGCTTCTGTCTTGAGTGATCTCCATACCTAAGATCTTCTTACCTTCTCCAAATCTTTCATATTAAATTCCTTCTTGAGCTGAGTTTTAAGCTCTGAACATGTGTCTTATTTCTCGCAGCATTGAATCTTCGTCAAAGATCACATATCTGCCGGTAAAGGTGCTCCTTTTCTCAGAATCCCAAAGTCTTTGACTCCTTCGGTGAACCTGATGAACATACATTTTTTATACTTGGACCCCAGTTTGTTCTTTTCTAACTATCAACCAAACTATATGTCGGGCAACCGAAAATCCTTAAGGTTGAATAGTCACAGATACCCCTCGTCATATCTTCTTTGGGATCTGAAGATCAATAGCTGTTGATGGTGACATGTTTACCTGATAACTCACATGATTCAGTGTCTCTGCCCAAAATCCTTCTAACATGTCATCTTGTTATCTGATACTGTGGGCACGCTCTGTAAGTGTCTGATTCATGCACTCTGCTACTCTGTTTTGTTCTAATTGCCCTGAATACTTAGCTGGTGTTTAATGCTCTTACTTTCTAAGTAATCTTTGGATTCTTTGGAGGAGTACTCGCCTCCATTATCGGAATTCAAGACTTTCACCTTCCGCCCCGTCTGATTTTCCACCAAAGTTTTCTACTCCTTAAACTTTTGAAATACTTTCAATTTCTTCTTCAAGAAGTATGCCCAAACTTTTCTTGAAAAATCATCTATAAAAGTAACATAGTACGTAGCACTTCCAATGGATGCTACTAGCGAAGGCCTCGCCACATCCGTGTGTATGAGATCCAGCAATCCTTGTTTTGTGCTGAAATGTAGATAAAGCTGCTCTATGTTGCCTACTCATAATGCAAATTTAAAGATCAAGTTTGCAATATTTGATTCCTGGTAGCGCACTCATTTTGTGTAGGACTTGAAGACCTCGCTCGTTCATGTGTCCAAGACGCATGTGCCAAAGTCTTGTAGTTTCTTCTTCTCTGTTACTGCTGAAACATTAATAATAATGCTTTCTGTCAACTTATACAAGTTTGTTGTTCATTCTCCTTTGAGAATCATCATGGAGCTTTTAGTAACTTTGATTGCTTCATCTGCACCAGAAAAGTTGTACCCACGAGCTTTCAAAGCTCCCAACGAGAAGATTTTTCTTTAAATCCGGAACGTGTCGAACGTTTGTGAGGGTTCGAAGCTGTCCATCAAATATCCTCACGCGGATGTTGCCAATGCCAACAGTCTTACACGACGTCATTTCTTATCAGGATAGAGCCTCCATCATAAGGCTTGTAAGTACTGACCACTCCCTTTTTGTGCATATGTGATATGTGCACCCTGCGTCAAGTAACCAAGCATCTGAGTATTTACCTTTTCCTGACTCAGCTATCAAGACATCACATGAATCCTCATCTGCTTTCTCGATACCCCGGCTTGATCTGACTTTCCACTGGTACTAGCCCCATCAGAATCTTTGCCACCTTTCCTCTTCAGCATCTCGTTGTATTTCATACAATTTTTCTTGATGTGTCCTAGTTTTTGCAAAAGTAGTAAGAAAAACTGCTAGAAGCATCTGAATCTCATTTGGGTTCCCTACTCTTTGATCTTCTCCTTTAGCCCTTGACAAACAATCCTGAGGTCTCCTCTGTAGAATCTGTCTTCTTCATCAGCTCGTTGTTCTGGAGCATCTGACTGACATCTTCTAACTCTAAGGTCTCTTTATCATATATGATGATGGTTGCTAAGTGGTCATAACTTGATGGAAGAAAAGAGAGTAATAGAAGAGTTTTGTCTTTTTCTTCTAACTTAACCGCTAGAGCTTAACTTTTAGAGTTAACAAGTCGCTTAAAATTCTATTAAAAGTATGAGATGTTGTAAAATAGATGTAAGTTTCTTCATCCGAAAACTGTATAATTGCTTCTTCATGAAGAGCTTGTTAGACAAACTCTTCGTCATGTATAGGCTTCCAGCTTACAACAATGACCAGCAGTTGTCTTTTTGTTCATCATGTTGTAGAGAATTTCATCTGATAGGCACAGTATGATCGTTGCCTTTACGCGAAAGTCGATGTCATTTCACTCATCATCCATCTTCGATGACTTTTCTCAATACCAAGTTGAGCCTTGTGTATGCCCTCATTCACGAGCAACGATGTTACTCGCATCTTCCACAACAGGAAGTTGGACTTCCCATCAATTTTCTCCACCTCGAGCTTGGTTGGCGTGGCCGTCTTACTAGCCATCGCTCTGATACCAATTATCGATGATCTATCACCGATCAAATAATAGAGGAACACCAAGTTGAAGACTCGACAGCGAAAGCGGAAGTGTAGAATATGTATCACTAGCAAGTAATCACCACACAACTAAGGAATACAAGATTTAACGTGGTTCGGTAATGTGCCTACGTCCACAGGAAGGAGGAGAGAAATATTTATTGAAGAAAATATAAGAGTTATAATGAGATCTCTCTCACAACTCTCAATGGTGGAATTCTAAAATTTTTCTTGAATTCTTGACACACCTTCAAAAGACTATCCCTGAGGAGTTTATATTAGGACCTAGGATGATCCTAGTGCAACATGAACTCAAATCAACACCTCCTTACAGAAATAGGAAACTCGTATCCAAATCAAAACAGGAGATAGATCCGTATTAGAAAACTGTTAAAAACTTGAATTCTTCTCTAATGAATATGAGGCACTCCAAATACTAACATAAAATGTCTGCATCATTAGAAAGAACCGGTTTGATGTGTCGTATTCTAGATGGTTCACTTCCCATCTTCTCTAATACTAGATGCCTTGAAACTGAAATTGATCTGTAAGATAGAAAGTAAGCTGTCAAGAACTAAAACATTATTTTCAATTTTTAAACATTGTTCATATACTCTTTTTTATATTTCAGCATGTTTAGGACTTTTGTATATCTTTTCTTATCTTTCATGATTCTTGGGCTATAAATGGTGTCTAAAGTGTTTTCTTTTCTCACGGGTAATCAATAAAGTTGATTTCTATGTTTTTTCGTGCTTGCCAGTTCTTATGCGATTCAGGGATACATTGGTCATTTCTAGTAAATCACACTCAAACTATGACTCAGTGCACTAAGGTGCAACTCCAACGTTAAACTGTGTCCAATTTCCTTCTTAAGGCATTGAGTTGGTTTGAAGTTAAGAGAGTGCAAATGACCAAAGCAAGCTACACGTCCGGCTGCAAATGTTGGTTTTTTTTTTTTTTTTTTTTGCTGCAACTGACACTACAACCTTACAATTGTAGAAATGGCCATTGCCATAAATTGCATTTGCAGTGTATTTGCAAGTATGAGCATCACTAAAATGACATGGATAACACACTCAATGCTAATTAACGATTATGAAGAGTTTAAATTTTGAATTTTTAGAAAAAAAATGAAATAAAATGTGTAGAAAAATTTAGAACTCCACGTACAATTGCAACTACTGTTGCTGCAACAAGCAACAAAAAATCTAGTTGTTGCAACTATTATTACTGCAAGTGCAACACTAGCAGTTAAATTTTCAGTTGCAATGAAATAAGCAGTCCCTTGTTGGTTTAGCAAGGAAGAAAAGAATCAATACACCTTTGGCCATGCTATCAGGAGAATTTTACCATGAAGCCATATTCACACTTTTTGACCACTCATGTCGTTACACATTGAAATATGTATACACTTTCTGACTGTAAAGAATCAGTTCAATTCTAATATTAAAATTTTGAGATCTGGTAATGCTAAAGAATATCTAGATAACAACTTCAGTCAATTTTTGAAACAAATGAAATTTTGCATCAATCCTCATGTGTTTAAACTTCTCGACAGAATGAGGTCATTCAACGTAAGAATAGACACCTTCTTGACCTACTATTTCATAGACAGGTATCAAAAAATTTTTTTAGGTGTGTTCATTTTGACTGCTTGTTATTTGATAAATTGAATGTCATTCTCTATATTTCAAAATAAAATCTCATATTCCATCTTTTACCTAGACATGATTTGCTCCCTCTGACTCCATCTGGTCTCTCTCTTTTGTCCATAATCATCACTCTCATAAGACAAAACTTGATTATTCTTGGTCCCTTAGAGATATTTTTCTTGGTTACTCTAAAACTCAGAAAGGTTATAAGTATTTTTGTCCATCTATAGACAGATATATCATATCAACCGATATATCCTTGTTTGAGTCTAAACTGAAAATTTTCACATCTTCTCTTTTTGAATTAGAGGATGACTATGATTATCTGTTCTATAGGAGATATTAATCAATAGTGGTGAGTCAATATCAAAAAATATAGCCGGTAAAAATTCCCTTTGTTTTCAGAATTCGATTCAGACTTGCACACGATGAACAACTCCTCTTGTGCCATCACCATCCTCAGTATCAAGTCCTACACAAGAATCAAGTGAGAATATTATTGCTCAATTACCTGATATTTCTACTCCTGATGATCTTTCCATTGCACTTCGAAAAAAAAAAACTTAGCATCCTCTCTCTAATTTTGTTTATTATTCTTATTTATCAGCTTCTTTATCAGTGTCATAGAAAAGGAAATCTAGCTATTCTTATTTATCAGTGTCATAGAAAAGCAAAAAATAGAGTGTGGTCTCTCGGTTCAGTACAGAGTCGAGGTACAATGCAATGACAAATATAACATTAGAGCTAATATAGATCAAAGATTTATTAACAGTAATTGGTTTTTCCTTAGAGTGTCCCATGAACTATATGGTGGCAACATGGTAACAATACACATTGCTAAAAATGTCGTGTTTTATGAGAGAACCAAACACATTGAGTTGATTGTCATGTAGTTCGTAAGAAGTTTGAGGATAAGATCGTTGTGGCGAAACATGTATCATCAGAACACCGGTTAACAGATCTTCTTACCAAACCATTTGTAAAACAACGGTAGATTTTATTCGTTACAAGCTGGGCATGTATGATATATATGCTCCAGCTTGAGGGGGAGTTTGAGAGACCGTGTATATATAGTTTAGTCTCATATTGCCTGTGAGATTGGATGTAATGTATACTAGTTATTATATATAAACAAGGAGTATGAAGCCTAGACCTCATCTCTCTCTTCCAACTCTCTGATACTACTTTGACAGATACCTTTTTCATAGTTATTTTATGTTTTTTATAGGGAACGCGTATCCTAAATGATTATTTGCACCTATTTTGGTGTGCATTTGGGGTTTTGGCAACTGTCATTTTGTCTAGAGCTTGCTTTTTGTCTAGAGCTTGCTACTTGCTCGCTTTCTTTCTTATGTTGACTCAAAGTAGTATGTATTTGTTTCTCTTTATGATTAGTCACAAAAAGGAAAAGCAAAAGAGAAGGAACATCAGTTATCCAGTAAACTTTCTCTGTCTACAAAAAAATGTTACACGTATCTACGTATTTCAAATAGGATATGCACAGTTTTCTTTATGTTTTGACATCTATATTTTCCTTGTGGTCGAAATCTAGCTAGCTTGCCCAACTTTCTTTACAATAAGGGACAATCCAAACTCTGGCTCAATGATTAATCTGAAGGCCGGAGAATGCTGATATCTCGGAGATAGAGAGAAGGTGAACTTGGCAAGAAGAAGGGAAAGCACAACTTTCAACTCTACCAACGCAAAGTTCTGGCCCACGCATGTGCGAGCCCCAAACCCAAAGGGAATATACGCGCTGGGATGCTTGCATGCACCTGAGATGCCATGTGCAAATCTTTCAGGCTTGAACTCATTGGCGTCTGCGCCCCACAAGGTCGTGTCATGGTGCATCACGGATGTTGGTATCCACAGTTCAACACCTTTGGGGAAATGAAACTTGCCAAAGTTCATATCTTGAAAAGTTTCCCTAGCAACAAGGGGGGATGGGGGATAGAGCCGTAGAGTTTCTTGAATTACCAATGTCAACTGCATACAAATAGATTTATAATTATGGCATAAATATGATAAGTTTCTCTGAAGAGAATATGATTTTGCTTTTAACACACACACACACACAATAAAGGGACAAATAATTATCATCTTAAGGTTTAGTTTTTTAAATATTATTTTAAAAGGTTTGGGAAAGAAATGGAAAGCACATAGGTTTACTCCTCCCTCTCTGAAGAGATACAAGCCAATGTCTGCCTTTTCTGATCTTTTTAATGATAGTTCAATTCTAGCACATGTGTTCTAAAGTACTGAAAAACTGGATCATCTTTTTATTTTATAAGGGTTCAGGTTGTTTCATAACCATTCTATCTAAAAACTTAAGCATTAGGATTGTAGTTAACAATGTATACCAGGCATTCTTAAATAGAGGTTTGTTTGTGGTTCTGTTTTGACGATCTTAGTGTGCTTTTTGTTTAAGAAATTTGTATAAACTTTTGCCCCTTCTAGGATTTTAGGTTCTTCTGTTGTCAAACCTCTCCTTTTCCTGTAACCAGGTGAATAGTTTGTACAGAATTTTTAAAAATCCAATAATTTTGAATCTTTTTTGCTTTCTTTTGAAAATACAGGTGGAATGAGTCGGCCTAATTGAGATGCAGTGTGATTGGTTCTACCTTAGGCCTCTTCAATCCTCCTGTAATTTCAAACATTACAATGGGGAGGTTCATTATATTTCCAAAGATATTTAATTGTACTAAACTTGATACGCATTGTTTTCTTATGGTTAATGGGTGGGAATCAGTATTTTTGGAAGGAGACATTTGTCTCGCCTATAATTGGATTTAACTCCATGTTTTCATTCTTGGCTTACCGTCTTCAACCTCATGATCATGTCTCTGTTCGGCAATTGTCCTCCGCAGACTTCCCTCACCTCAGCACGAGCCCGATCCTGCCACTGTGGATGTGATGCAGCAGCATCAAGCACCATGTTGCTGTGACTGCTGTTGTTTCATGTCCCGCGAAGTATATATTCTTGCAATTGTCTACTATGAAATTGTCTGCAGAATTAGAGCCAACTTGTCCAATGCCTGCATTCGCGAGTATCGACCTTAGCAAATCTTCTTCAGATGTAGACCTTTCTATACGTTCCCTGACAACATCCAGTATCAAGGATCGGATTTCTTTCTCTAGCCTTTGTATGTCTTGTGCATCTTGGCTACCTTTTGTAGGGAGAAATCTGGCAATAACCCAGGTTATAATGATTTGAATATGGTTTTTGCAAAGAAATTCATCAGTATGATTCAGGTTAGGTAAAAAAAAAAAAATCTTATGCTATGGTTTCTGATTAGGAGCAAGGGAAAATTCTACAATATGCAAATATATTCCAACTTTCAGAGTCCTAGTTCACTTCAGCTTATCAAACTGCAGAATTTTTCAAAGTGAAAGAAATGAGGCAGTATACTTGATGACTTAATTTTTTTAATTTATTATCTTGATAAGACCAGGTGGTGCACCGATGACTCTTGTGCATGGCAGTTTGATTGTTGTGTGCTTGCGGCTCCTTTTCTGTCTCTTTCCCAGTTTCTTCATTTTATAACTTCCTGAATAAAGATAAATGTAGTCTTTTTATTATATTTTCTTTTGGAAATTCAATGCTCCTTTAAAAAATGAGAATTTCATGATAGTTGGCCATTAATGGTAGGTTTCCTGTTGCTAAAAATTTGAGGATGAATGTGGGAGAAAGACCGCCCCTCCCCCCTTTGTTTTTAGGGAGAAAAATTCTCTCTGTTTTTCTTTTTTCTCCACAAAACTCTTTGTTACTTTTTGCTGAAATTTTAGGAAAACAGATATTTCTCAAGATTGTGTATTTTGTAATTGCAAATTAAAATAGATTAGCATTGGTTTATTATACACCCTAGTTCTATTAAATTTGGTCTTCGTATAAAAATGTCAATGCCCAGCATCTCTTTCTTCTTGGATTCAATGGTGAAAGAAAGGATAAAGAATCAAGTTTTTTTTCGTTTCTTTTTTTGTCCTGCCGTGTGCGTGCTTGTGCTTACAGCTTGGGCTGTTTGGTTCAGTGCAATTGAAGCTACACTGTAGCTCCAATTTCATGTATCTTTTATTCATATAGTTAAAGTACCAGTCATGTGTTTAATTTGACATTTGTTATTCCAATTGTCGGAAATAGAGAATAGTTGTTTTGTTTAACGCATGATGAAGTTGTATTGTATAGACATTATTAAAAAAAGGCTAATGTGGTGTCCTCTTTTAATTTCTTTTATTATACATCAAATGATATAGTTTTGACTTACAATCAATTTGATCGCAGTTCTAATTAAGCTAAAATGACTACAACATTTTAGAACTATGTGCAACTCTAACTATTATCAAAACTAGCAGTTGGGTTGTTGTTTACTAAAGTTGGAGCTGTTTGTAACTCCAACTACAACCATCCAAAAATCAAGTAGGATGTAAGTGGTATTATTACCAATCTTGAACACCACTTACAACAGTTTGGCCACAACCTGCAACATCATGCTGAATTACCAGAACTGAATTGAATGTTGTAGATGGTCCAACTACAAAAACTAGTTACAACTTTTTAGGGTTTGATCTCTCACATCTTTCTGAATGGTCGAAAGTCGTGTGGTGGCAAAAGAATTAGAGCCTGGGTTTCCCGCATCGAGTAAAATACTACATAGTTAAGTGGTTAAATAAGTTTTGACTCATGATTCAAATATCATTGATGTTCTCGGGTCAATATGAGTTTCAATCTGTTAACCAAACACCACTCGTAGGTTTTAAACCCAAGTTCATCAATCCAGAATGTTTGGGCAGCTTGATTGTCAGTTTTTTATGTTGTTTGCTCATGTAGGGTTTATTATGCGAGGAGGGAGTGTGAAGTATGTGTGAGAGATTTCAAGTTGAAGGAATATTGCTGCTCATAGATTTTAACAGAGTTCTTGGATGAATCATGATGTTGCAGTTTCTCTGTTTAGCTTTGATTGTTCATTTTACTGTGTCTATCTAATTCCTATTGTTTTTGTGCATTTCAGAGGTGCAACTAGCTTTAAAAGCTTGTATATCATTGAATCCAGAAATGAAGGGACAAGGGAACTGCTGCACTCACTTGATCGAAGGGAACTCGAAATGCATCCTTTTCTCTGAAATCACACTTGAGAGGGCTCTAAGCTTCGCGAAAATTTCTTTCCCCCTGGAGTAGCTACCGCCAAAACATGCTCTCGAGATCACATCTGCGGAGAAGCTTCGGAAATCTTTGTCGACAACTATCTCTGCTGCGCCGCCATCTTGCTCGATTCTGGCTTCCCATGAATTCAGCAGGGGCATTGCAGATTCCACCATGAGTTCCACCATGCCCTGTGCTCAAAAGAAAACCAGACTCAACTAGCTGAAGTTTCTTGACCAGTGGAAACTCAATGAAATAGCAATTTTCACAAGACCCACTTCAGTCAGTTTGAAGCTACATGTTGACAGTTCTTGAATGATAGATAACATTCTTAGTTTTGTTTTGAAATTTTCACCTTGACTTTCTCCAAGAAGAACTCAGGGGATATTGTTTTCCTCTGATGAGCCCACTCCCCACCATTGGACTTGATGATCCCACGGCCAAACAAAGGCTCCTGTATCTTCTGAAGGTGAGTGGCCTTCCCAAGGTCCAGGGAAACTCGCAGGCTTATGTCCCTCACAACATCAGCCTGGCTCACAAAAACCACTGGCCTCCTCCCAATCCAAAACACAAATGTTGGCCCTGCATGCATGTCACAGTTCAACCACAAAATTAATTGGCCTAAAAGTCCATAAAATTTAAGTCCTAAGTTTTAAACACTAGTAAACCGCCGATAGCGGTGGGAAAACGACCGACCGGCCACCGCCGAGCGGCAAAGAAGGAGGGAGAGGAGGAAAGGAGAGAGAACGAGAAAGAGGAAGCAGGAGTGGGAGGTGATAGAAGAAGAACGAGGAGTCTCTCTCGCACGGATGAAAACAAACGGACAGAGAGACAAAGTTTCTATAAGAGTCACGAGAGAAAATCTCCCTTCGGTCGGTTTTAAATATAACCCTGCAACCCAAAAGAAACAACTTGTGTGTGGGGCTCTTTTGAGGGGTGGAAACTAAACCAAAAAATAGTGCTCTCTTTCAAGTTTATCACATCAAAAGATCTAAAACTAAAACAGAAAATAGTTTTTGTCAAATTTCCTTTTCAAAAATGGGAGTCAAGGAAGGGAGGAAAAAAGAATTGGCACTTATTTTGAATGTATGTGTAGAGGCAGATTAAAAGACAAGAATGTCATCTAGCTAGCCACATGACACAGAAAGGGGAAGGAGGAGAAACGTAGCAAAGAGAGAAAGGACCACAAAGAAAATAAAGAAGAAGGAGAGGACTACAAGTTAGTGTTAGCCAAAAGAGTTCACCAATTCAATTCAATGATGATGTAACATCTAAAAGTGATACTATGCATATTTAAGTACACTTTTAAATGAAAGAACCTTCATAAATTACTTCAAGGGTAAATGTTTTTCCGCCCCCAGCTCTTGCTTTGCTTATAAATTGGCTTTTTTATTTTTTATTTCCCAAACTTCAGTAATTCACTATTTTCAGGTTATGTGGGAATAATGATTTTTTTGGCATTAAAAGCTAGCTTTTAATTTACACAAAAATATGCAAGTGAGCCAAACGAAAGTAGAAACACACAGGTCTAAGGGCATGTTTGGTTGTCTAAGGGCATGTTTGGTTCAGAGAATTTTCTGGGAAAGTTTTCGGTAGGCCCCACAGATGAAGTTTTCCATGAGAAAGCTTGACCGCGACCCCCACAACATCAGGTTTCCAGCCAGTTTCCGTCGCCCTCGCAAGCATTTGCGTGTGGCTTGCGGGTCCCACCACTATTTTTCATTTTTTTATTTCGCTCAGCCAAACACCTTTTTGGGGGGAGAAAAAAAAATATCTCATGATTGTCCGCGGTTTCAGGATTTCTCACCCGGCTTTCTTACAACCAAACAACCCCTAAAAGAAATTTATGGGAAGAAAAATAACATTAAAGTGTTTCAAATTGCACATAGCCTAAAAAAAAAATCCACTTAAAATTCAAGGGTTTTATGAAACTTCCAATAATAAATGAAACAGATGATGTTGCAAAGGAAATGAATTACAAAATGACATCAATAATTTTCAACACATGTAGCTTGATCCTGAAAAAGTCCATGAATTCATGTGAGTACATGGGTGACCATTAGACACCAAGAGAGCAAACATATTCAGCATGGGCAACAAACATCTTTAATATGATAACAAATTATTGGCCACTCATGATTCATCATGAAGTTGCATGAATTTATAGCCAAATCAACACAAAAGTTATGCTAGCAAACATTAGTGTGTGCCCACATGAAAATATGGGAGCAAGGGCTTGTTGTCCCCTTGGGCGTATGTTAGAAAGTGACGTTTGATGCCCAAGTTAGAAGATAGTCAAAGATGCTAAATTCTCTTTCCCTCTGCAGGCTTTAAAGTTTAAAAATAAATAAAATTAATTGCTTGAATGTGTAAATGAATTGAAAGACATGACATAACACTGATATTGTTATAAAAACTCTCTCTTCTATAGAGAGAGAGAGAGAGTCTGAAAAATTGCTAAGAAATTATAGCAATTGCCTTCTCAAAAATCTTTCAAATTTATCATTAAATATAAACTCTTCTAGAAAACCAGGAAAAACCATTTTTGTTGCAATTAACTCATGACTGATTTGTATAAGCCCCACCTACCACTGGCTCGGTTGGGTCCTTCGCGCAAAGGACCGTGATAGCCCTTCGTGTCGTAGGCCGTCCATCATAGCAGATGCGGTTCAGAGCAGAAGCTAGAGGAAAGAAAACGTTTCTTCTGCTTGAGTCATTCATCAGCTGTGATGAACGGCCCCACAACGCGAAGAGCCATCACCTTAAACCTTTAAGGAGACAGCTCTGAAATGATCAGCTCCTTCAAGCAGTCAAGTTTCCTTCTGAGTTTTAAATTCAGTTTTTATTGCACAATCCGTCCCCATCATTAAAATGGAAAATAAACATGGAGACATGAATGGTAAATGAAAGTCAATGTCTATTTATTAGTTTAGAGTTGTCGGCACCTACATGCGACTGCTTCGGTTGGGCATGGCAAGGAGCCAAGTTTGCTTATAACTCTTGTTCCAAAATAAAAAGCAGTGAGATGATCAAAGACATTGCTTTTCTAAATAGATGACGCTAAATTCAACACTTTTCCTTCACAAGTAAACTACTTCAAGTTTTTTGTGCCTAATAATTGATGTGTGATGAAATTGACATGTGTTCAGTGTTTTCTTTCTTCTTTTAAGAGAAAATGTAATTTGAAATTTATTTAGAAATTAAAGTATATATTATAGTTGTGCCTAAAAGTCAAGCAGGTTGCTTTCGGCTGTAAGCAAGCAGTCGGCGAGTCACAGGACAGCAAACACCATTATAAAAGAAAGAGATGCCGCTATAACAACGTGTTGCTTTTTTAACGTTTTTTGTATTGTAATCATAGCAAAGGTACACGATAGATTTATTCTCACGCTCATATGACGTTTAGACTCTATCGATTGAATTGAACACTTTACCAATCGTATACGAATCTAAAATGACTTAGTTGACAGCGCTTGGAGGAGGAAAAAAAATAAAAAACAATTAAAAATATGTGAAAAATAAAAAAAAATAACAAACTTGTCAACCCACGTGGGCCCACACACCTCGGTCCCCAGCAATGCAACAAAAAACTACCTCATGCTTGCTTCTACAACTCTAACCAACATCACTTTATAAAGCCCACTTGTCACCACCACCCAACTTTTCCCCCCATAAATGGACAAGCCCAGCTGAAATCAAGTGGGCCCCTCCCCTCTCTTAACAAAACAAGTTAACTCCTTTCACCTCCATGTCTTACTCTACACCCCCTAACTAACTCTCTCAGAGAGTAAAGGATAACACCACCCCACAATCCTCTACCAAAAATGACCAAATTATCCCACGATTTTAAATACATTATTTGTTTCGATAGGGTCATCCTCGTCATTTCATCTTAAGACTTTAAATTCCTAATCTCTTGCATGATAGCAAAAGATTACAGCGACATAAAACAAAATTAATTCTCGAGGAAAGAAATTTTAAAATATCACCGGTTAGGGCAAGAGCACACCCAAAATAATCAAATTACCCCCCTCAATCCTAGACGCACCATTTGTTTTGACAGGGTCACCATCGTCATTTCATTCTAACTTGTCCCTCGAGGCATTAAACTCGAGAACAAGAGGGATTTAAACTCCAGATCTCTTACACAACCGGCAACAGAATTTACTGTAGCGTAAAAACAAAAATTCAAACAAACATACCATAAGTTTTCCTCCACTGATGCAAGTAAGGGAACAAAGCCTTGGCATAGTCTTGAGTCATGGACTGATCACCATCCCCTCCAAGTTGAGCTCTGGTCTTCTTGGCCTCCTTAGTGAGTCTCCTCATCTCTGAGAGGTTCCCATTGTAGAAAGAAGGGGGAGGTCCAACAATCCCTTGGCTCTTGAGGGCTCTATAGATCTTTCTAGCCCTTAACCATGAGAATTTGAACAAGAAGAAGAAGAGGATCAAAGTGAGAGAGAGTAGAAAGAAGAGGGAAGAAGAAGACAACAAAGAGATACACTCAACAAAAGCTCCTTCCATCTCTCTTTCCCTGTGCTTCTCTCATGTGCACAGGGTCTAGGCCTTAGGGTTCTATATATACACAGGAGAAGGCTTCAGCACGTGGGTGGCGCATGCTGGGGATTTGCTTTGTTTGGGGATGTGGTCAATGAATGAATGTATATAAGTCAATACTGTAACAATTTGTGGGTTGTTAGGGGTTTGTGTGCAAAAGATAATGTCATCAGCAATTTGTTGTTGTGCTCAATTATTGCCAACATTGACTCCGTGACGATCAAAAAACGTGTCGTCAATTTTAAGGTGGGTGGTTTTCATGTGGCAGTAATTATCAGTCAACGCAGTATTTCTCAGTCAATCTCTAAGGTTTGACAAGTTTAATGTGGGACTTTTTGAGGCTGCTTGTTGCCAAGTACAAAAATGACGGGTTTGGTTCATGTGTGTGAACCACATACACATATTATAAGAGAGTCAATTCCACATTAACACGTGGATAAAATGTCGGGTTTCAGAGGGACAAAGCATTAAAGTTTTTGAATCTTTTATAACATTATAAGAACGTGGAATTGGCCCTCTTATAATATGTGTGTGCGGCTCATACACATGCACCAAACCCAAAATGGCTCTACCACAACTTGTGGGAACTATTGTTTCTGTCTCGGCCTGTTGGGTGTTTTTGACTTTTGTCGCCCTCATAGGCTTTTTTAGTTTTGATTTGTTTGTTTTGCAGAAAAAGTGGGGAAAATTGGGTTTTTGCGGCTGTCAATTTTTCTTAATGCTGGGAATCTGACAACCCTATTAAACAACTATTTTGGAGTGTTAGGGTTACTCTTCATCTCTCCTTTCTCTCTTTTCTCTGGTGCAGCTCTCATCTCTCTCCCTTCTCTTTCTCTCTTCACTAAAATTTTCTGATCTTGTCGATTGATTGTTGAAAACAGCTCAAGAGAATCCCTTTATATAGGCTCTCAAGAATATAGCCGTTGGCAGCCAGAAAATGTCATTCTTGAACTTCCGGTCGACTGATTGGTCACTAATGTTGCATATTTAATGTCACATTTTCATACTTATTTTTAATAAAAGCCTGCATTGTCCTAATTAATTGCTTAATTTTTGCAGGCCCATTCTTTAAAGGAGATGAAGAAAAATGAGACCAAAGCCCACAAAAATTCTGAATTAAATCAGAGTTAATTCACACTCAGTAAATCAGGGAAAAATCAAGAGGTTGAAAACTGGTTGAGAAAAATCCTCTCAGAATCGATCGGTTGAAGCAAAGATCAAGCAAGTTTGATTCAGATTCTGACTGGATACATTTTAGTATTCGAATCATAACTTTTGCTACAGAATCTCAATTCTGATGATTCAAGATGATCCAGAAAGCAGACTGACAGAGCTATAACTCTTATGTTGATCATTATTTCTAATTCTGTCAGTTGTTAAGTGATATTCAGCAATCAACAAGCCAACAAACAGCAGATCAGAACTGAATATCCACCTCTACCCCCTCCATTTCTCCTATAAATACCTGCACTCAAAGGCAAAGTGGAGGACCATGCAGAGATAGGAATTTAGCCTAGTTTTCATTTCTTAGTTTAGGTTTTTAGTCTTTCTTTTCATGTAATTTTAGTTTTCATTTATGTAATTCAGAGGAGATCGACTCTCATCGAAGAACAAGACTGAAGCTAGAGCTGGAGTGACACCGGTGTAAGACTTATTTCTTTTCTTTGATTGTAATGAAATCAAATCGATATTCTTTTTGTGTATGTACTTCTTTTTAGTCTTCTTCTTCTTCTTTTCTATTTTACCTTTCTTTTTGGTACAACTGTCTTCCAAGTGAGTCTAAAAGCATCGAAAGAGCCTTGCCTTTGCGAGTGCCACCGATAGCTCATGACGATGGAATTGTGAGTCTCTCCGTATCATTTCATGCTTGCGTATCTTGATGATGTAATATGGAAGAGACCAACACTCGACTCTTATGGGCTATGCGCTAATTGCCTCCAATTCAAGGTAACATCGAAGCTAAGAACTCAAGGTAAGCTTTTGGTTAAAGAAGGTAAATATTTGTTTTATTTTCTTTTTCATTTCTGTAAATTATACCAACAATACCTCTTCCAACTCCTTCTTCTCCACTCACTCCATTTGTACATAGCCGTTTTTTTATCATTTTCTGATTTTTCTCCACTTTCTATTCTACCGCTTTCTTCTTAACTTTAACAACTTTCTTTTCCATTTTCTTAACTTTAAAAACAGAGAAGAACTTTCTTTTGTTTTCTTAACGATTTCAATAAAGACACGTAAAGCTTCCATCGCAAACCCTCATTGTGGATCACGACCCGCATAGCCACTTGCTATAGCGGAAGAATTGAGCAACTGCACATATTCTTTCTTAAGTTCTATAATCTCGTATTTTTGTGCAGGTTTGGCCTCAATCATATTTTGGCACCGTTGCCGGGGAGGGTAAAACGGTTTTTATTGAAATCTGAATTTTTATTGCAAATTTTTGAGAACTAAACGAATTTCCTTCTCTGTTGCAGGTTATAGGTTGAAGAAAACAGGAACTTTGCATTGCAGTGACATATAAGTGGACCTGGGCCTCTGCTCTCGAAAGCAGAGACCAGGATCCCTCCAAATTGCCGCAAAATCCTAGCTTTTGCCGCAAATTTGCGGCAATAAGGAGTGCACTACTGATCATTTTTCTGCAGGGTCTCTGATTCTGCAAAATACTTCTGCTGCATTACTTAATTCCCTGTAATATTCACCCTATACCAGCTTAATAAAGTCAACAGTAAAAAATTGGTTGTAATCGTTAAAAGTTGATTAGACATTTGCATTTCTAGGCACGTGTCTTTTCAATTCATTTACTTTTACTGTTGAAGAGTGCTGGAGGCAAGATACGTTTTGCATTGCATGTAGACTAGGAATCAACTCTTACTTGATTTTCATGTTTTGAGTGTATCCTAGTTATATTTCTTGTACACTTGCACAAATCAATTCTAAGGGCACTAACCCATAACAAGATAAGGTGGGGATTTAATCACCCTTCCTTAGCCTAAAAATCAGATTCTAAGCACTCACTAACCCAAGCCTAACTAAAATTGAGTAGACGTTGGCCCTAGGGACATCTCGGACTCAATTAGGAGATTATCCTAAGGGGGAAAAATGTTGAAATCTAACTCCTGCAAAATCAGTGTCTAGGAAAGGGATTGAGGGCCGAAAGCCCGAATGTTGGTGGTTATTTAATTAGGAACGTCTTTGACGGAAAACCTCCCACCAACTTGCCCTGACCTGGCTGATTAGCTTGTGGTTAAAGTCTACATTAGACCTCCCGTGGACAGTCTAACCAGTTAGGAGTCGTCTAGGTCCTAAGTCTACCCTAACCTAGGCTAGAATTTTTTTCTTTTTTTTGTTTATTTGTTTGTTTTTTCTTTGTTTGTATTCTATTGTGTGATATGGACTATAATAATAATTTTTTCAACTATAATAATCCATATTACACATCAAACTCTTTTTCGGATATTACCAAACCGGCATATCATGACTTTAACCAACTTAGTGTGCCAGATTGGTCTTATCCGAATCAATATGACCCATACCCCCCATCTAATAACTATAATTTCCATAATGATTTCAACTCTTCACCGAGTCAGTGGGGATTCACCTCCCCCGAGCATAATTTCCAATCACCTTGCCCTCCTTCTCCACCCAGTCCACATTATGTTCAAGATTCATACTCAGTTCCACCCGTCAAAATAGGAACTATCAATTATGGAACGGAGTATGCGTGAGTCCAACACAAATCCCAATCTGATGGACTCACAATTTCAATACCACTTCCAAGACACTCTTCATCTTTTCATCAAAACAATGAACTCATCATCAATTATGAAAAGATGCTAGAAGCCATGACTCATGCTCAAAATGTTAGAAATCGTGACATAGATATGATGGTCGAATCTCTACGTTCCCACCGTCCTGATGTCACTTACCATTCTGTTAGAGCCAAAGAGTCATGTTGTTTTGGAAATCAAGATTCTATTTCAGAACAACCATTTGAACTTACCCAAACTCCAATTTTGAAAAAGATATTGATAGTTTGGCTAGTTTTCCTTTCCCTGAAATAGAACTTGAAAATGATTATGATCCTGAACCCCAACTTAGTGATTCAATTCCATTTCCTGATTCGATTATGACTCTGGTATCTTCACCTGATTTCGATCTTTTTCCCCGAGTCAACATTGGATCCTGTACCAATCCATAATGAAATTGAATCACCCATCTGTGAGGATCATATTGAACTTGACCATTATACACTCTTGAAGATCCTATTGACAAATTGGCAAGTTCTCAATTTTTTGATATTGAAGTCAATGAGATATGTACCTAGATTCTCACATATGTGATCCAGTTCAACTTTTTGAATCAATATTGACTCCTGTTTTATTACCAAACTTGAATAATATTCTAGAGTCAGTTTTGATTCCCCCACCTATCATTCCTGAACTGGAATCACCCATATTAGGTCACATCCCATTGTTGGAAAATACATGTGGACTGGAGTTTCAATTTCTTGACTTGGACCCAATTTCTGAACCTATTTCGACTCCTGAACCTTTACTTGACTTAAGTCACCTTCCCGAGTCGGTATTAGTTCCTGTCCTTCCTGAGTCCAAGTCAACAGTTCTATCATTTCATACTCCATTCTGGGACGAGGTGGTTGACAATTTGACTCCGAATTAGTTATGGAATATGGAAATTAGATGGGGTCAAATATTTAATAAAATCCTTAATGGATTTATCTTTTTAGTGGGTCATATTAAAGATAGTGCTGGTGGTTTCCTCCGAGACCCAAGAAAAGTTGATTGGGCCGCGTTTCGTGGACCAATCAGACCACCACCGGAACCACCACCTTAAGGTAACACTTTCCTTCCCTGTCGTCTTTTTTCATGCATCTATGCATTAATTCATACATTGAGGACAATGCATGAGATAGGTGTGGGGGAGGGTCTAACATAACTTTTCTTTTTCTTTAAAAAAATAAAAAAAATAAAATAAAAATTGACATTTTCTTTACTTTTAAAAAAAAACTTTTTGAAAATAGAAACAATATTTTGACTTATTTTTGTAAGAAATTAAGTTAATTTTAAGGAATAGGAAAATCCAACTTAGGATTTCTTATACTTGGTCAAAATAAGATAATTTGTTTGATTTTTAGGGTTAGGAAGATAATTTGTCAAAGTAATTTAGTCTTGATCTTTACCTTGATGAAATATGCATACTTCATACACTTACACACTTAGGGTTCAAAAACAAAGATTCTTATGCCTTATAAAATATATATATATATATAAAAAATAAATAAGTCTAATTATTGATTAGCTAGGTGCTTTGGCCTAAGCAAGCCTTAGTATTTATGCGAAAGATAATTAGATCAGTTTGAAAAAAAAAATGAATAAGTCTAATTATTGATTAGCTAGGTGCTTTGGCCTAAGCAAGCCTTAGTATTTATGCGAAAGATAATTAGATCAGTTTGAAAAAAAAATAAAAAATGAATAAGTCTAATTATTGATTAGCTAGGTGCTTTGGCCTAAGAAAGCCTTAGTATTTATGCGAAAGATGATTAGATAAGTTTGAAAATATATAATAAAAATCCTCTGATTAAGCTGGGTGTCTGTGCCTAATAAAGCATGAGTATTCACGCCTAAAAGAGGTTCATATAATAAAATCCTTAGTTTTGTGGCCTTGTCTGCTCGAGTCCTTAAGTCCTAGGGGTGTCTTCTCACCTGGTGCCCTAAGACCGTTTAGTTTGGGAGTCATCGATTAGAGGCTCGTTACATGGGCAGATTAGAAAGCCTAATAGAACTAAGGAATAATACCACAAAAAAAAAGAAGTAAAAGTATATATATATAATAAGTAAGCATAAGAGTTAGAGTTAATGAACCCTTAGTCAAAATTTTCACAGTCACAAGGTGCATATGACTTAGGGTAAAGTAATAGACTAGATGAGAAGTACAATTTGACTCCTTACTTTGATTGATAACAAATTTTTGAATAGAGACTAAGTTTAGGAATAAAGAAATTCGGGTTTCCTATAACTTATAGATTGCTTAGATCTTACAATCATATTTCAAATATTTTTCTCTTTCAAAATGCTTTTCGAAAATACTAACTCTTTATTTCCCTTTCTTTATGGATTTTGTGGGTGCAATCCGCTGAAAACCCTCACGAGACAAAACTCGTCCTCTAGGGAAAACCTAGAGGTTTAACGGCTTGTTGCACATGCTAAGTGCAATCGCGTGACCTGCGAAAGTGGTCTAATAATCCTTAGTATAGTTTAGTTGTTTTGCTCGAGGACGAGCAAAAGATAGGTATGGGGGTGTGATTGGTCACTAATGTTGCATATTTAATGTCACATTTTCATACTTATTTTTAATAAAAGCCTGCATTGTCCTAATTAATTGCTTAATTATTTGCAGGCCCATTCTTTAAGGAGATGAAGAAAAATGAGCCCAAAGCCAACAAAATTCTGAATTAAATCAGAGTTAATTCATACTCAGTAAATCAGGGAAAAATCAAGAGGTTGAAAACTGGTTGAGAAGAATCCTCTCAGAATCGATCGTTGAAGCAAAGATCAAGCAAGTTTGATTCAGATTCTGACTGAATACATTTTAGTATTCGAATCATAACTTTTGCTACAAAATCTCAATTCTGATGATTCAAGATGATCCAGAAAGCAGACTGACAGAGCTATAACTCTTATGTTGATCATTATTTCTAATTCTGTCAGTTGTTAAGTGATATTCAGCAATCAACAGCCATAAATAGCAGATCAGAACTGAATATCCACCTCTACCCCCTCCATTTCTCCTATAAATACCTGCACTCAAAGGCAAAGTGGAGGACCATGCAGAGATAGGAATTTAGCCTAGTTTTCATTTCTTAGTTTAGGTTTTTAGTTTTTCTTTTCATGTATTTTTAGTTTTCATTTATGTAATTCAGAGGAGATCGACTTTCATCGAAGAACAAGACTGAAGCTAGAGCTGGAGTGACACCGGTGTAAGACTTATTTCTTTTCTTTGATTGTAATGAAATCAAATCGATGTTCTTTTTGTGTATGTACTTCTTTTTAGTCTTCTTCTTCTTCTTTTCTATTTTACCTTTCTTTTGGTACAACTGTCTTCCAAGTGAGTCTAAAAGCATCGAAAGAGCCTTGCCTTTGCGAGTGCCACCGATAGCTCATGACGATGGAATTGTGAGTCTCTCCGTATCATTTCATGCTTGCGTATCTTGATGATGTAATGTGGAAGAGACCAACACTCGACTCTTATGGGCTATGCGCTAATTGCCTCCAATTCAAGGTAACATCGAAGCTAAGAACTCAAGGTAAGCTTTTGGTTAAAAGAAGGTAAATATTTGTTTTTTATTTTCTTTTTCATTTCTGTAAATTATACCAACAATACCTCTTCCAACTCCTTCTTCTCCACTCACTCATTTGTACATAGCCGTTTTTTATCATTTTCTGATTTTTCTCCACTTTCTATTCTACCGCTTTCTTCTTAACTTTAACACTTTCTTTCCATTTTCTTAACTTTAAAAAGAGAAGAACTTTCTTTTGTTTTCTTAACGATTTCAATAAAGACACGTAAAGCTTCCATCGCAAACCCTCCTTGTGGATCACGACCCGCATAGCCACTTGCTATAGCGGAAGAATTGAGCAACTGCACATATTCTTTCTTAAGTTCTATAATCTCGTATTTTTTGTGCAGGTTTGGCCTCAATCATCGACCGGCCAACAGTCATAATTCTGACCGTTGAGCCACCAGTCGACCGAGCCTAAAGGCACTTAGCATGTCAGTCGACCGCCAGGTCGACTAGTTCTATCCGAGAGTTAGGCAGTTACAGTTGTTCGACCGCCCAATCGACCGACCTTATAGGCTGGCTTCGTGCACGTTCTTGTATACATCGTCGACCAGTCGGTCAACTGAGCTCTGGTCCGGTCAACCGGTCGATCAACTGCCAGTAGGCTCAGGCTGTAAAGGACTATGAAACTTGGTCTTTTTAACATCTATAAATCCCATAAAATCTCATAAATTTCACAGAAATCAGTTCTTATAAATATTTGAAGAACAATATGTGTGGTAAAAATCAACACATTTTACAAATTATTTGAACTATTTTTGTGATAGAAATTAAGCATAAACACAAAATCGGTATTTTCGAAAACTAAACTTTTAAATGGAAATCTGATTTTTTCTCAAACTTGTATAAATACAAAACAAGATATTTAAACTCTTTTGAAGCTTAGAGTGTATGGATAAAATCCAATGCAAATATAAAAATATATCTATGTTTTTGAATATTAAATCTAAAATAAGTTTTGTTAATTACAAAATTCTAAACACATGAAATATAATCATCAAAATAAGTTTTTCTAAATATATAAAGCATAGATGTATATAAATGAAATCCATATACATTAAATCATGTAAGCTTGTTTTGATTATATCCAATAATGAAAACCATATATATATGTATATTCGAAATTCAAAACCGGTTAACCGAAAACTAAACGTATTGAACTTTAATGTGTGTGTGAACTTGAGCATATCAACACTGGTGTATCTCACATAAGATCTAAATACAACTAAACTAAATACAAAGCGAAGTCTTCTTATAGAACTCCTTCTCCAAGCCGACTCGATCCAAACACGGTCTAAAGAGCTTAACTCTACCCAAGTGCTAGATGCGATCTTAATGCGCGAGCTCTTGAATCAACACGTGCTAGCTTCAAAACTTGACGTCGAATCTTTTGTTTAAAGATAAATAAGATCTTGATCAAATATCTGAAACTAAATAAGCACAAGATCATTAGTACTATAACTACATGAGTTAATCATCATCGAAACTAAATTGATGGGCCTTTGGGCTAATATAAATGTGGCTAAATCTACTATCTTGTTAAGCTATTCTTATCAACAATCACCAACATGCTCTCCAAGCTAACTCTTTACAATAATCACCAACATACTCTCCAAACAATTTATGTTAACAAAAGAAAAGCGAAATGCAACCAGAGTAGATTGTCATGATTGGCTTATTCCATATCGACAATTCACTGGATTATATCGATTAATCTTAATCCAGTTATTTTAATTAACTTCAGTTAGTCCACCACTCTTATGTTTTGTGATTTAATGCTTTTATAATTTAAGACTTGTCCACTTAAACCAAAGAGAAGTTGGAAAAACTGTTTTAGTTATTTTATCTAGGTATTATAATAATATATTTTCCCTCGTTATTCCATTTCATTCTTATTCCCAACAATGATAGCTGATTTATTCCCTCTCACATCCACTAGAAAATAAAATTAAAGAAATATTTAAATGGTTAGTGAAACTAATTGGAGTAAAGTTCACTAATTAATGCACATGATTCAGTCTTAATATTATATTACTAATGGAGCTTTAGTATTATTAAAAAAAAAAAAACTCCAATGGATCTCTCTATGCTAAAAAGAATAAAATCATAAAAAATCAAATAAATTACCGAATATCTATTATTTAAGCATTGTCTAAAGTCTACATAATTGTTTGAGTTGGAGCGAGATAAGCACTACAAGCATACTATGGGTGTATTTGGTTGTCGTAATTAACTGTAATTCGTAAGTCGTAATTGGTAAATTTTTTTTACAGTTGTAAATGAGTTACATGCATGTAAGTTTTATAGTGTTTGAATGTTAATATAAATTATAAGTGGGAAAGTGTACTATGTTTTATGGTGTTTGGTTATCGTAATATGTAAGTTGTAAGTGAAAAGTTGACCACAAAATTAACTATTTGGTAATTTAAAATTTTTAATATTACAAATAAATACTAAAAATGTTAAATATTAAAAAATTAATATTAACATAAAAAAATAATACAAATTTATATGACCACAAAATTAACTGTAAGTGGGCTGTAAGTGAGTGATAGTTGGGTTGCAAGTAACTGGTAGTTGAGTTCGGTAAGTTTTTTACGGATTATTATTCAAATAAACCTCATAATTGTAATTGGGTTGTAAGTGATTTACGAATTACGATCTTTTACGACTTTTATGTCCAAACAAACAATCCATGTAGATCTAAACACTCGCTTTAAATGCACCTGAAAAAAAGTTAAATTTTACATTAAAATGCAGACTTGAGACGCAAAAGATTATGCACTGAAACAAGATGATGATGATGAGATTGATCTCTGCCATTCATTAACTATTTAATAAACACATGACAGAAATTTGTACAGAATTTAATTAAAATAAGCTTTCTCTGTATCTGTGAACTGATCAAACAAAACTTCATATTTTTGAGTTATATGTAGTACAGATACGAGAAAATCATCGGCGATTTGAGTGCTCCAAGGGTACTACTATCTATAGAAAACAATTACATGTATTAAAACTTGTTTAAACGAGGAGGCTGTTGTTTAATCTGCAGTGGGGAATGCAACCTTTTTAGAAATTTACGAGATGGAGACTGCAATATAATTTTATAATATAATCCAACTCTTCTCCTTTGTTTTTGATTTGCAGTGGCAAAAAAAAAAGAAAAAAAAGAAAAAAGAAAAGATCTTAAGGACAGCGTACTGGCGAAGTTATTGGTCATAATGGTATTGTTTCTCACTGATCATGACCATTTATAATATATATGGATATTTATTTTCTTTGCCAGTTTTACTGTTATTTATTTGTCTTACCAGCATTCATATCAATATTAAGTACGTGTACATTAATTACATTGATAGCATATGGAAAATAGTTTGACTGCAAAATGAGTTACCGCAAGTCCGATTCCAACTTCCCCGTGAATTTCTGAAACTCCGATTCCCTGAAAATGGCATTTTTGCAAAGGAGAAAAAAGAGGCATACTTCGAATAGGGTCACAAGAGCTGAACTTTCAAAGATTTGTTGGATTTTTATTCTCAAATCCAATTTGTTCATGCATCCTTTATTCCATAACTTGTCACAGTCAAAAGAATTTTCTTTAAAAAGTCACTCTCCATCAGAAAAGCATAAAAGAACAAGTATCAAGCTTTCACTATGTCATGATACTTTGAGAATGCTAATAAGTTTTCCTTCCTCATGAGACTAATCTTCTTGATTCTGTTTCAGAAATGCAATGCAATTATTGGTGCTGAAAAAGCTTATTTATTATTATTATTATTAAGTGAAGAATATTTGACATTATTATTCTCTGTAAAATGCCATCTTTCTTTTTCTGATTATGCTTTGAAGCATGAGATAATGGAGCAGGAAATATTGACTGCGTGCATCTTTGATTGAAATGATTGTTGCAAGAAACCATTTGCCAAGAGCAGAACGATGTTTTACAACCGTTGCTATGGGTAATTCCTAAAGAATCGATCACGCATCAAAATAATGGAGTGGGAATAAACAAATCAAAGAAAATCACCGCAAACACACAAATTTTACGTGGAAAATTTGAATGGGAAGAACCACGGAGAGGGAAAGAGTGATTCCACTATTTTAATGGTGATTATAGTTGGGGGTTCTCTGGTGTACTAGGATTTTTGGACATAATTAATCATCCCCTTTTCGTGTCAGAAGGGATCTATTATTTATATATGTTGTGTCTATTGGATAAGGTTGCGGAGTCCAGCTCTGTTTAAACACCTAACCACTTATTGTTAGCCCAAAGGCCTTTCACCCTAGTTTTGATGATGACTAACTTATAAAGTTATGTTACTACTGATCTTGTGTTTATTAAGTTTCATATAATGATCAAGATCTTAGTTGGTATTTTAGCTTCAACAAAAGACTAGAATTCAAGATTTAACACTATCACGTGTTGACTCAAGAGCTCGCATTTAAAGATTGCATCAAGTACTCGAGATGGAGTCAAGCTCGTTTGGATCGTATTTTAGATCGAGTCGACTTGGAGAAGAAGATCAAAAAGAAGACTTTGGTGTAGGTTTGTTTATTAGTTTAGATATTGTGTAAGGATAGAATAGTATTGAATTGCTCAAGTTCATACATACACAAGTTTGTTTATCGCTTTCATGATAAATAGTTTTGATTTTGGTTTAACCCTTTATTTTAAAAGTTTACGTTTACATGATTTATATCCACATAGAATAAGTTTCATGGTTTAGATATATGTTGGATTCTATCTACACATATTAGAGCTTTATAAGTTTCATGGTTTATATATGTGTTGGATTCTATCTACACATATTAGAGCTTTATTGATCAAAAAAATTATTTCTATGAGTTCATGTGTTTCGGTTCAACATGTATATGGTTTTGAGTTTCGGATTATCAAGTATACATATATTAGTTCTATGAATAGATTTCATCAAAAGAAGTTTACATGGTTTATATGTATAATAAATTTCATCAATATATATTAATGGTTCATATATGTTTAGAAAAACATATTTTGATGTATCTAGTTCATGTGTTTAAGTTGTATTTTTATCAAAACTTATTTTGGTATTTATTATCAAAAATAAGTATATATCATTTACTATGTATATTGGATTCTACCCAACACACTATGCTTCAAATGTGTTTCAATATCTTATTTTTGTTGGCCCAAGGATACAATCACCCGGTTTTATGGTTTTGATGATAACAAAATATATGTAGTTGTTTGTACTAATCAAGTTCAAGTGTTTAAGTTTATCCCAGGATTTTAAGAATTTAAGGAGTTTTTTCATCTAAAAGAAGATGTTGAAAACTCAAGAAGACTTAAATACGGGATCAAAGCTCAAAATACTCAACATCGCTAGCGGAGAAGCCCGTTGAAAATCTTGTAGTCACCTAGAGCCTTATATGATATTAATTTGTTAAAGTGTAGAATATAGTAGTAATTCTCAAGAAGTTACACACACAAAACACGATTCGAAAATACAAGTTTTGGTAGTATAGGTATTTTGCATGTTTAGTTTTGATACATGTCTCATAATTTTTTCAAAATTTTATAATAAGTTTAGAACATGTATTTTATCACATATACATTGCTACATTACCCTTAAACTAATACAAAATATTTTAAAAATTATTTAAAATTTAAAATCCTTATAAAAACTGTTTCAGGCTAGAACAGTCGACCGGTGACCATTTCAGGCCAAAATGGTCAGCCACCCGGTCGACCAGGCCTTTGGCCAAGGGACGTTCACCGTTTGTGCAAGTTGTCGGTCGACTGACCGGTCGACCGCTAACCCTTGTAGTCGTCCAATGGGCGTGCATGTTTTTGCACGTTATCGGTCGACCGACCGGTCGACCGCTAACCCTTGCGGTCGATTGATCGGTCGACCGACTGAAAGACCCTAACTCTCGGTTAGGGTGGTCAACTGACCAGATCGATTGACAGTTTAATTTTTTATTTTTAAACCACCGAGGGGTCGACCGGAGTCAATGGCTCTTTTCTGGATGACCTGTCGGTCGACCGGCCAATTGACCGACAGGCTGCCGATATCCATAATGGCTAGTTTTTGAATCTGTTTTGTTTTTAGTGGATTCTAATGGGTATTTTTGGTTTTCAAGTGTCTAAACACACCCCAAATGAACTGGTATGATTTATAAATGATATTTATTCGTTGCCTATATATATGGGTCATTGGTTTTAATTTTAGATAAGAAAAATACACAAGTTTACAAGTTTTCAAATTTGTTTCAAAAAGAGAGAAATTTTTCTAGCTTCCAATTTTATAGTTCTTTCTTTCTAAAGCTATTTTCAGTTGGTTTTAAGCTCCTCTATTCTTTCTAACTGAATTCCATCTCTCACTTAACTTCTTGAGCAACACTTCATTTATACTCAATAGGAAGTTGTAAGAGCGAGTATTTGTGATCTTATTAGATCATAAAGTGCTTCGTAACCTCAACTGACTTTGTGGTACCTCTTATTAGAAGGTTGAGTCTGTTGGCCCAGAGGCCCTTCACTCTAATTTTAATGATGATTAACTCAGTAGTTATAGTTTATTAATAATCTTGTGATATTTAGTTTCAGATATTTGATTAAGATATTAGTAGGTGATTAGCTTCAACAAAAATGTTTTGGAGCTTTTATATGGTGATTCAACAGCTCGAGCGTCAAGTTCACATCTAGCACTCGGTTGGAGTCAAGCTTGGTGGATCACGTTTGGATCGAGTAGACTTAGAGACGGAGTTCTACAAGAAGACATTGATTTGTTTAGTTTAAGATTTTATTTAGATCATTATAAAGATTAGATAATGTTGATATGCTCAAGTTCACAATACACATACACTTGTTTTAAGTTTATTGGTTTTTGTTTTATGTTTAACCAATATTGGATTTCATGTCAAAAACATAGATATAATATCTTTTCTGTATATTAGATTCTATCCATATATAATATGCTTAAAAGTTGTTTAAATATCATGTTTTTGTATTTACATGTATTTCGGAAAAATCGGATTTCTATTTCGAAAATCCAAGTTTTGGAAAATACGATTTTTGTTTAAGGAAAAATTTCAATATCACAAAAATGGTTCAAATTGTTTGAAATATGTGTTGAATTTTTGTTACACATATTTGTATTTTAAAGATCTTATAAGAACTGATTTTTGTGAAATTTATGTGATTTAATTAAAGATAAAAACCCTAGTTTTTAAATCCTATAATGGCTGGACTGGCTATCTGCCGGTCGACCGGGGCAGAGGACGGTCGACCGGTCCGATCGACCGAAGTGTATAGGACGTGCACATAGCCAGGCTGGTGGGCCGATCGACCGGGTCGGTCGACCGCCAGAGAGCTTCTGCTCTTTGGAAAAGGCCCCGGTCGACCGACCGGTCGACCAGCAGAGAGCTCTGCTCTCTGTATCCAGCTCCGATCGACCGAGCGGTCGACCGGCTAGAGAGCCGTTGCTCTCTGGATCTAGGCCCGGTCGACCGGGAGGTCGACCGGTGGGCTCAACGGTCATAAATTTGACCGTTGGCTGGTCTACCGCTCGATCGACCGGAAGGGCAATTTTGCCCTTTGCCTGCTGCCAACGGGCAGATTGTTATGGGGCTATAAATACCATATATTTGTGTTGGTTTTCAACAAGTTTTCAAGAGCAAAAGTTCTCATTCTTTCTAGTGTTTAACTACAAGTTTTCAAAAGAGTTTTTGAATTTAAAAGATCATTCTTTTTTTGTTTTTAAAGTGTTGGAATTTCAAAGAGAATAGAGTCTTTTGAAAATTGGTTTTTGATCTAAATTTCTATATCTATTTGGAGATTTTCTCAAGTAATTTTCTTTGTTCAAAACAATTTAGTTTAGCTATCATATCTATCCTATCTAAAGGATCTTTATTTTTTGAGAAAATTAGTTTGTGGTTGTTGATACCACCAAGTGTTGTAAACCCTTATCTTGTGTTGGCTTTGTTCCTTGCCTCTAGTGAGAGGTTGTATTTATTAGAGAGAGTTGTGTACTCCTGGCTGTATTTACCCAAATCCTCAGTGGAGGTTCCCTGTGTGAGAAGTCCTATGTGGACGAGTTAGTAGAAATTCTTCTGTGTGAAGACGGGGACGTAGAGCTGGGTGCTTGAACCTCAAAATATATCCTTGTGTTTGCGTTTGATCCACTTTCTCTAACTCTCTCTCTCTTATTTACCTTGCATTGATTCATATTTCATTCATATATGCTTGGTTTGTTTGTGTGCCTCACTTGTGATCAACCAAGAGAGCTTCATATAGCACCTGAACTCTTATTTAGAGGAATTTAGAGGAGATAGTCCAGAGCCCTTCACCGGGAATTCGGCTACACTCTTTGGTTACACTAAGTGTGTTACTTTAAGTTTTTAATTCCGCATCATTTGTCATTAGATTAGCCATACACCTATTCACCCTCCCTCTAGGTGTACTTTCAATTAGTATCAGAGCCTACGCTCCTGATATTAGGTTTAACCACCTAGGAGTGAGATCTTGATTTGCTAATCTATCATTTGCATTTGCACACATATTGTTTGCACTCATGGATAACCCTCCCATGTTTGATATCTCTAAAATTGATATATGGAAGGTTAGGATGAGTTGGCATTTAAAAGTCATAGGTTATGAAGTTTACCTTGCCATTACCAAGGAATCTTACCTTAGTAATAGCAAGCATTTAGAGGCCAATACACTAGCCCTAGAGGCACTTAGAAAATCACTTAGTAAAGAATATTTAAACATGATTTCTCATTGTGATTCTGCCTTTCCAGTGTGAAATATTTTGACCTCTCCAAGGCTTCAATTGCCAATCCAAGTGGAGAAGGAATCTAGTGGAGAAGAGTCCGACCAACGTTGCTTCATGGTCCAAGGGAATGACTCCCTTGAGGTACATTCGGATGCTCAACTAGAGAGTGCTAGTACTTCTTGTGATGAATATATTGATGTCGATGCATTAAATGAAGAACTTTTCATTGTTTGTGAAAAATTTGTTAAAAAATATAACTTTTGAAAAAGAACAGTTTTGCATTAAAAGAAGAAAATGAAAATTTGTCTTCTAAACTTGAGAAAGTAGAGATTGTAATGAAAGGGATTCATTGAAATCCAAACTTGACCTTGCTCTAAAAGAAAATGAAATTTTGAAAACCAAAAATGATTGTGACATTGTTTTGAAGAAAAATGAGGTTCTATCTTCAAAACTTGATTTTGTGTTAAAAGAAAATGAATCTTTGAAAAATAAAATTATTTCTATTTCAAAAGAATTAGATTTGGTTTCTAAGAAAAACATCTCTTTGAAAAATGATATTGATACACATGTTTGCCATATTTTAACACCTAGTGTACCTATTGCAAGCACCTCTTCTTCTGTTATTGCAAATGATATAAATGTTTTAAAGAAGAGTGTTGATTGTTTGGGCTCCACTTTAAGCCAATATGCCATGAACCACACACGTCTGGAATCTATGTCTCGCAAGAAACAAGTTCCACCTATGCATGCACACAAACCACGGCATACACATGCTTCCCACGTTCACACTCATAACACTATGTATGCTCATGTGTACACTTGTACACATTGTGGACGAAAGGGCCACCTTGCTAAGTTTTGTTATGATAGAGCACATGATGTAAATTTAGCAAATAGATTTGTTTGGGTTAGGAAAGGTGCTAACCCTCATGGACTCAAAAGAGTATGTGTACCAAATTTACCTCTATTTTATTTGATGTAGGTATGGGCTCTCACATGACGTGAGAGTGATCGTGCCTTGAGATGAATACGTTCCGAGCTTAATGGGGACTATTTTGGATGCATCACTTTCAAGGGGAGTTTGGTGGGAGGACCACCTTAGTTTGGAGACCTAGATATGTGCCCTCATGGTTTTGGTAACGATCTCTTACTCCCATTTATGTTTATATGCTTTTAGATAATTAATTTTTAGCATGTCATGTTTTTATGATTATTATGTTAAATGCCATGATAGTTAGATTTGTGTCATACATGTATAGTATTTGAGATACACCCATATTCATATGGATCCACATTTTGTGTTCTCACTTTAGTTTAGCTATCGTGTATATCATAATTCTAAACATGTGCATTTACATAATGATCTTATTGATTTATGTTTTGCTTTTATGCTTAATGATTTGATTACATGTTTAGATGTATTTTTCATTAAAACTTATGCATATGCTTGTACAACTAATGAGCTACAAATTAATTATTATATGTTTGTACTTGATTACTCAGTTATACCCATTAGATGTATTAGCAAAGTCTAATTTTGATGATTCATACATTTTGACTTGCATTCCCTATTTTGTACATGTTTTCATTAATATGTGTTTAACTTCATGTATATGTTAATTTTGTCAAAATTATTAGATATAAATTTATAACCTTGAGCCATTTGTCTTTCATGCAAAATCTCTTTATAGACTCAATTGTGTTTGGATATGTATGTAAACCTTTAATTTTGACAAATCATACATATACATTGAAGGATTCTTAGTTTTGATGATTTTCATGTTTTTGGTAAGGAATTTCATATTTGCTTAATTGCCTATTTTCATGACTATGTCTTTCACACAAAACTTGTACACGCACATTACTTGATGTTTTCTCATGATTTTATTTTCATGAGATTATATGTGCTTTATGGCTATTTGAGTGTTGATGATTGTGTGATATTCAAGTTTCATGGAATATATTATTGTTTTATTCCTTACTTGAAGGATTTCATACTAGTTTACAATTTTATCATATAACTAGCTCGTATTCTTCATTTTGGAAGAGTTTTCAATTATGCTAAACTATTTTCAAACTTATTTTTAAAACCCCTTCCATCTAAGGGTGGTTGGATGGGCAATCATGCCTTGTATGTTTAATTGAAAATCTTTTTAAATTGTGCATGAAAGGGAGGTATTTATGAGTTATACACTTGATTCTCATTGTGTTTTCAATTGGTATCACAATTGATATTTATTTTGTATACTCATATTTATTTCTATATATTGTTGGCCCTAGGTTACAATCACCCGTTTTATTGAGTTTTGATGATTACAAAACATATAAAGTTATTTATACTAATCTGAAAAACACCTAGAGGGGGGTGAATAGGTGTAAGTGCTAATCTAGGAACTAAATGCGCTAAATGCGGAAGCTAATGTAAATTTTGCAACACACTTAATACAACACAACAAGTGTAGCCGAATTCCCCGTGAAGGGCTTTGGACTAACTCCTCTTGATTCCCCTTGAATGGGTTGAGGTGCTATGTGAAGCTCTTGTTAGGCACACACACAAGCAAGCCAAGCAAATAAGGATGAATAGCAATATGAATATATGTAAGGCAACACAAGCAAATAGATATGTATGATATGGCAATATGAATTATGCTCAACACAAATAAATGAGAGAGAGAGTTGAGAGATATTGGATCAAACGCAAACACAATGATATGTTTCGAGGTTCGAGCACCTTGCTCTACATCCCCGCCTACACCACCGTGTAGGATTTCCAATCCACTATAGGAGTACCGAACTCCTCTCTCAATGCCACTGAGGCAATACAACCACAATCCACCTCTACCGAAGAGGGATAAGGCCCGTAGCCAATACAACAATCTCCACCTCACACTTGAGGGAGCAAACCAAACCTCAACCTCTACCAAAGAGGGAGCAACCCAATCAAAGTAAGGGTTTTACAACAAGTGGTATCTTTCAACCACAAACTCTCTTTTTTCACAAAAACAAGATCCTAATAGATTAGGATAGATGATAGCTCGAGTGTGGAAAACAAGGTGTTTGGAAAACAAGAACTCAAAGAAAATACTTGGGAAAATTCTTGTAAAAGATAGAAAATGAAAACCAAGACAAATCTCCCAAAATCCTCTTTTCTTTGATTTTTCCAAAAACTTAAAACAATAAAGATTGAAAGATTAAAGCCCCAAATACTTTTGAAAACTCTTTAAAAACACTTAAGAAGGTCTGAAATTTTTGCTCTTAAAAACATCTTTAAAAACTATGAAGAGATGGGGTATATATAGCCCCAATACAAAACTAGCCGTTAGAGCTGAGCTGGCAGCTCTGACAGGCAGCGGTCGACCGGCCCGGTCGACCGCCAACTGTCAGAAATGTGACCGTTGGGCAATCCCGGTCGACCGCCCGGTCGACCCAAACAAACAGAGAGCAGAGCTCTCAGACCCGGTCGACCCGTACGGTCGATCGAGTTTGTGTCTGCCAGACGTGCACAAGTTTGTGCACGTCGGTCGACCCTATGGGTCGACCGGCCCTTAGTGCGGTCGACCCATACAGTCGACCGACCGGCCTGTCAGCACAAACCTGGGTCAGAAAAATTGGAAAAAATATTTTATAAAAATCTTTTATCTTTTCTGAAAATCCCATAAAACTTGTTTTAACATTTTATATTGAAACACAAACAAGTGATAAAAATTTCAAGACATATATCAATCATATCAATTCATTTTGAGTCTTGCAAATTTTATCAAAACCAACACTTGTATTTTATCAAACTTAGATTTTTCAATACATGAATAGGATAGTCAAATAAGTTTGTCTAGCAAGTTTAAAGCATGTATGTATATTTAGAACATATCTAATATACATAGAAATAAAGTAAACTTGTTTTGATCTATTATTCATGAAAACCAAATCCAAAACATGAAAACGTGTGTGTTGTGCACTTGAGCATATCAACTATACTAAGCTTTACAAATGGATCTAAAACACACTATCTAAACTATGGATACCTAAATCTTCTTGATGATCTTCATCTTCAAGTTGACTTGCTCCAAAACTCCATCCATGGGCTAGGCAATGTGTGATCTTGAAGCTTTGGCCCTGGAATCACTATGAAAAGCTTCTAAACTCCTTGTTGAAGCTAATCACCAACTTATATCTTGGTTAAAGATCTGAAACTTAAATAACACAAGATTATTAGTAAATATAACTACATGAGTTAATCATCATCAGAACTAGGGTGGAAGGCCTTTGGGCCAACAATCTCCCCCTTTTTGATGATGACAAAACTCATGGAGTTATATATGCATGGATTAAAGTTAAGCTTCAAAGAAGCTCCCCCTTAACTCATGCATAAACAAATAAACAATAATATGCAATGAATGACAATGCATACCAATTTAAACTTTCAAACAAACATGAAACACAAATCTTTATGTATTATTGTTATGCATGAACATGGTGATTCCAAAACATGCATACTCAAAATATGTATGCATCATCATGCATAAAACACATAAACATGTTCTAGAAGCTCTAGATACCAATTAAATTAATAAAACATTAACAAAAACACTAGATGCTCTAGATACCAATAAAACTTAATATATGCAAAAACATAAGTATGCATATATAAAACACAAATAATTCTCCCCCTTTTTGTCAATCATTAACAAAGGGGTAAACAATCACAACAATAAATAATAATGAGGGGTAAAAATCTTTCTCCCCCTTTTGTTAATCAAAACAATAAAAACAATGTTCTCCCCCTTTTTGTCTAAAACAAAAACAAGATCAATAAGGGTGACTATAAACAACATGATATCAATAGAAAAATATGTCAATGAAGCATCTTGATATCAATTGAAATTAAAAAAAGATCAATAAATGTTATATGCTATATACATTCATGAAGAGGAAGACGCTAAGTTAGCTTCCCTACACATATGCATTACATGAAGGAGGGATGTTAAGCCCTAATTCACATAACACACATTATGTAATGCATAAGAGGAGATGTGAAGCTCCCCCTACACACGTGTACCACATAAAGAAGAGATGTTAAGCTCTTCAATACAAGATACACTCATCATGAATCTATATGTAGAAGAGATGTTAAGCTCTCCTTGCATATAGTCAATATAAATCAAAACTTTTGAATATTTTTCTTTAAACAAAATTTTTAGATACCAATTTAAAACACAAAACATCTTGATATCAAAAGATAGTATTTTTCTTTTTAAGTCATATAAACAATTGAAATGACTGTTTTCTATCATAAAGTAAGGGAGTGGAAAACTAAATACCAATTGAAATATGAAACTCGAATTTTCTCCCCCTTTATGAAATACCAACAAAAATATGCATACTCTTATTTTAACAAGCTCTGATACCAATTGAAAAAATGAATCAATTGAAGTAATAGTTGAAACTCAAGCTCTAGTATAAACAAAATTTGTGTGAAAAATTTATATCTTAAGCACAAATAAAACAAGTATATGTGTATGAAGTAGAATGAGTACCAATCACTAATAGATGATACCAACTGAAAATATACATACACAAAAACATATGAGTATACAAAAGAAAATCAAAATGATACCAATTGAAAGGGTTCAATGATACCAATTGACATAGCAATAAGTTCAAGTGTATACATCGTATTACTAATCCTCCCATCTCATGCACAAGTTTAAAAAGATTTTCAATATAAACATATAAGGCATGGACTCCCATCCAACCTCCCGTAGATGGTAGGGGTTTTCAAAAATAGATTTGAAAATAGGCTTAGTTTGAAAAACTCTATCAAAATGAAGAATACCGAAACTAGTTAAATAGAAAAACTTTTAAACTAGTACGAAATCCTTCAAGTAAGGAATACAACAAAAATAGTTTTTCATAAAACATGAAATCCACAAGATAATCAACACTCTAATTCAATTAGGCATAAATATGACTCATGAATACAAAACATGAGCAAGCAATAAATGTGAGTGTACAAATAAAGTGTGAATATCATAATCATGAAAATATTCAATTAAGCTCAATTATTCCTTAAACATTGAAAACACGAAAATCATCAAAACTTATTTAATCTTCATGGCATATGTATGTCAAGTACAAATTAAAATATACATACATATCCAAAACACAACGAGTTCACAAAATATATGCATTAAGGCACGTGGCTCAAAAGGATAACATGTATATCTAATAGTTTGAACAAGATAGACATATACATGAAGTTAAACAATTAAACATAAAAACACGAAAAACTAAATTTTCACCAAAGCAAATTTCATTTCAAGGTATATGTATGAATTGTCATCACAATAAGTATACATACATATCCCTAAACACAATTGAGTCCATATATATAGATTTGCATGAAAGGCAAATGACTCAAAGGGGTATACATGTATATCTTAAAGTTTGACAATACAAACATATACATGAAGTGAAACACATAATCATAAAACAAATTCAAGAATGAGAATACAAGTCTAAAATGTATGAATCATCAAAACTAGACTATACTAGCACATCTAATGAGTTCAAATAAGCATTCAAGCCCAACATATATAGATTTATTTGTGGCCCACTATATGTACAAGTATAAATCCTAGTCTTAATGAAAACTAACATCTAAACAAGTAATCTTAACATGAAGCATCAAAACACAATATAAAAATCATCATGATAAAACTAAAACATGATTACTATGTAAATTCACATGTATTAGATTCATGATGTACATTATAGCTTAAACAAAAGTGAGAACCCTAAGAATGGGTTCATATAAGCATGTGTGTCTCAAATACTATACATGTATGTCAAGGATCTAATAAACATGGTATTTACATACTAATCCATAGACATCAAAAACATGCTATAAACAATGAAATGGAAAGCATGTAAACAATAAATGGGAGTAAAGGATTGTTACCAAAACCGAAGAAGCAACTCTCCTTGTCTCCAAAACATGGTGGTCCTCTCCACCAAATCTTCCCTTGAAAGTGATGCATCCAATTGATTTCCTTTAAGCTCGGAACGCATCCACTCCAAGGTGCCATCACTCTCACGTCATGTGAGAGCCCATACCTATATCAAAAATAATAGGAGGGGTGGTCTTTGGTACCCATATCTTATTGGGTCCATGGGGGTTAGTCTTATTTCTAACCCAAACAAAATTCTTTGCTAAATTAGGAGTATGTAATCTATCATAGCAAAATTTAGCAGGGTGGCCCTTACGTCCACAATGTGTATAAGTGTACACATGAGCATACGTGTGATGGTGTCCGTGAGGAGCATGTGTATGCCGTGGAGGGTGTGCATGCATAAAGGATGGAACTTGTTTCTTTCGAACCAAGGTTTCCAAACGTGAGTGGTTCATGGCACATTGGCTCATAGTGGAGCCCAAACAATCTACTCTCTTCTTTAACATACAAATATCATCAATGATCCTAGAAGAAGAGGTACATGCATTAGGTAGACTAGATGAAGCTACACTAGCATGGCAAATATGAGCATCAATATTATTTTATAAAACAATGTTTTTCTTTAAACATACATCTAAATCATTTGAAATAGAAGTAATCTTATTTTTCAAAGCAACATTCTCTTTTAAAACAAAATCAATTTTTGAAGACAAAACATCATTATTTTTCACAAGAGTTTCACAATCATTTTTAGAATTTAAAACTTTATTTTCTTTTAGGGCAAGATCAAGTTGAGATTTTAATGAATCCCTCTCATTAGCAATCTCCTCTTTCTCTTGCAAAACAATATCAAGTTTAGCAATCAAATTTTTATTATCATTGTTAATGCCTAGACTTTTCTTTTTCAACAAATTATATTTTTCTATTAATTTTTCACAAACAATTGAAAGTTCTTCGTTTAAAGCATGGGGATCAACATAATCATTTGAAGAACTAGCACAATCATTACTATCTAGTTGAGATTCCGAATGTACCTCAAGGGAGTCATTCCCTTGGACCATTAAGCATTGAGAGTCGGATTCTCCACTAGACTCCTCCGGTTGATTTGGCAATTGAAGCTAGGAGGTGGTGGTGGTTGTCAACAAATTCCACACTGCAAAGGCGGAATCAATGTTAGAAACACGTAAAAGATAATCTTTAGATAATGTGCTTCTAATGGCCTCTAGGGCTTGTGCATTGGCCCTTATATGATTGCGATCTCCAAGATAGCATTTCTTGGTGGCCGCAAGAAAGACATGCAAACCTAGGGTCTTTAGGTACATGGACATCCTATACTTCCAAACAACAATGTTGGAAGGGTCAAAGCTAGGTGGGGTCATGAAGTCCATGGTAAACTATATGAGTGTGCAAGCAAGCAAATGCAAACAATAGACTAGCAACCAAATGGATCTCACTCCTAGGATGTTAAGCCTAAGTATCAGGAGCACTAGCTCTGATACCAATTGAAAAACACCTAGAGGGGGTGTGAATAGGTGTAAGTGCTAATCTAGGAACTAAATGAGCTAAATGCGGAAGCTAATGCAAATTTTGCAACACACTTAATACAACACAACAAGTGTAGCCGAATTCCCCGTGAAGGGCTCTGGACTAACTCCTCTTGATTCCCCTTGAATGGGTTGAGGTGCTATGTGAAGCTCTTATTGGTTAAGTATAAGTTAGGCACACACACAAGCAAGCCAAGCAAATAAGGATGAATAGCAATATGAATATATGCAAGGCAACACAAGCAAATAGATATGTATGATATGGCAATATGAATTATGCTCAACACAAATAAATGAGAGAGAGAGTTGAGAGATATTGGATCAAACGCAAACACAATGATATGTTTCGAGGTTCGAGCACCTTGCTCTACATCCCCGCCTACACCACCGTGTAGGATTTCCAATCCACTATAGGAGTACCGAACTCCTCTCTCTATGCCATCGAGGCAATACAACCACAATCCACCTCTACCGAAGAGGGATAAGGCCCGTAGCCAATACAACAATCTCCACCTCACACTTGAGGGAGCAAACCAAACCTCAACCTCTACCAAAGAGGGAGCAACCCAATCAAAGTAAGGGTTTTACAACAAGTGGTATCTTTCAACCACAAACTCTCTTTTTTCACAAAAACAAGATCCTAATAGATTAGGATAGATGATAGCTCGAGTGTGGAAAACAAGGTGTTTGGAAAACAAGAACTCAAAGAAAATACTTGGGAAAATTCTTGTAAAAGATAGAAAATGAAAACCAAGACAAATCTCCCAAAATCCTCTTTTCTTTGATTTTTCCAAAAACCTAAAACAATAAAGATTGAAAGATTAAAGCCCCAAATACTTTTGAAAACTCTTTAAAAACACTTAAGAAGGTCTGGAATTTTTGCTCTTAAAAACATCTTTAAAAACTATGAAGAGATGGGGTATATATAGCCCCAATACAAAACTAGCCGTTAGAGCTGAGCTGGCAGCTCTGACAGGCAGCGGTCGACCGCCAACGGTCAGAAATGTGACCGTTGGGCAATCCCGGTCGACCGCCCGGTCGACCCAAACAAACAGAGAGCAGAGCTCTCAGATCCGGTCGACCCGTACGGTCGACCGAGTTTGTGTCTGCTAGACATGCACAAGCTTGTGCACGTCGGTCGACCCTATGGGTCGACCGGCCCTTGGTGCGGTCGACCCATACGGTCGACCGACCGGCCTGTCAGCACAAACCTGGGTCAGAAAAATTGGGAAAAATATTTTATAAAAATCTTTTATCTTTTCTGAAAATCCCATAAAACTTGTTTTAACATTTTATATTGAAACACAAACAAGTGATAAAAATTTCAAGACATATATCAATTATATCAATTCATTTTGAGTCTTGCAAATTTTATCAAAACCAACACTTGTATTTTATCAAACTTAGATTTTTCAATACATGAATAGGATAGTCAAAATAAGTTTGTCTAGCAAGTTTAAAGCATGTATGTATATCTAGAACATATCTAATATACATAGAAATAAAGTAAACTTGTTTTGATCTATTATTCATGAAAACCAAATCCAAAACATGAAAACGTGTGTGTTGTGCACTTGAGCATATCAACTATACTAAGCTTTACAAATGGATCTAAAACACACTATCTAAACTATAGATACCTAAGTCTTCTTGATGATCTTCATCTTCAAGTTGACTGCTCCAAAACTCCATCCATGAGCTAGGCAATGTGTGATCTTGAAGATTTGGCCCTGGAATCACTATGAAAAGCTTCTAAACTCCTTGTTGAAGCTAATCACCAACTAATATCTTGGTTAAATATCTAAAACTTAAACAACACAAGATTATTAGTAAACATAACTACATGAGTTAATCATCATCAAAACTAGGGTGGAATGCCTTTGGGCCAACATAATCATGTTTAGTGTTTAAGTGTGTTTCAGGGTTCTAAGGATTTATGGAGTGCTCTTTCCTAAAGGAAGATCGTTTTGACTCAAGTCGGTTCATTTCGGGTTCATCATATCAAGCTATTCAAAGAATATACCAAGCTACTCAAGATCATGAAGAAGCCCACTTGAAGACTTTGTAGTCACCTAGAACCTATGTAAGACTTAGTTTGTTAAAGTTTGAGGTTGTGTTAGATTGCCTCAAGAACACACACACATTTTCCAAAATACTGTTTTTTATTTTTGGCTTTTGTTTTAAGTTCATGCTTTGATTTCTATACATGACTCAATTTTTTATAAATTTTAAATCTTGTTTATATCATGTATACCTATCTCTTCAGCATGATACTTAGCCATATTTCCTTACAAAATTTATTTGAAAAATTTCCAAAATTCAGAAAAAATCCCATATCAAAAACTGTTTCAGGCCTGGCGGTCGACCGGGCCGGTGACCGGATCCTTTTCAGGCTAGGCCGGTCGACCGCCCGGTCGACCGAGCCTTGTGTCTAGGGCATGCACGATTTGTGCTTGTCTGTCAGTCGACCGACTGGAACCACTTTGCTCTTTGTTTCTTGTCGGTCGACCGATCGGTCGACTGACAGTTCAATAAAAAATTTCCCCTTTGGCGTCCGGTCGACCGACCGGTCGACCGGCTAGTTGCCAATTGGACTGCGGTCGACTGGGCCGGTCGACCGATAGCCGTCTCCAGCCGCCAACGGTTAGTTTCTGATTTTCTGATTTTTTTTTTGGGATTTGATTGGGATTTGAGTGTTAGTTTTTTTCTGAATCTTTGAGGGCTATTCTCTGAACCTATTACCTAGTTTTAATCATGTTTAGACCTCCTCCATTCCCTATAAATAGAGGGGATTGGTCGTTTGCAAAATACAAGAAATATACCTAGTTTTTCAAGTTTTCAAAAGAAAGAAAAAGTTTCAAAAGCTCTCATTTTCCCTAGTGCATTCTTGGCTAGTGTTTTCAGTTGTGTTTTCAAACTACTTTCATTTACAACTGAGCTTGTTTTTCTCACTACACTTCTTGAGCCAAAAACCCTCCTCACTCTATAAGGAAGTTGTAAAGAGAAGTTTGTGATCCCTTGTTTGATCACTTGGTTACTTGTTCTTCTTGCTTTGTGAGTCCTCTTCGGTGGAGGATTGGATTAGTGGAGTTCGGTACTCCGGTCTTCGGTAGACCTCTTGTAATTGGTGGAGTTGGTACTCCGGTCTTTGGTAGATCTTATAATCCTCGGTGGATATAGTGAAAACCCTTCACGGCGGTGAAGGTGGGGAGTAGAGCGGTGGCTCGAACCTCGAAACAAATACTTTGTGTTTGCGATTGTTCTTCTTATTGTTTTCTACTTCTTGCTTGTGTTATTGCTTCTTATTTCTAACTTGTGATATATCTTTTGTGCACTTCACTATTGCATCCATTCCATTATTTGCCACATTGTCAATCATTGCTCATACAACAAGATTGCAATACGCACCTCAAACTCTTCACTAGAGGAATCACGATGAAAGAGTTCAGAACCCTTCACCGGGTATTCGGCTTTTAGTCTTATTTTGGGCGATCGTTGTATCATTTATTCATAATTTTTTAAAAAGATCTTTAGATTAGCATTTACACCTATTCACCCCCCTCTAGGTGTTTTACAATTGGTATCGGAGCTTTGGTCTCTAGGCTCTTGGCTTAACAACCTTAGAGAGATCCTATTGCTAATCATCTCATTCATTTTTCATCCTCACTTTTAGTAAAAATGGCCGAAGGTATTAAGACCCCACCTAAATTTGATGGCCTTAACTTTCCCATATGGAAAGTTAAGATGACCGTATTTTTGCAATCCCTAGGAAGCCGGGTTGCAAAGGCGGTGACCAAACCATTTAGTGTACCCACCGGTGATGAGGATACTTGGTCCGATATAGAAACAAAAGAATTTGATTTCAACACTTTTCTCTATTTCAAAATGTGTTTTCAAAATACTAACAATTGATTTCTTTCTTTACGGATTTTGTGGGTGTAATCCGCTGAAAACCCTCAGGAGACAAAACTCCTCCTCTAGGAAAAACTTAGAGGTTTAACGGCTTGTTGCACATGCTCAGTGCAATCGCGTCACCTGCGAAAGTGGTGTAATAATTTTCTTAGGTTTTTGTTTTGCTCGGGACGAGCAAAAAGATAAGTGTGGGGGTGTGATTAGTATCTAATTTTGCATAATTTATACCACATCTTCACATTTATTTGATAATAAATTCTGCTAATAAATACCTTGCTTGCTTGATTCTAGGTCATGGTGTGCAAATGAAGAAGAAGATCTAAATCACCATTTAATTGGTTATTAAAGGCCTACATGAATAGCCATTGACCTAAAGGGCTAATTCTGCAACAACCAGAGGCTGCACAGACGAATCCGAGAGCAGACTCTGACAGGGGACCAAAAGGACCGCGTGCGGCTCAAAGCGCCGCGCGTGCGGCGCCAGGATGGCCGCATTTTCGCGGCCATACGGTCGCGGCGCGCGTGCCGCTTCGGGCCAGGGTTTGTCCCCTGGCCCCCTGTTCCCTTGGCGCCTATAAATACCCCCTGGGGTTCCTGCGTTGAAGATATGCAAGTTTTAGGAGTAGTTTTCATTCCATGTTGTATTTTAGGGTAGTTTAGGTTAGGTTAGTTCTTCTTCCTCCCTTGTATTTTTCATTTTTTGTAGATCTTGTATTAGGGAGAGAGAGTGGTACATGTGGGGAAGCAAGAGTGCTTATAATGGAAGGTGACAATCTATGAAAGGTGCTCTCTTACCTTATCTTTGTTTTCTTCTCTCTAATCTCTTTTACATGTGTAACTAGTTTTTCTCTTATGGCAACTAACTACTAACCACCAACTTGCTAACTTCTTTGATGATAATCCACATGAATCTAATAACCTCATTTTGGCCTTGCTCTTGCAAGAGCCATTGATGGCTCATGATGATAGATCTAACTCTAACTTCCTAACCACTAACAAGCTAACATTACTTTACTTTATGCTTGCTCTTATTGGGTTTTGATGATTTAAGTGTAGCATGCACTTGTTTGTTAAGTTGGGTTGTGATGAGTTACATATGGGTCATGCTTTGAATAGCTTTTGAACCAAGGACTAGTGATTGCCAAGGATACATGTGAGGCAACTATCACTAAGAGGTTAGCATGTTGGTGGAGTCATTAGTAGTTAGTAGCCATGAGTTTTCTTTCTTTTTCACTTTATTTTAGATATAAAAACAAATACAAAATCATTCTTTTCTATGTTTCCCACTTCTTCGTATTTCACTGTACTTCTCTTTTCATTCTTTTCTTTCTTTCTTTTCATTCTTTAAAACTTTGAAGAACCTTTTAACAAACATGTGAATCAACCGGTAAAGCTTCTATCGCCTCCCGTCCTTGTGGATTCGACTCGTTTTAGCCTCTATGCTATAACGGAAGTATCGAGGAAGCCAAAGTACACACACTTTAAATATCACTTTCAAAACATACACTTTTTGTGCGTGGTTTTACCCCGATCAAATTTTGGCGTCGTTGCCGGGGATGGGAACGGTTTAATTTCACAAGTTTGTTAACTTTTCTTCTTTGTTTTTTGGTGTGCAGGTTAAATTTTAGCATTGCAGAAGTCCACACTTGCTCAAGTGTGGTCGGGTAACTTCTTGTACATTCATATACTCTACTGCTAATTTTTATTTATATTACTTGTACGCTGTAATAATTTTAAGAAGTAAAATACAGAAATTGGATGCTTTAAAACGGTTTAGACATTTGCATCTAGGCACGTGTCAATTTTTATTCCTATATACTGTATTTTATTCTTGTGTTGTTGTGATATTGATAGGAGGTGTACATATGGCATTGCATATAGTATAGGACAAACACTTCAGTGATTACTCGCTTTTTTGTGTTCATGCTTATCTATATTGCACACTTGCACAAATTTAACTTAAGGGCAAAACCCAATACAAGATAAGGTGGGGAAGTCATTACCCTCCCTTAGCCCAAAAATCACCTCCCCACTCACACAACCCAAGCCTAAATAAAAATTGCTAGACGTTGGCCCCTAGGGACATCTCGGACTCATTTAGGAGATTGACCTAAGGGGGAATTTGTTAGAAGTTGACTCTTGTCAAATCGTTGTCTAAGGTTGGGGATTGAGAGGGGAAACCTCGAAGAACAGTGGTTTGGCATAATTAGGCCCGTTGCTCCGGCACGGATACCTCCCACTGATCTTGCCCCTACCGACCGATTAACTCATGGTCAGCTTCCGACAATAGACCCCCCGTGGACAGTCTAACCAGTTAGGAGTCGTCTAGGTCTAAGTCAACCCTAGCATAGGCTTGTTTTCTTTTTCTTTTCTTTGTTGTTTGTTTGTTTGTTTGTTTTTCTTTTTTGTAAATTGTGATATAGATTTTAATAACAACAATTCTTTCAATTATAATATGAATTCATATTTCACCCCGACCTCATTTGACTTGGATAACTCTGACCCGGCAATGTACAACATGAACCAACCATATATGCCGCGTTGGGATTATCCGAATCAATATGACCCATATACCCAACCATATGACCATAATTTTCAAAATAATTTCAACTCTTCACAGAGTTCATGGGGATTCACCTACCCCGAGTCAAATTTTCAACCATCATGTCCACAATTTCCACAATATTCATTCCCCAATTTTGATTCATATACTCCTTTTCCTGAACCACCAATTGAAGAAAAATCATCATTGGAAAGGAGTATGGAAGAGTCCCTACAACAAATGCAAAATTTTCTCAATTTACAATCCTTCCCATATCAAACTCCACATACTCCTTTTCTAGAGCATCCAATTGAAGAAGAATCTAAATTAGAAAAGCGTTTGGAAGTCTTTTGTGAAAGAATGCAAAACATGTTGGACTCATCCTCTCAACCAAATTTTCAAGAGTCCTACTCATCTTTTCCAGTCTCACCTATTCAAAATGAACAAACTTCAATACTGGACTTGAGTATGGAACCCTTGCATGAGTCCGAGCAGCAACCGAAAAATCCGATGGACTCACAAATCCATCATAATTTCCAAAGTCAACATCCATACTCATATTATCAATCAATTGTCAAGAGTATGGAAGACATGATTCCAAATCCGAATTCTGTTACCCAACCTATCAGTAGGTTAGACTCAATTATGAGCGATTTGATCAATGAGAATGAGGATAATCTTTCTTGTCAATCATTGACCAATCCTTATATTCCTAACTCTACCGATTGGACCCAAGAATCATGTTCTTTTGGAAACCAAGATTCAATTTCAGAACACACATTTGAACTTGACCAATCTCCAAGTAATGAAAGTCGCCTGGACATTTTGGCAAGTTATCCCTTCCCTGAAATTGAAATCGAACCTGAATGTGATACTAAACTTCCTGTTGGGAACTCCATTTCACTTTTTGATTCAATAATGACCCCAGTATCCTTACCAGATTTTTTCTCTATTCTGGAGTCAACATTGAATCCTGTACCAATACATCGTAAAATGGAATCACCAATCTTTTATGATCACACTTCATTGATGGAGAAAGTGTGTGAACATCAATTCTTTGGTTTAGACCCCATTTTTGAGCCAATTTCGACTCTCATTATTGACTCTCGACTTGATCTGAGTCAACTTCCCGAGTCGGTATCGGTTTTTATTCCTGATCCCCTTGAGTCCAAATCTATCATCTTCCAAAATCACACTTCATTGTTGGACAAGAATGTTGAAGAAAATGACTCAATAATTATTTTTAAAAATTGAAAATTAGATGGGGATAATTTTTTAAAATAAGATCATTCATTCAATCAACATTTTATTGGGTCATATTAAAGAGGTCATTGGTGGGTTCCTGCACGATCCACGCTATTTTGATTGGGTAGCAACGCTTGGCCCAATCAGACCACCACCGGAGCCACCCCCTTGAGGTAATCTTCCTTCCCTCTCCATTTGTTTCACGTATTTACACATTCACGATGCATTGAGGACCATGCATGAAATAAGTGTGGGGGAGGGTTTACTAACATAGTTAGTTTTATATTTTCTTTCTTTTACACTTCTTTTTAATTAAAAAAAATCTTTTATAAAACTTTTTGAAACAAGAGAAATAGTTTTTGATTTATTTTTAAGAAAATTAAGATTATCTTAGGAATTAGGAAGACCTAAAATTATGAAATTTTAAACCAAGTCAAAATAATAGATCTTGTCTAAATTATAGGATAAGAAAGTAAGATTGAAAAGATAATTTGATCTTGAATTTTTTGCCTTAGATTTATGCACTCCACACTTACACAATTTTTGGGATTGAAACAAAGACTGAAAATGCCATAAAAAAATATATATATATTAAAAAAAAATTTATTATGATAATAAAAATCACTTATTGAAGTTGGGTAATTATGCCTCAGGAAGCATGATTATTCGTACCTAAAATGGTGAACAAAAAATAAAATAATCCCCTTTAGTTTTGTGGCCTTGTTTACTCGAGTCCTTAAATCCGAGGGATGTTTTCTCATCTGGTGCCCTAAGACCATCTGGTTTGGGAGTCACCGGCTAAAGGCTCACTACCCGGGTAAATAAGAAAGCCTAAGAAAACTAAGGGAAGAAAGAAAAAAAGGAAATATATATATATATATATATATATATATATATATATATATATATATATATATATATATATATATATATATATATATATATATATATATATAATAAAATGGCATGAAAGTTAGAGTCGATATCCCAAAAACCTTCACTGTTCACAAAGTGCATATTTTTCTAAGAATTTTATGAAAGATCAAAGAGTCAATTCAATTTTAAATTCTTACATTTAATTTATAACAAGATTTTTTGCATTTTGACTTAGTTTAAGAAAGAACAATTTCTGGTTAACCTATGACCTTAGATCACTTATATTTTTGCAAAAATATTTCAACACTTTTCTCTATTTCAAAATGTGTTTTCAAAATACTAACATTTGATTTCTTTCTTTACGGATTTTGTGGGTGTAATCCGCTGAAAACCCTCAGGAGACAAAACTCCTCCTCTAGGGGAAACTTAGAGGTTTAACGGCTTGTTGCACATGCTCAGTGCAATCGCGTCACCTGCGAAAGTGGTGTAATAATTTCCTTAGGTTTTTGTTTTGCTTGGGACAAGCAAAAAGATAAGTGTGGGGGTGTGATTAGTATCTAATTTTGCATAATTTATACCACATCTTCACATTTATTTGATAATAAATTCTGCTAATAAATACCTTGCTTGCTTGATTCTAGGTCATGGTGTGCAAATGAAGAAGAAGATCTAAATCGCCATTTAATTGGTGATTAAAGGTCTACATGAATAGCCATTGACCTAAAGGGCTAATTCTGCAACAACCAGAGGCTGCACAGACGAATCCGAGAGCAGACTCTGACAGGGGACCAAAAGGACCGCGCGCGGCGCCAGGATGGCCGCAGAAACGCGGCCTGGGCCGCGTTTCCGCGGCCATACGGTCGCGGCGCGCGCGCCGCTTCGGGCCAGGGTTTGTCCCCTGGCCCCCTGTTCCCTTGGCGCCTATAAATACCCCCCTGGGGTTCCTGCGTTGAAGATATGCAAGTTTTAGGAGTAGTTTTCATTCCATGTTGTATTTTAGGGTAGTTTAGGTTAGGTTAGTTCTTCTTCCTCCCTTGTATTTTCCATTTTTTGTAGATCTTGTATTAGGGAGAGAGAGTGGTACATGTGGGGAAGCAAGAGTGCTTGTAATGGAAGGTGACAATCTATGAAAGGTGCTCTCTTACCTTATCTTTGTTTTCTTCTCTCTAATTTCTTTTACATGTGTAACTAGTTTTTCTCTCATGGCAACTAACTACTAACCACCAACTTGCTAACTACTTTGATGATAATCCACATGAATCTAATAGCCTCATTTTGGCCTTGCTCTTGCAAGAGCCATTGATGGCTCATGATGATGGATCTAACTCTAACTTCCTAACCACTAACAAGCTAACATTACTTTACTTTATGCTTGCTCTTATTGGGTTTTGATGATTTAAGTGTAGCTTGCACTTGTTTGTTAAGTTGGGTTGTGATGAGTTACATATGGGTCATGCTTTGAATAGCTCTTGAATCAAGGACTAGTGATTGCCAAGGATACATGTGAGGCAACTATCACTAAGAGGTTAGCATGTTGGTGGAGTCATTAGTAGCCAGTAGCCGTGAGTTTTCTTTCTTTTTCACTTTATTTTAGATATAAAAACAAAAATACAAAACCATTCTTTTCTATGTTTCCCACTTCTTTGTATTTCACTGTACTTCTCTTTTCATTCTTTTCTTTCTTTTCTTTTCATTCTTTAAAACTTTGAAGAACCTTTTAACAAACATGTGAATCAACCGGTAAAGCTTCTATCGCCTCCCGTCCTTGTGCATTCGACTCGTTTTAGCCTCTATGCTATAACGGAAGTATCGAGGAAGCCAAAGCACACACACTTTAAATATCACTTTCAAAATACACTTTTTGTGCGCGGTTTTACCCCGATCATTACACATTTGAGAAATGATTTGACAAAGAAATAATCCCTACTGGACTAAAAGATGAGATTGGATACCATTGGTTAAGAGGTGACAAACTGGACATAACCGATTAGAGATTACCAAACTCGGGGTGTTTACTGTTCAGAGGTGACAAACTGGACATAACAGTAAGTAAAAAGGGAGACTTGGCTATCGTCAGTTTAGAGGTGATGAATTGGACATGACCGATTGAGAAGCCACCAAGCTTGAAATTTTGTCATTCAGGGGTGACGAATTGGACATGATGACAAAGAAATAGTCCATACTAGACTGAAAGATGAGACTTGGTTATCTGTCAGTTCAGAGGTAACATAGACATAACCGATTGAGAAGCCACCAAGCTCAGGATTTTGTCATTCAGAGGTGACGAACTGGACATGATGACAAAGAAATAGTCCCTACTGGACTGAAAGATGAGACTTGGTTATCTGTCGGTTCAAAGGTAACATGGACATAATCGATTGAGAAGCCACCAAGCTCGAAATTTTGTCATTCAGAGGTGATGAACTGGACATGATGACAAAGAAATTGTTCCTACTGGACTGAAAGATGAGACTTGATTATCTGTCGGTTCAGAGGTAACATGGATATAACCGATTGAGAAGCCACCAAGCTCGAAATTTTGTCATTCAAAGGTGACGAACTGGACATGATGACAAAGAAATAGTCCCTACTGGACTGAAAGACGAGATTTGGTTATCTATCTGTTCAGAGGTAACATGGACATAACCGATTGAGAAGCCACCAAGCTCGAAATTTTGTCATTCAGAGGTGATGAACTGGACATGATGACAAAGAAATGTCCCTACTAGACTGAAAGATCAGACTTGGTTATCAGTCAGTTCAGAGGTAACATGGACATAACTGATTGAGAAGCCACCAAGCTCGAAATTTTATCATTCAGAGGTGACGAACTGGACATGATGACAAAGAAATAGTCCCTACTGGACTGAAAGATGAGACTTAGTTATCTGTCGGTTCAGATGTAACATGGACATAACCGATTGAGAAGCCATCAAGCTCGAAATTTTGTCATTCAGAGGTGACGAACTGGACATGATGACAAAGAAATAGTTCCACTGGGGGAAATAAGACTTGATTATGAACTCAATGGGGATTTTGATATCTCCTTCGGATGTTATTTGGAAGAAATTGTCAGAGGTATATTGCTAACGTGATAACCAGAAAAGTCTACTGAGGACTTGATAGACTTTGAGGAGAGTCTATCAGAAACTCGCTAGGGAGTTAGGAAATGAGTCCCGTAGAAGATCATATGTCAGAGAACTTTGTGGGGATTTGTAAAGCAACTTGCCAGAGGTGTGATGTTAACTTGACAAGGATTTATTTACTGTTAGAGGTGCTTGGACATAATAGTAATTTGAGTAGACCTGTCGTTCTGTCGAAGAGAATGTCAAGCGGGGTTTATTCACTGGAGAGGTTGGTTTTATCCGTTGGGGAGTAGATTAGAGTCTTGCTATCAGAGGTTTAATATTAACATGATAGGTTAGACTCGTCATTTCGCAAGGGATATGAATACCTTTATATGTGGTCCTACCATTCCATGGATGGGAATTGGTAAGTGATTTTGGAGAGGAAATCAAATGGGAACAGGTCCCTTAGGATTTTTAGCAAATCCTCAGCCATCAACGGATTTGATATGCCTTTACCAACTACCGTTTGAGTCAGGCTAGCCATGCTATTCCCCTCAGCATGATGAGTTATCAAGGACTTATGTTGGGTTTAAAGGCCATCATTTTCCTCTATCCTTAACCGCAGAATCAAATGGGAACAGGTCCCTTAAGATTTTTAGCAAATCCTCAGCTGTCAACGGATTTGATATTCCTTTACCAACTACCGTTTAAGTCGGGCTAGCCATGCTATTCCCCTCAGCATGATGAGTTGTCAAGGACTTATGTTGGGCTTAAAGGCCAACATTTTCCTCTATCCTTAACCACTAGGGGCGTTGGATTATTTTGTTACTGTACTCATAACCTTGATTCTTCTTTGAGACAACCAGTGTTCGATCAGCTCACACTGGTTTATGGTTGTATGATCTCGTTTAGAGAAAGAGAGGAGCGCTCCTTCTGCATATCTTAGATCTGAAGGTCTTGATCAGGAGTGTCATGTTAACTTGATCACGAGAAGGATCCTATCAATGATGATACTTCTTTAAGAACTTGCCATTGATCAGCATCATGAGTAAGTCACCATCTGAAGTCATAAGGCGATATGCCCCATTTGAATAGACTGTTTCTATCACAAACGATCCTTTCCATTTGGGCTGAAATTTGCCTTTGGTTTTGTGCGTCATGATCATCGGTCGTCTGATGGCTAAAACTAAATCTCCTTTCTCAAAGACTCTTTGCTTAACCTTCTTATTGAAGGCTTTTGAGATCCAGGCTTGATACAACTCAATGTGTTGCTGAGCTTGTAACCGCTTCTCATCTAAGGCTTCGAGCTCTTAGAGTTGCAACCGATCGTTGTCCTCCGTTGTCATCTTAGTCATCAAAGCGACTCGTAATGACATCTAGATTTCTAACGGTATGACTGCTTCGCACCCGTATACTAGGGGAAAAAGTGTATTACCTGTTGGGGTCCGAACTATGGTTCGGTAGGCCCAAAGACATTCACTAAGCATATCATTCCAGTCTCGCTTATTTGATGAAATAAATTTTTTGAGTAGCTTAATGATTATCTTGTTGAATGCTTCCGCCAAGCCATTAGCGGCAGGGTTATAAACAGTTGATACCACATTCTGAATTCGGTATCTATTAAAGAACCGATAGAATACCTGGCTTGCAAATTGGGGACCGTTATTATGGATGATCCGTCTAGGGACACCAAATCGATGGATGATATGGTGTTTGATGAAATTAACCACGTTAGAAGTTTTAACTTCCACCAGTGGTATAGCTTCTGCCCACTTCAAAAAGTAATTGGTTATTGCTAAGATAAATCGGTGACCTTTCATTGAGGAGGGGCTGATCGGCCCTACGACATCGATTCCCCATGCTTCAAATGGCCACGAAGCAATAGTTGGATGGAGCAACTCTGGAGGCTGATGTATGAAGTCCGCATTGATTTGGCAGGCCTTACACCTTCGTGCATATTGGATGTCATCGGCTATCATGGTTGGCCAATAATATTCAAGCCTGTGCAATCGGTCCTTAAGTTTTAGACCTGGCTGATGAGCTCTGCATATGCCATCGTGCGCTTCTTTGAGCACTTCCTGTGCCTCTAAATTAGAAAGGCAACGAAGGAGGATATTGTCGCATGAACGACGGTACAGTGTCTTCAGTGTTGGATCATAGTAAAAATAGAGAGACCTTCGTCTGATAGATGCCGCTTCTTTATGGTTGTTCGGCAGCAAACCATGCAAATCATAGTCGATGAGGGGAAATTGCCAATCTCTCGGTTCAAGATCCGTCGAGATGTTATAGGTCTCTTTGGTTCTCAACATATGTTTAGAGCAAAAAAAGTGTCGAGTCACCACTGTAAGGTGATACTTGGTGTCATCTGGTAAGGCTAGTGTTGTTGCTAATGCAGCCAGAGCATCGACCCTAGTATTCTAGGATCGAGACACGTGACTGATGTAAAAGCCATCAAATGAATTAGCCATTTCGACGATTGCGTGATAATAAGGTACCAAATCTTCGTGACGGACCTCATATTCGCCTTTAACCTGACTGATAATCAGTTTTGAATCGCTATAAGCTTCAAGGTAGTGTATCCCCATTTCGTGAGCGAGTTGAAGACCAATGAGTAGAGCATTGTATTCTGCCACATTATTGGAGCATGATTCCGTCAGAGAAAATGTCCTAGGAAGGACATGGTTTTGTGGTGAGATAAACACAACCCCCACACCGGCAATGAACTTGCCTTTAGGGCCTGTTCGTGATGCTCCATCGAAGAACATCTGTCAAACTTCATCCTCTGAAGTTATATTAGATTCGAAGACTTCATCTAGAATGTCTTCATGAAGCTTGAGCTTTCTGGAACCGGATGAGCAACCAAGAACTCTGCAAGTGCCTGGCCTTTAACCGCCTTCTGAGGGACAAAGAGTGTGTCGTACTGAGACAAAATGAGGGCCTATTTAGCTAACCTAGAATTCAGTTATCCTGATTTCATCATGAGGAGACGCAAAGGATTCACTCTGAAAATGACATGTATGGTTTGGCCAACCAAATAATATCGTGTCTTCTGAATAGCAAAGACAAGAGCTAAACATTCCTTCTCAATAGGATTATAGCGAGATTCTGCCCCTATCAGAGTCCTGCTCAAATAGCAAATAGCATGTTCATGACCATTATCATCTTTTTGAGCAAGCAGAGCATCGAGAGAATGGTCCATAGCTTTCACATAAAGTAGGAATGGTTTTCTTGATGTGGGAGCTACTAAGACTGGAGGTTTTGTAAGATTTCTTTTGATGTCTTCGTAAGCTTCTTGACAAGCTTGATCCCATACAAAATAAACACCCTTTTTCATGAATCGGGTGAACGGTTGACAGCGGCCTGAGAGATTTGCGATGAATCTTCTGACATAGGCCAGTCTACCTTGCAGGCCTCCAAGTTCTTTAAGATTCTTAGGTGGATGCATGCTCTGAATGGCTTTGACTTTGGCTGGGTCAAGATGACTTCCTTTTGATGTAACAATAAATCCAAGGAACTTGCCACTTGAAACCCCCAAGAAGGATTTTGTTGGATTCATCTTCAGTTGATGAGCCCGCATTATGTCGAACATCGTTCTCAAGTCACGAGGATGGTCATTCTTATCGCGGCTTTTGACAGCAATGTCGTCGACATAACATTCTACCATTTTTTGAAGATGATCACGGAAGATCATACTCAATTCCCGCTGATAAGTCGCTCCCGCATTCTTTAACCCGAAGGGCATCACGGTGTAACAGTATACCCCCAACGGTATCTGGAATGAAGTATGCTTATCGTCCTCTGGATACATCTTAATTTGATTATACCCTGAGAAGCCGTCCATGAAAGACATTCTTTTGAATCTGCAGGTATTGTCAATCATGACATCGATGATAGGCAATGGGAATTCGTCTTTAGGACAGGCTGTATTAAGATCACGGTAGTCAATACAGATCTAAATTTTTTCATTCTTCTTGAGAACGGGGACAATGTTAGCAATCCAATCTGGATGCTGTTCCTCCCATATGAAGCCATATGCAATGAGTTTATGGACTTCGGCTTCAATAGCTTCCATAATATTTGGACGAAATCGGCGTTGTTGTTGCTTGACTGGCTTAGCGTCAGGCTTGATGTTCAGACGATGCATGGCTACTTGCGGATCAAGTCCGGGCATGCCTTCATAGTTCCAGGTAAAGACATATTTATAGTCCCTTACAAGTACCATCAATTCTTCTCTTTCTGTGAGTGATAAGCTTTTACTTATAAAGATGGGCTTAGGGTGATCTTGACTACCCAAATTAACCTGGATTACCTTATCTTCAGTAGGTGGTTCGCGTTGTTCGAATTACTTTTCCACTGGAGATCCAATTGCTGAGCCCGTGGTTCCTCATCAGTAGCTTCTGCTAGCTCCAATTGACTGCTTGAAGTCATATTAACGGCGAGATTCTCGAACATTATTCTCATACTGACATCAGAGTCCCATTCGAAGGAAGAGGTAGAGCATGATGGGATCGGTTTATCATCTTTGGACTGAACCGTTGCTGGTGGTGTAGGTGTAACGTATCCCAACCCCCTGCATGTGTTATCATAGTAATTTGCCAGTTTTCCTCTTGGCACAAAGTTACGCAGAAAACCATGCCTTCCTTTTCTGAAATTCAGGCCCTTCTCATGCTGCAGGTTGTATCCGATTTTCCTCATCATATGCTGCGCTGATCGTGTATAATGGAAAATTTGTGGGGTGTCTGAGTCTGAAATTAAATCCGCGACTATAGACCTTTGCAGTTGGGCTTTACAAAATATTATTGGTAATTGACGCTTTTTGAATGGAGGAACCACTAAAATGGATCCTTCTATAGATTCCACTATGTACTTGATGCACTTGGTTTATGTAAAGGCATGTGCAGAGAGCTATCCATAACAGATTCAAATAATTCGACACTCATAGGATAATCAAAGGAAATATTGTCATTAATTACCATTCGCTCTCATCTTCAAAAGGAGTGTTACATAGGGGATTATTAAAACATGCTATAATTGGTTTACCGACCAAAATGGCTGACATGTTTGCTTCAGACTCTGAATCTGCCTCATTGCCACTATCATCATTGTCAGGCAATGATTCTTTTGACATTTTACCAACCTCTTGATATAGGAGAGCGTCAGTAAAGTAGTTTTCCACCTCTTTGAATGGTTGTTTCTCAGCGAAAATAGTTTGTACTATTGCATCATCTTCAATATATTTGAAGCACTAGTGCAGAGTAGAGGGAACAATTAAGTTAGCATGGATCTAGGGTCTCCCTAGCAACAAGTTGTATGTCAGCGTCAATAACATAGCACGTCATCTCTGACTTCAGGCTCCCTATTCGGCAACGGAGTCGAATCTTTCCAAGTGGATGACTACTCCCTGCATTAAAACTGTATATTGTTTAGTGGTTACAGACAACCGATACAGTGGTATGCCAAGGAAGTAGAGGAGCTTTTAAGGGATGATGCTGAGTGCAGACCCCGGTCAACCTGTACTCTTTCAAGGCATGTCGAACCGATGTATCCGGTGTAGTACAAAGGTCGATTGTGCTTGTTATCCTTGAGAAGCATATCTCCCGCTGTGAAAGTAATAGCAGGTACCTTTGGTTGCACATGATGGCATTCAGGGCAAGAGGGCCGAGTATCACCCTTAGGGATTTCTGGCATATATGTTAGGAATGATTCTGAGTTAGCCAATACATCCCTAAGTGCTTCTCTTGTCTCTTTCGAGAGACGAAGGAGCTCGTGTATGGTGATACGAGCTGGGATATTAGCCAACTGGGCCAATATGTCAAAACGAAAGGGCATGTTAAGCCCTGGGCCTGAAGGCTTTTTCAGGACATGGTTAAACTGTATTTCTTTCTGCTTCTCTTTTCTCGTCGTCGGGAGTGGAGCCGGTGTGGATATTTGTACTCACGTCGTCTGCTGTTGTGTCTCGTCAGTAGCTTTCTCTTACTGTTTTAAGTATGATTTTTTGGATCGAGTACTTGCAAGCGTGCTTTGTATCTTCAGAATCGCTAAGAGAAGCTGACGTGAGGTTGCCATCATCCGGCAAGATAGAGATAACATTGCAAGATTTGCCTTTTGACTTGGATTTCTTTGAATCCCATTATTCGTCTTGGGCAAGGTCTGGGTGTATCCACATGATTTTCCCTGTTTCCAATGTCAAGGGAACAAGGCCTTTACTCTCTTGAGTTTTTGCTGAAGGATACTTTACTTCTAGCCGTGCTTCAGGGATCGGGAAGGTCCCATCAGGTACTGTGACTTTTGGGGTTTTGTCGAACTCGAGGGTCACCATATTTGCAGTAACTTTCTTTTGCTCTGATTTCAGAGTCAGAACTCCAATGTTGACTAAAGCTTGAATTTTGTCCTTAAGGACAAAGTATTTATTAGTAGGATGATGGACCATCCTATGAAAGGGGCAATAGTTGGGATCGTTCGTGCGTCCCACTTCATTAGGGCGCCGAACATCCGGCAGCTTCAATTTATTCCCTTTGTGGAGTAAATGGAATATTGCGATCACCTGTTCGTCTTTAAAGGAGCACTGTTTTAGAGGAAACTTAGACTCCTGATTATTGAAGCCGCTCTTCTTGGCCTTCGAATGAACGTCTCCTGACAATTCAACAGACATAGTCTCTTTCCCTTTGGCTTGGGAAGACTGCGCCATATCGCTGCACCCCTTATTATTCATACCCCATTTGCCTTTAGAGGTAGATGGTTCGAACTTCCTAGCTGACTTTTTGGCTATCTCAGCTTGTTCGACTAGTTCCTTCCAGGTATGGGCTTTGACAGCCCCCATACGAATCTCCACTTGGTCGAGGAAGTTATGCCTGCATGTCTGCAAGAGCACGGGTAAAGACATCCCTGCTGGGCACATCAGAGATAAGTTTCTGAACTACTCAATGTAGTCTCGAACAGATTCGCCCTTCCTTTATACCGTAAAGAGAAGTTTGTCCATGGTTACCTTAGTATTATCCTCATAGAAATGAGAAAGAAATCGAGTTTCTAGGTCGATCTAAGAATTGATAGAGCCCGGAGGTAAGCTTCAAAACCAGTCAAATGCTACCCCCTTCAAGGTGCCAATGAACAGTCTGGCCATAATAGCATCATTGTCTATAATGTTACCGGTCTGACACCGGAAGTTGTAGATGTGCTGGTTCGGCGAGCTCTTACCATCATATGTATGTATATGTTGGTGGCTTGAATTTGGTGGGTATGGTACTGAATCCTATTCTAAAGGTAAGGACGGATTGCCCCTACTTTCTTTAGTTCATCCCTCTGAGCAAGGGATGCGATCTGAGCTTGGATGCCTTTAAAAACTTTAGCGTCCATAGATGAAGTTTCCTTTGACTTCTCAGCCTTTGGTTATTCATCGCTATGATGTTCTTCCTCATTATGATTACTCCCGGTATCATTGTTATTCCGGTTAGTGAGGAGTTGAACGAGCATCTGTTGAATGTTGTCCAAGACTTCTTGCTGAGCCTTAGAGGTTTGCTCTTGAGCTTCCAACCATCGGCGGAGGTCATCATTACCGTTATCAACCATATTCACTGACATTCTATTTGTTCGTACCAAGCTGACTGTTGCCGAAGAGGCATACCCACTGTCTTCGTCCTCTTCATCAGACCATTGGAATAATCTTTTCATTAGTTCTAGTGAGGTTACTGCAGTTGAGGGAGATGGCTGCTCATAACTGTGGGGTATTGTGACCCTAGATCTAGTGTTTCGGAAGATACCTTTTTCGTGCACCAAGACTTGGCTTAAGCCCGGGCTATAGTCCGAATCTGGATAACTGAAGGGAGGAGAATTAGTACTATGCGGTTCTCGTCTGCCCCTATGCGGTTCTCATTCCCTTCCAATCATATTGACAGATGTAGAGGGCAGATCTGGTAGATCTTGCAATATGCTCTTTTTACGATGCTTCACAAGAGCTTGCACCGATAGCTGATAAAAAATCGACCGTCGGTTTGGAGGAGTGGCGGGGATTGGTCCTAGCGGCAATGGACTAAGTGGACTGTCACCAACTGACATCCCACTTGTTGACAACAGGAGGGAGAAGTCTGGAGAGATTTTGACTTCCGTTTGCTTGCTAAGAACTCTCGCAAGTCGGACCCAGCCGAGTTTAAATGACTCAACACAGAGGCTCGGGTAGATCGCGCATTGATGCGTTCAGGTAATTTCGACACCACCTTCTTGCTCGCAAGCTTTGGAAGCGAAACATAGGATGATGCCTCATTCTTATCATCACCGCAGAGGTGATTGGCACTAGATAGTGCTTTAGCTCTAGCTTCGCGGCTAAGAAATTTGGGAGCACCCTTAGGCGCTGAAGCTGCATAAGCACCGCTATCAGTACCCAAGGACGACCCCTTAGCTCTACTACGAAGAGTGAACTTAACACTTGAAGCATGCTGTGATGCTTTGCTCGTTGCCTTCTCGCGAAGGTGGTTAGCAGTGCTAGGTGCTTAGTTCCAGCCTGGCGGTTTGGAACTCCACGCGTACCCTGAGGTACTGGCGCTGTGCTTGCTAAACCATCGGTAGCTTTGCTCGTGAAAACGAGGTTGGCGCGAGGAGTTACTACTCCTGGATTGGGCGAAGGCAGAGTCGCCGCCCTAGCCTCGCGGTAGATAGTCTCGATGAAACAGGCATGCATCTTGCCTTTGTCTTCATGGGATAGGCGAACCTGTGGTGTAGCTACGCCTGAAGCTTCATATGGAGCTTTCTATTTTGGCCTCCATGTCTGCTTTGGGATGGAAGATTTAGGTTCGCAGGAAACCTGGATAGCCTCACGCGAGGCTTAGAGGAGTTGGGAGGAGGCTCCTTCTGGTTTCTGCTCCGAAACCTTGGCCATCGAGACCTTTCTATGCTTCCGTGCGTGGAGCATTGGACTACCTCCAGAGAGGAGTTCTTCGAATTTTCCTTGGTCGAAATGAACTACCAAGTTTTTGAAAGTAACGGGCTCAGGATTCTGACCGTTGCATTGCGACACCGTCTCTTTGTTGCGCCAGAAGACCGTAATAGGCTTACAGAGAGCCTTATCTGTCTCAACAGAGACTTGCTTCGAAGAATTAGCCAGAGGGGCTCTGGCTACGCCGACCTCCTTGTACTTGCGCATATGTAGGGGACTTTTGCTACCCCCAGGAAGAAGTTGTTTGAACTTCTCTTGGCCAGAGTGAATGACCGGCGTCTCAGCAATAGACCCGAAGGTTTGGTCATCGCATTGCGACACTTGATTCTCAGAAGTGGAGAATTGAATTCCCAGCGGAGTCGCCATCTTGTTTTTCATATATTTTGCAAAGGGAAAACTTATAAAAAAGAGATCGAGGAGCTAAATTACAAGTAATTGAAAAGAAAATTACAGGTAGATCTCCTCTGAGATTTCTGGGAAAGTATGCCGGTGGGAGTCTGATCAGCGCCCGATCACTTTATCCCTTTGACGATGCGATCGGTCAGACGATTGGACTGTCGCCTAATAAGACTCTCTTCTCGCCTGGTTCGGGGAATCGGAGAACAGAGGGTCGGTAGAGCCCTCTAGTTAGAAAGCCTGCTTCTGGAGCAATCTCCTCTCTATGCTTGCCCGTCTCTCCTTTTTTTTCAGCGCCCTTCTCTGTGTTCCTCTTGTAGGCTATTTATAGGGAGAACAAGGGTATTATCGCCCTGAAAATCTAGAAACAGATTGAGTCAATATGTTTTGTATCTGAAAAGTAGCCTTGCCGCGAGGCTAGAGACAACTTTCATGAAGCTAGGAATAGCAAGTAGCGCAGATCTCTTGATCCGCTCTACTAAATGAGGGATACTCCCTTGATTCTTTCCAAATAACTAAAAGATCTCCCCTGATCTTCTCACCTGATTGGGAGAGTCAAAAGATTATGGTAAGCAACTGCTAAATTTGATCTCATTTAGATTTGATCTCATCTGGAGATTTGATTGGTCAAAGGTGATAATAAAAGACCCGCAGCGGAGTCGTTGCGTTGAGCTCATGGCGGAGCTGGGAGAAGCTTCTGTTGAAATTAAAAGAAAGCTCTTCAGCGGAGCTGGGTAAGACTTGTGGCGAAGCTACCAGTCAACCTTTAGTGCAGCTGCGTGGGCTTCGAGCGAAGTTAACTTTCTGCGGAGTTAACTGAGCATTTTCGGGTGAAGCTGTAAGTTAGCTCGCAGCGAGGCTATGAAGGAGCTTCCTGCGATGCTAAGCAACTTTGGTTTCTCATGCGAGACTTATCTCGTGGGCTCGTACGAGACTAAGTGTTGAGCTAACTTAGTGTCCCTAGATCTGCTTGGGCCTTCTTACAGGCTTTTAAGGACGACCTCGATTTACTGTCTGCTTTACTGGATCAGTAGAGTCCAAGTTGCTGATTCGTTCCCTTTGAGATGGGTGAAGAACTGGCCGTCGGTTTGTCTGCCACTTGTTTTTTGTAGATGTCAACAAGTTAGACCTCGTTCAGGCCAGCTAGGATTCTTGTCTTTTTTAGAGTGTCAACATTAACAACCTTAGAGAGATTCTAATTGCTAATCATTTCTTTTAAAATTTCGTCTTCATCCACTTTAGTAAAAATGGCCGAAGGTATTAAAACTACTCCCAAGTTTGATGGCCTTAACTTTCTTTTATGAAAGGTTAAGATGATCATATTTTTACAATCCTTAGGAAGCTGGGTTTGGAAAAGCGGTGACTAAACCCTTTAGTCTACCCATTGATGATGAGGATGTTGGCCCAGAGGCCTTCCACTTTAGTTTTGATGATGATTAACTCATGTAGTTATAGTTTACTAATAATCTTGTGATGTTTAGTTTCAGATACTTAACCAAGATATAAGTAGGTGGTTAGCTTCAACAAAGGTGTTTTGGAGCTTTCACATGCTGATTCAAGAGCCCGAGTGTCAAAGTTCATATCTAGCACTCATTGGAGTCAAGCTCGGTGGATCACGTTTGGATCTAGTCGACTTGGAGACGGCGCTCTACAAGAAGACCTCGGTACATAGTTTAGTTTTCGTTTTAGATCCATTGTTAAAGATTAGATAGTGTAATATGCTCAAGTTCACAACACACACACTTGTCTTAAGTTTCATGTTTTGGTTTTCGGTTTTTGGTTTAACCGATGGTTTTTAAGTCAAAAACATTGATATATATCTTTATATGTATATTGGATTATATCCATATACAACATGCTTCAAGTCGTTTCAATATCATGTTTTTATATTTGGATGAGTTTTGGACAAAATGATTTTTCATTTCAAAATTCAAGTTTTAGAAAATACGGAAGTTGGTTTTCGGTAAAATTTCCATAACATAAAAAGAGTTCAAAATGTTTGTAACTTGGTTTGATTTTTACTCAAACAAGTTTGTATTTCAAAGAGAATATAAGAACTATTTTTGTGGATTTTTAGAGTTTTTATGGGATTTTACAGGATAATAAAAATCCTGTTTTTCAAGTCCTGATTTCAGTCTTCCAGGATCTGGCGGTCGACCGTACCCAGAGTCGGTCGACCGGACCGGTCGACCGACGTGCACAAAAACGTGCACGCTGACCAGCCACTGGCAGGTCGACCGACTGAAAGTGCCACACTCTCGGGTGGGGGTGGTCGACCGGACGGTCGACCGTGAGGCTTGGCACGGTTGACTGAGCGGTCGACTGGCCAGAGAGCAACTGCTCTCTAGAATTGGCGCGATCGACCAGGCGGTCGATCGGCAGGCTCAACAGTCACTTTTTTGACCGTTGGTCGTCGACCGGCCGGTTGACCGGAAGGCCATCTGGCCTAGTCAGCTGCCAACGGGCAGATACTCTTGGGGCCTATATAAACCCCATTTGGGAGTTGTTATGGAACAAGATTTTCAAGGAGAAAAATTTCATACTCTTTCAGTGTTTTTCATCAAAAAGTTTTGGGTTCAAAATTCTTATTCTCTATTTGTTTTAAAGTGTTTGATATTTCAAAGAAAATAGTCTTTTGGGAATTTGTTTTTGGTCTAAAAATCTACATCTATTTGGAGATTTTTCCAAGTGATTTTCTTTGTTCAAAACACTTTGTTTTCTCACACTTGAGCATATCATTCTATCCTTTCTATAGGATCTTTGTTTTGTTGGAAAAGAGGTTGGTTTGTGGTCTTTTGATCACTAAGTTGTAAACCCTCCTACTTTGTGTTATCCCTCTTGTGTAGAGGTTGATTTTTGGAGTGGTGGCTTTGTGCCCTATCCCTCTAGTGAGAGGTTGATTTGTTGTTTGGCTTTGTGCCTATCTCTCATTTGTGAGGTTGATATTGTGGTGGCTTTGTGCCTTGCCTCTAAGTGTAGAGGTTGTGTTTGTAATTAGAGAGGAGTTGTGTACTCCCGGTTGTATTGCCCCAAATCCTCAGTGGAGATTCCCTGTGTGGGAGTCCTGTGTGGACAAGTTAGTAGAAATCCTTCTGTGTGAAGGCGGGGACGTAGAGCTGGGTGCTCGAACCTCGAAACAAATCTCGGTGTTTGCGTTTGATCCATTGACTCTAACTCTCTCTCTTTTTTATATTGTGCCTTGCATCATTTCATATTGCTCATTCATATATTATATGCTTAGCTTGTTTGTGTATGCCTCACTTGTGTTTAACCACGAGAGCTTCATATAGCATCTCAACTCTTATTCAGAGGAATCAAGAGGAGTTAGTGCAGAGCCCTTCACCGGGAATTCGGCTACACTCGTTGGTTACATTAAGTGTGTTGCAATTTTAGTTTTAATTTTTGCATTTTGTTCATTAGATTAGCCGTACACCTATTCACCCCCTCTAGCTGTACTTATAATTGGTATCAGAGTCTATACTCCTGATATTAGGTTTAACCACCTATGAATGTGATCTTGATTTTGCTAATCTATCATTTGCATTTGCACACGTATATTGTTTACACACACTCATGGATTGCTTGACACCTCCCATATTTGATGTTTCCAACATTGACATGTGAAAATTTAGGATGTCCATGTACTTGAAAACCCTAGGCTTGCATGTTTTCCTTGCCGCTACCAAGAAATCCTATCTTGGTAATAGCAAGCATATAGAGGCTAATACATAAGCCCTTGAGGCACTTAGAAGCACGTTAAATAAAGAATATCTTTCTATAGTTTCTAACTGTGATTTCGCCTTTGCAGTATGGAACACGTTGACCTCCTCCAAGCTTCAATTGCCAATCCAAATGGAGAATGAATCTAGTGTAGAATCCAACTAACAATGCTACATGGTCCAAGGGAATGACTCCCTTGAGGTATACTCGGAAACTCAATTAGATGGTGATGATGCTAGTTCTTCTTGTGATGATTATGGTGATCCAAATGCTTTGAATGAAGAACTATCAATTGTATGTGAAAAATTGTTAGAAAAATATAATCTTTTGAAAAAGAAGAGTTTTGAACTAAAAGAAGAAAATAAGAATTTATGTTCAAAGCTAGATTTGATTTTGCAAGAGAAAGTGGAGATTTCTAATGAAAGGGATTCATTGAAATCCAAACTTGACCTTGTCTTAAAAGAAAATAAAATTTTGAAAAATAAAAATGATTGTAATAATATTTTGAAGAAAAATGAGGCTTTATCTTCAAAAGTTGATTTTGTTGTAAAAGAAAATGAATCTTTAAAAATAAAAATTGTTTCTATTTCAAAGGAATTGGATTTAGTTTCTAAGAAGAATATTTCTTTAAAAAATGATTTAGATTCTCATATTTGCCATGCTAGTGTAGCTTCACATTCTAACTCACCTATTGCATGCACCTCTTCTTTTACAATTGAAAATTATATATCTATGCTTAAGAAGAGTGTTGATTGTTTAGGCTCCACTTTGAGCCTTTGTGCTTTGAACCACACACGATTGGAATCCATATTTCGCAAGAAACAAGTTCCATATATGCATGCACACCATACATCATATACATGCTTCCCATGTACACACCCATAACACGATGTATGCTCATGTGTACACTTGTACACATTGTAGACGTAGGGGCCACCTTGCTAAATTTTGCTATGATAAGATACATGATGTAAATTTAGCAACTAAATTTGTTTGGGTTAGGAAAGGAGCTAACCCCCATGGACCCAAAAGAGTGTAGGTACCAAAGACCACCCCTATTGTATTTGATATAGGTGTGGGCTCTCGTATGACGTGAGAGCGATGGTGCCTTGAGGTGGATGCGTTCCGAGCTTAAAGAGGACAATTTGAATGCATCACTTTCAAGGGAGTTTTGGTGAGAGGACCACCATGATTTGGAGACACGGAGAGTTGCCCTCATGCTTTTGGTAACGATCTCTTACTCCTCATTATGTTTACATGCTTTTCATATTTCTGATTTCTAGCAGTCATGTTTTAATGTTCATTATGTTATATGCCATGATATTTAGATTAGTGATATACATGATTAGTTATTTGAGATCACCCATGTTTAATATGGATTTATACCTTTGTGTTCTCACATTTGTTTTAACTAATGTGTATGTTACATAACGATCATATGTATGATTATGAGTTTTTGTTTTGTTTTCTATGCTTCATGTTTTGATTACATGTTTAGATGTTTGTTTTCATTAAAACTTGGATATATATACTTGTACAACTAGTGAGCCACAAATAAATTATTATATGTTTGTACTTAAGCACTCATTTGTACTTATTAGATGTACTAGTATAGTCTAATTTTGATGATTTATACATTTTAACTAGTATTCCCATTTTGTACATGTTTTCATGTTTATGTTTAACTTCATGTATATGTCTATTTGTCCAAACTAATTATTATACATATACATCCTTGAGCCACTTTTGTGGACTCATTCATATTTGGATATGTATGTATACTTTAGTTTGTACAAAACATACATATACTTTGAAGGATTCTAGTTTTGATGACTTTCGTGTTTTAAGGAATTTCATTTTGAGCTTGATTGCCTATTTCCATGACTTGTCTTTCACAAAACTTGTACACTCATATTACTTGATGTTTTCTCATGATTTTATTTTCATGAGCATTATATGTGCTATATAGATTTTTGAGTGACATTGGTTTAGTGATTTTCATGTTTTATGGAATATATTTTTTGTTTTATTCCTTGCTTGAAGGATTTCGTACTAGTTTACAAATTTTTTCATATAACTAGTTCGTATTCTTCATTATTATAGAGTTTTTCAAATATACGATATTTTCAAACTTATTTTTGAAAACCCCTACCCATTCAAGGGCGGTTGGTTGGGCGACAATGCCTTATATGCTTATTATTGAAAATCCATTTAAAACATGTGCATGAAATGGGTGGTAGGAAGTATGAGTTATACACTTGATCTTATTATGTTTTTCAATTGGTATCATTGAATTTTTTCAATTGGTATCACTATTGACATTCTTTTTTGTATACTCATATATGTTTTTATATATATATGCTTCAATTTCAAATAGTATCAATTTTGATTGGTATTAAATTTTTCATACATATATATATGCTTTATTTGTGCTTACTATATCTCTATATCTTTGAGCACAAATTCTAGTTATGCTAAGCTTGATTTCTTAAATGTCTATTATATTTCAATTAATTATATTTCAATTGGTATCTTATACAAGCTTATGCATTATTTTGTTTTGTTTTTCATAAAGGGGGAGAAAATTCATATTTCACCTTTTAATTGGTTTTGTTTACCTTTCGTATTTTACTCCCACACTTTATGTTGAAAAATGATTTATTTACTTACAATTGGTATTTAAATTTATGTTAAAAACATTTATTTTATGTACTTTAAATTGGTATGCTTTATTGATATCATGATGCACTAAATTGATATATATATATATTTTCAATTGGTATTATAAAGTCTTGACTTGCTTTCACCCCTTATTGATATTTTTTGTTTAAGACAAAAAAGGGGAGAACATTGTTCTATTGTTTTCTTTGACCCCTTTGTTGATAATTGACAAAAAGGGGAGAAGTATTTGTGAGTTTATATGCATGTTTATTGGTTTATTTGAGTTTCAATTTGGTATCAAGAGCTTTTAATGTTTCATGCTGTGTTGTTTTGTTTTATTGATATTAAGAAACTTTTGTTAAAATTTTTATTATCGGTATCAAGAGCTTGTATTGATTATCTTTCAATTGGTATCAAGAATTTTTTTATTGATTGGTATCAAAAGCTTTCAAGAGTTTTTTATTGATTGATATCAAGTGCTTTTATTGCTTTTATTGATAAAGTTTTCAAATTGAAATTTTTATTGGTATCAAGATCAATTATTTAAGAACATGTTTATTTCAAAAAGGAAAAGGAATTTATTTTAAAATTTTGGTATCAAGAGAGCATGTTCATTTCATTGTTTTATGAATGTTGATGCATATTCATATTTAGTATTCATTGCATATATTTATTGTTTATTGCTATGCATGAGTTAAGGGGGAGCTTCTTTGAAGCTTAACTTTAGTCCATGCATATATAACTCCATGAGTTTGTCATCATCAAAAAAGGGGAGATTGTTGGCCCAGAGGCCTTCCACTCTAGTTTTGACGATGATTAACTCATATAGTTATAGTTTATAATAATCTTGTGATGTTTAGTTTCAGATACTTAACCAAGATATTAGTAGGTGATTAGCTTGAACAAAGGTGATTTGGAGCTTTCACATGGTGATTCAAGAGCCCGAGCGTCAAAGTTCATATCTAGCACTCATTGGAGTCAAGCTTGGTGGATCACGTTTGGATCGAGTCGACTTGGAGACGGTGCTCTACAAAAAGACCTCGGTACATAGTTTAGTTTTTGTTTTAGATCCATTGTTAAAGATTAGATAGTGTGATATGCTCAAGTTCACAACACACACACTTGTTTTAAGTTTCATGTTTTGGTTTTCGATTTTTGGTTTAACCGATCTTGGTTTTTAAGTCAAAAACATTGATATATATCTTTATATGTATATTGGATTATATTCATATACAACATGCTTCAAGTCGTTTCAATATCATGTTTTTATATTTGGATAAGTTTTGGACAAAACGATTTTTCATTTCAAAAATTAAAGTTTTGGAAAATACGGAAGTTGGTTTTTGGTAAAATTTCCATAACACAAAAAGAGTTCAAAATGTTTGTAACTTGATTTGATTTTTACTTAAACAAGTTTGTTTTTCAAAGAGAATATATGAACTATTTTTGTGGATTTTTAGAGTTTTTATTGGATTTTATAGGATAATAAAAACTCAGTTTTTCAAGTCCTGATTTCAGTCTGCCAGGCTCTGGCGGTCGACCGGACCCAGAGTCCGTCGACCAGATCGGTCGACCGACGTGCACAAAGACGTGCACGCTGACCAGCCACTTAGGCCGGTCGACCAAGCGGCGACCGACTGAAAGTGCCACACTCTCGGGTGGGGGCGGTCGACCGGACGGTCGACCGTGAGGCTTGGCACGGTCGACCGAGCAGTCAACCGGCTAGAGAGCAACTGCTCTCTAGAATTGGCGCGGTCGACCGGGCGGTCGACCGGCAGGCTCAACGGTCACTTTTTTGACTGTTGGTCGGTCGACTCGCCGGTCGACTGGAAGGCCATTCTGGGCCTAGTCAGCTGCCAACGGGCAGATTCTCTCGGGGCCTATATAAACCCCATTTGAGAACTGTTTTGGTACAAGATTTTCAAGGAGAAAAATTTTATACTCTTTCAGTGTTTTTCATCAAAAAGTTTTGAGCTCAAAATTCTTATTCTCTATTTGTTTTAAAGTGTTTGATATTTTAAAGAAAATAGTCTTTTGGGAATTTGTTTTTGGTCTAAAAATTCTATATCTATTTGGAGATTTTCCCAAGTGATTTTCTTTGTTCAAAACACTTTGTTTTCTCACACTTGAGCTTATCATTCTATCCTTTCTATAGGATCTTTGTTTTGTAGAGAAAAGTTGGTTTGTGGTTTTTTGATCACTAAATTGTAAACCCTCCTACTTTGTGTTTTCCCTCTTGTGTAGAGATTGATTTTTAGAGTGGTGGCTTTGTGCCCTATCCCTCTAGTGAGAGGTTAATTTGTTGTTTGGCTTTGCTCCTATCCCTCATTTGTGAGGTTGATATTGTGGTGGCTTTGTGCCTAGCCTCTAAGTGTAGAGGTTGTGTTTGTAATTGAGAGAGGAGTTGTGTACTCTCGGTTGTATTGACCCAAATCCTCAGTGGAGGTTCCCTGTGTAGGAATCCTATGTCGACAAGTTAGTAAAAATCCTTCTGTGTGAAGGCGGGGACGTAGAGCTGGGTGCTCGAACCTCAAAACAAATCTCGGTGTTTGCGTTTGATCCATTAACTCTAACTCTCTTTCTTTTATATTGTACCTTGTATCATTTCATATTGCTCATTCATATATTATATGCTTAGCTTGTTTGTGTGTGCCTCACTTGTGTTTAACCACGAGAGCTTCATATAGTGCCTCAACTCTTACTCAGAGGAATCAAGAGGAGTTAGTCCAGAGCCCTTCACCGGGAATTCGGACACTCCTTGGTTACATTAAGTGTGTTGCAATTTTAGTTTAATTTTCACATTTTATTCATTAGATTAGCCGTACACCTATTCACCCCCCCTCTAGGTATACTTACAGAGGACACTTGGTCTGACATTGCCACTAAAGAGTTTGATGCAAATACTAAGGCATACTATGCCTTGCTTCAAAATTTGAACGATGACGATATTGTTAGGGTCATCCATTGCAAAGCCGTCTACGAGATTTTGACACACCTAGTATGTTAGCCCAAAGGCCCATCACTTTAGTTTTGATGATAATTAACTCATGTATTTATACTACTGATGATCTTGTGTTTAATTAGTGTCAGATATATGATCAAGATCTCAGTTGGTGTTTAACTTCAACAAAGAATTTTAAGTCAAAGTTTTGGAGCTAGCACGTGTTGATTCAAGAGCTCGCTATCAAGATTGGATCAAGTACTCAAGAGGAGTCTACCTCACTGGATCAAAGTTTGGACCAAGTCAAGAAGGAGAAGAAGATTTTCAAGAGAAGACTTTCAGTAGACTTGTGTCATGTTTATAAGTGTCAAGATTTGTTTTTAGATAAATTGTAAAGGATAGATTAGTTGGTAGATTGATCAAGTTATATACACTCACACACAAGATTTATTTGTGTTTTCATAAAAGAGTTTTCGTTTTAGAAAATACAGGTTTGGTTTTTAAGCTGAAAAATATACATGTGTTTATCAAAACTTATTTTAGAGCTTAATGTCAAAAACATAGATATTTCATCATATATGTTAGTCGATCATATCCATACACACTAAGCATCAAAAGTGTTTAGAATATCTTGTTTTTGTATTTAGAGAAGTTTTGAAAAAATTGATTTTGAAAAATACAGGTTTTTGTTTAAAGGCAAACTTTCCATATTACAAAAATAGTTCAAAATGTTTGTAACATGTTTTGATTTTCACTCAAACATGTTTATATATCATAGTATATCACTAAACTTATTTTTCTAGAATTTATGAGAATTTATGGGAATTTATTGAAGGTAAAAAGATCACGTTTTAAATCCCTAAATTGTTGGATTGGCCTTCTGCCAGTCGACCAAGCCAGAAGTCGGTTGACCGCTCTAGTCGATCGATGTCCACAAATGTGCACAGCAAGGGCTGATCGACCGCACGGTCGACCGACAGAGAGTCTTTGCTCTCTGTAAATGGCCCGGTCGACCAGGCGGTCATTTGCCAGTTTACGGTCAACCGGCCAGTCAACCGCTTTTCCCAACGGTCGGAAATCCGACCGTTGGTTATCGACCGAGCGATCGACCGACAGCAGGCAGATCTGCTGAGTTGGCTTCCAACGGCCATATTTTGGGAGCCTATAAATGGAGTTTCCCTTAGACTGTTTTCTATAAGATTTGAAGAGAGTTTTTGGGCTAGTTTTTCCTACCTATCTCAGTGGTTTTCTCCACATGTTTTAGAGCCAATATTTCCAAATCAAAAGGAAAGTTTATCAAGAGTTTTCAAAAGTGATTTCTTGAGTTTTTCACCACCAAATCAATCCTAGTTTTCTCACACACACTTGAGCTATCCATTGCTATATCAATCCTATAGGGATATTTGTTATGAGAGTGTTTTAGGTTATCAAAGAGTTGTGATCACCAAAGTGTTCTACTTTGTTTTTGAGGAGGCAGACTTGCAGGTTCGCGTTATTTTGAGTTCTAGTGAGAGCTCGATGTAGAGGTGCAGCTTCGGTAAGCTAGTGTGCTTGCGGTGTGTAGTTCTTGCGGGAACAAGAGAGGGATAGTGAGTCCAAGGAGTTCTAGTGTGAACTCGTTGTAGGTGTTGTGGCACCGAGTGATCCGGTGGGATCGTTTATAGCGAAAATCCTTCATAGTGTTGAAGGTAGGGACGTAGAGTAAGGGTGCTCGAATCTTGAAACAAATCTCCCGTGTTTGCGATTACTCTCTCTATCTCTACTTGTATTTATATCTTGCATGCTCTTATTGTTCATATTAATTACTTGCTTGATATACTTGTGCTTAATTGATATTTGCATGGGATTGTTTGCTCACATGTGTATTCAACCAAGAGATCCATAGTGGCACTCAACTCTTATCTAGAGGAATTTTGAGGAGATAGTCCAGAGTCCTTCACCGGGAATTCGCCTACACTCTTAGGTTATACCTTGTGTGTTTAGCTTAATAATTTTTAGTTTGTATAAATAGTTTTAATTCCGCATTAATTCATCATTAGATTAGCTAATCACCTATTCACCCCCCTCTAGGTGATTTCATAGTAGTCACACACGAGAGAACGTCAAAATTTAAGAGAGCAAAATTTGATTTCCTACGTTATCAATATGAAAATCTCACCATGCATGATAATGACACCATTGATGATATGGTAACAAGATTTACTAAAATAACTAATGGTCTTTCTTCTTTAGCTGATGCCATTGACAATGATCAAAAAGTATGGAAGGTCATTCAATCATTTCCACCCTTATAGAAAGTCAAGGGTACTACATTGAAGGAGCTAAATGACAAAGAAGAGATGGAGCTAATCGATCTTATAGGAAATCTTAAAACTCATGAAATGGAGGGAAGGCAAGGGAAGAGATGGCACCACAAAAGAAGAAAGTGATCGCTTTCAAATCCACTCCCACCATCTCCGACGATGATGATGAAGAAGAGGATGATGAAGAATTCTCCCTCCTAGTGAAAAATGTAAGGAGAATGTACAATAAGCCAAGTTTAACAATAGAAGAAGATGGTAAGAAAAAGAAGACAAGAAAGTCATATGCTTCAGTTACCAGAGGCCGGGCCATATGGTTGCAGATTGTCCGGAGATCAAAAGTAAATCTTCAACCTCCAAGAAGCCCTATAAAAAGAAGACTCTCATGGCTACGTGGGACTCGGAGAATAAAATTGACGAAGAAGTGGATATGGCACACGTATGTTTCATGGCTAATGATAACACACCTAAGGTAACATCCGAACTCTCACTTGATGATTGTGAATTAACAATGGATGAATTGGGTGAGACTTTTGAAGAGTTATCTAACAACTATGATTTCCTTAAAAAGAAGTATTTAAAAATGAAAAAGAAAATTGAAATCCTTCAAAATAAAATTGTTATTCTTTCTAAAAAAAGATGATTTATCTTCCACACTCTTATCCACACAAAAAGATTTTGATGCATATAAAATTTCATGTAAAACAAAATTTTCATTAATTGATAAAATAAGATTTCTATTATAAAAGATAAAATTAATTCTGTAGGAGATGTATTAAAGAAATGTGAGTTTGATAAAACTAGGTTGGAGGCAATATTTCCTAAGAAACTTACTCCAAAGAAATATGTTCATACCACACATGCTCATCATACCACCAATACCCACACTCTTAAATCACAACATATATATACACATCATGCTAGACATTTTACACACACCAAACATGTTCACACTCCACACTCCCATCATGCTTTTATTTATGATAGTGTTTATTCATGCACTAATTGTGGCTGAAAAGGTCACTTAGCTAAATTTTACTTTGATAGATTATATGCTTCAAATGATCACATTTGGGTTCAAAATGCTAATATTATAGGAGCCAAGAAAATTTAGGTACTAAAATCAACTAATTCGTTACTTGATGTAAGTACACACCAAGGCTCCAAAACGTAGGGAGCGGTGGTATCTTGATAGTGATTGCTCAAGGCATATGACTTGGGATATCAATAATTTTGCACTCTTATCAACATACCATGAAGGTGGCACCGTCACCTTCGGAGATGATTCAAAAGAAAAAATTATCGGTATACGTAACATTAAAATTGGCTCATCTCCCTTAATTGAGAATGTGCTTTTAGTTGATAGTCTCAAGCATAACCTCTTAAGTATTAGTCAACTTTGTGATAAATATTTTAAAGTGATTTTTGATGATTTAGTTTATAATGGTTTAGATAGACAAACCAATACATATGTGCTTTTCGATTTTCGTAAAAATAATCTGTACATGATTGATATGTTAAATTTATAATGCAATGCTACATGTTTAAATGCCTTTAATGAAGACTCTTGTTTATGGCATAGGAGACTAGGCCATGTTTTGTTTGATCATCTCTCTAGAATCAACAATAATGAAGTGGTGAAAGGTATTCCTTACTTAAAATTTGAAAAGGACCGCATTTGCGATGCGTGCCAACTTGGGAACAAACCAAGTCCTCTTTCAAAATAATCAAGGACATCATGACATCTAGACCCTTAGAGTTAATTCACATGGATTTGTTTGGTCCAACCAAAAGTCTAAGTGAAAATCGTTTTGTTTTTATTTTGGTTGATGATTTTTCTCGTTTTATATGAGTTTTCTTTTTAGAACACAAAGATCAAGCCTTTTAATATTTTCAAGTGTTTAGACAAAGAGTTGAAAAAGAAAAAGTTTCTTTGATTTTATATATAAGAAGTGATAGAGGTGGTGAATCCATTAACCACTGCTTTATCACCTATTGTGAAGAACATGAAATCAAATATGAACTATCATGTCCTAGAACTCCACAAAAAAATGGAGTCGTTGAAAGGAAGAATCGTACTCTTCAAGAAATGGTTAGGACAATGATAAATGAATACAGACTCCCTCGATACTTATGGGCTGAGGCCGTAATTATATCAAGTTACATCTCAAAAAGAATTTATTTCTGTAAAAATACTTCTAAAACTTCATTTGAAATTTATTATTTAAGAAAACTTAATGTTTCTTACTTTAAAGTTTCGGTTGTAAATGCTTTGTTTTAAACACTAAAGATGGCTTAGAAAAATTTGATGCCAAATCTTATGAAGCCATGTTTGTTGGGTATTCAAATACTAGTAAGACCTATAGAGTCTTCAATAGATCTTCTTTGACTATTGAAAAATCTATACATATCAAGTTTGAGGCATCTAATGCGTTTGTGAAGAATGTTGTAGAGATTGATTTCTTACAAGAAGACATGGAGAAGATAACCTTGAAGGACTCACCTATAGAAGAAAAACTTGATGAACAAGGTGAAGTTCAAGAGGTTGAAGTGGAGCCAACACAACCACTTTCAAAGCATTGAAGATTTGCTTCAAATCATCCCAAGGACCTCATCATAAGTGATGTATCCAAGGAGGTAACTACTCGATCCAAACTACATGATTTATGTGGGCATTTTGCTTTTATATCACATAATGAAGCCAAAAACGTCCTCGAAGTTGAGGCTGATTCATATTGGTTGCTTGGAATACAAGAAGAGCTCAATCAATTTGAGCGCAACCAAGTTTGGCATCTTATTTCTAGACCCATGATAGATCAACTATTGGTACTAAATGGATCTTTTGGAATATGTTGGATGAGTCGGGTAATGTTTTTAGAAATAAAACTATGTTAGTGGCCTAAGGTTACACCCAAATCGAAGGTATCAATTTTGAGGAAACTTTTGCACCCATAACACGGCTTGAAGTCATACGGATGACATTTACCTTTACTTCATTTAAAGATTTCAAACTTTTTCAAATAGATGTCAAAAATGTATTTTTAAATGGTTTTATAGAAGAGGAAATGTATGTTGAACAACCCCCAGGGTTTGTGGATCCTACCCATCTGGATTTTGTTTACAAACTTGATAAAGTTTTATATGGTTTAAAACAAGCTCCAAGAGCTTGGTATGAAAGCTTTCGACTTTTCTAATTTCCAATGATTTTGTTAGGAGTAAAGTTGACACCACTTTGTTTATAAAGCATGTAGATAGTGATATCCTAATTGTTTAAATTTATGTTGATGATATTTGTAACAGCCCATTTTCAGAATACGTATTTAGTTGTGTATTTAAATTTTTTGATCATATTTTTTAATTTACTTCATGTATTTGTTTTGTATTATGAATTATATATATGATCGTTTTGCCTTGGATCTGGAATCGTAAAAGTCAGCCCTAGTCTGAACCGGGGACCCGATCCTAATGTATTTCTTGATTTGGTCTTTTTGGTAGTCAGATTTAACCAATTTAAGTTTCAAACATTATTTTCCAATATTTTAGATTTCTTATGATTTTCTAAAATTTTCCTGAATTAAATTGAAAATTTAAACCAGTGTCGACCAGTGCCGCTGATCGAATCGCGGATTTTGAATTTACAAATGGAGTTGAATTTCTAGAAATGGCTTTCATATTATTTCTTAAAATCATATTTTCTTTCTAAATACATTTTTTGAGATTTTTCTGAATTTATCAAAATTCTACCAGATTTCTGAATTTTTAGTTTATAATTAGAGTTGAATTTCTAGAATCTGCTTTCACTTTATTTCTTAGAATCATATTTTCTACCTTAACAAATTTTTAAAGATTTTTCAGAATTTATCAAAATTTGACCGGTTTTGGTGTTGATCGGTATCGCCGCTAGATTCCAGTTTTTATTTTGAAAATGAGATTTTAATTCTAAAAATTGATTTCATATTATTCCTCAAGATGATGTTTTATACCTCTGGGTATTTTTGAAAATTTTTCTGCAACAGTCGATATTTCACGACATTATTATAATATTAATATTTTAGGAATCTTTTCATTTCTTTCCTTCTTTCTTTCTTTTCCCATTTTTCCCCATCACTTCATCCGCTGACCCACACCTCCACATGGGGCCCAGTCACATCCCCATCCCCCTCCCATCAATCTCTTTCTCTCTCTTTCTTTTTCTTTCTCCTTTTTTCCTTTCTTTTTCTTTCTCCCTTCTCTTTCAACCTTCTCTCCCTCAACCACTCTCCTCCTCCTTGGCCGTCGGCGCCTCTGGCCACTGCTGCCGGCGAGGACCAGCAAACTCCGATCACCTCCTCCTATTACCAGCACCATCAACTACATCAACAAAACCACCATCTTCATCCACATCTCCATCTTCTTCCTCCTCCAAACCACCACCATCACCTTTAAAATTCCCTAAATCTACTACCACCACCACCACCAAATCACGGCCTTTTACTCCTCATTTACATCTTTTGCTACTTCCTCCTCCACCGACTCTCTTCAATTTCAACATCCACCACCATTTCCACCTCCAAAATCACCATCACCATCAACATCTCCACCTTTCTCCCTCTCCCTCTCCTCTCTCTCTTTTTGGGTAGCCGGCAGCAACCCATGCCTGCGCCAGCCATGGTGGCTGGCTCAGCCCCTGGCGTCTCCTTGGCCGCAGCCAGGGAGAAGCAGTGCCAGGCCAGGCCAGTCCTGGCCTGTGTGTGAGCAGGGGGCTGCTGCCCCCTCTGCTGTTTCTCTCTTATCTCTCTATCATCTCTCTCTCCCCCCACTCTCTCTCTTCAGCTCTCTCTTATCGTTCTCTCTCTATTGCCTTCCTCTCTCTATTGTCTTTCTCTACCCTTCAGTTTATCTTTCTCTCTCCTATTCCCATTCTCTCTCCAATTCTCTCTTTCCCTCTCTAGTCTTTCTCTTTCAAATTTCCCTCTTTCTCTGTCTAGATTTCTTTCTCTTTCTAGCTCTCCCATTCTCTTGCTTTCTCTCTCTTCACTCTCTCCTCTCTCTTATTCTCTCTCAAATATATATATATTGGTGGCACGCTTGTGTGTTTTGGACTCCAAAATTTCACACCGTTTTCAGATATTAGGCGAGTGTCCTCGCCTTGATTTGAGTTTTCCCGCTTCTTCGGGTTGACATGTATTTTATTTTATATTTAAATATGTTTTGTATCAAACGATGCTCTTTTATTTACATGTCGCCGAGTGCCCATGATTGTACATGTATATGCTTGTGACGAATGTTTGTACTAGGGTAGTTTACTTCTTGCACATATACTATGCCTGTAATGTTCTCTTTTTACCACTTTATACCATGCATGGCCGACCCTTTGTGGTCGTTAGCCTCCGGGCTCTCTACTGGTCTTCGGGCCCTATCAGCCTTCGGGCTTTTCCACTCTATGGTAGTCTAGATGTTATCACGCTTATATGTATGCATGCGTGGTACTAACATCTCGTACAGGTACTCTCGTACCAACGCTGGGTTTCTGCCCACTCCCTGGCTAGCTACCCAATTGGTTTTAAGCCTGCACCCTTATAGGTTTCATGGTAGCTACCGAGAGTGCACTTAGACCTCGAGTGCACTTTAGCCTCCGAGCTCTCGCCACTTTCTTGAAAGAGAAGTGCGCCTAGATCGTCTGGTCTCTCAGCTCCGCCTGGTAGGCATGCTTAGCGCTCAACACTTTACCATTAGATTCATTTAGCCAGAACTCTGCTAGATTTTAGAGTCGCCTTCTAAGCCGAGTCATTCCAGTAGCTCCGTCAGGCACTCTAGTGTTTAACACTGTTTGCTGATCGTACCTCCAGCTAGCTTAGCTCCGCTTGGGTGTTCACTTGCTTACTTATTACCTGATCTCCAGTTTATCTTTTCTTCTATTAATGGTTGTGAAGAGTTTGAAATCTTAATTATACTGTTTTTCCTGAAACTGAAAGGTTTTTCGATATTTGTGCCGATCTCGTATATCATTACTATTTTACTATACGCTTGATGTGCTTACATATACCATGCCATCACTTATCACCTGTCTAATATCACCCTCATGTCATGCTATCACCGGACATCCAGCATGACATACCTAACCCCTATAATTATCATGATAACGAGAATGATGACCTGACATCTTGCTTACATCTTAATATATTATAGTACAAACTGTTCTCTTGATACACCTGTACTCCTGGCTTGTTCCTACTCATTCCTGAAATCTGATAATTATCTAATAAACTATAAAAAAGGGACAACTTACATCGAGTAGTAGGAACTTGCGGATATCAATATATGTTCGTATTTATAGTGGTATTAGGTATGTTGTGAAATTAAATCTTCTAGTCTGACCTGAGGGCCTTCAGGTGATCGAGGGAAACGCTGGCTCCCTCCTTCTTGGTACCATCTTGATAAGGGCATCCTATAAGACCCTCATGTAGGCCTTGCGGCTAGTTTCATATACCAGCAATGAACATCTTGGATCGTGGTCCCGGCATGTACGGGACCCACTATAAGCATTATTCGTTGATACTCCCGTTGGTTTTCATAATAGCCTTGCTTTACTCTGATGTGGATATATGTGTGCTGGGATGCTAGCTCACATATCTAGACATCTAGGTACGATGAGTAATAATAATAATAAAAGATGCCAGTTATATATTATTGTGTGTCTAATAATTCGGCTCATATGGACTTAGCTTACGATGACGTGAGATATACGGTATATAGATGAGGGTTTCCTTGTCTGGATTATTCCTTCAATGTACTTATCTCATTAAGCCGTAAACTGGGTCTGTACCGCTGGTGTTGTCATATTTGCTTTCATCGAGTTTTACATCAGATTTCAGATTTATGATCATTATTATATTATAGCTGTTTACATCATGCTTTACCACTTGTGTTTTATTCCACCAGTCTGCTGCTCTTATCTTATTATACCATGAGTATTCTCTGCTTGATATCGTTTGCTATCTCTCTACTTGCTCCTGTATTCCTGTGCTCACGACACAATTTTCAATGCATGTTTATGATTTAGATTTATCGATACATGTGTGCTTATCTCTGCACGCCATTTAGCATTCGCATCACCACTCTTTGGGGACAACTGATTCTCCTGGGTTCTTATGTCCAGGTCTAAGAGCTTAGAGCTTTAAAGCGTGGATCGTCGGCAAACCATCTGAAGCCCTGTTCTTTCAGGCCCCCTGTGCGTCTGTCGAGTTTTCCTTCCGTAAACTCGTGAGCGCGTTTTGTACTGTTCATACTTGTATATCTCCTTATATTCTCGCAATTGTGCCTAACGATGATGTAATATTCTTATAATATTGTGTCACACCTGGTGATATCTTTGTAATTATACTCATATGTTTGAATGTATAATGCACCACGTGCTTCTGTACTCTAATTCTTGCCTGTACTGATGCTTAGTGTATATATATGAGGGTATTTTTGACCTACGTATATACATCGCAGTAACGTCTTCGTACCCACGGGATCGGGGCGTTAGAGGATGGTATCAGAGGGCTCTCGAATCCTCAGTACGTCCAGATGAAAAATTAATGGTAAAGAAATTTGCAACTGGAATGCATGAGTTCTGGTTATACAATTCAACTACAAGTGCAGAGTTATTTTTTTCTTTCTTGATCATCCTTCCTTTGACTCTTAATCCCTTCCATCTTTTCATTGTTTTGGTTTTTCGTAGCCTTTATACCTACTTAAAATATGGATAGACTAGAGATAAGTGGCTGGTTTTGAATGAAGTTATTATATGATCTCTTCGGCCAACTCTATGGTGCTCGGGTATTCTTAGAATTGATCCACGATTGTGTTATCTTTTAGAAGTCGGTATACGAATTTTTCTACAGTTATTCTCTATTGCTGGCTATATCCTTCAAAGTGATTGATGCTTGGTCTTGTGAATTCTTAACTATCAGTCTTCCTTATTTATGCTCAATATTATTACGGTTTTCTTTATCTTCAGTATTCTGGCTTATTCTCAGAGAGCTATCAAGTATGCAATACAACTGGAATTCTATTACAAAGTAACGTTATCAGGTTAGCATTATTCGACATCGTTCGAAGATTTATACAGCAGGAAGGGTAGACGATATCTATATTCTGATCATTGTTCAGTCAACTTCGGAGCGTTAACCTTAGTTATTCATATCTTGATTGGTATAATTCCCGTCCCTGTCCCTTGTGTTCATTTTACCTCTTATCCAAATTGCGAGGACATAATTTTTGTAAGGTGGATGGAATGTAACACCCGGTTTCAGGAATACATGTTTAGCGAATTCAAATTTTTGATCATATTTTTTGATTTACTTCCTGTTTTTATTTTGTATTATGAATTATTTATATTATCGTTTTGCCTTGGATCTTGATTCGTGAACTCGGAGTCAGCCCTAGTCTGAACCGGGGACCCATCTTAATGTATTGCTCAATTTGGTCTTTTTGGTTGTCACGTTTGATCGATTTTTATTTCAAACATTAATTTTCCATATTTTAGATTTCTTATGATTTTTTGAAATATTTCTAAATTAAATTGAAAATCTTCAAAATCGGTGTCGACCATTACCGCTGATCGATTCTCAAATTTTTTAATTTACAAATAGAATTAAATTTCTAGAAACAGCTTTCATATTATTTCTTAAAATCACATTTTCTATTTAAATGCATTTTTTTGAGATTTTTCTGAATTTATCAAAATTCCACCGGATTTGGTGTCGGCGAGTATTGCTGGTTGATTCTAAGATTTTTTTTTTTACAATTGGAGTTGAATTTCTAGAATCTACTTTTACTTTATTTCTTATAATCGCATTTTCTAGCTTAACGCATTTTTAGAGATTTTTCAGAATTTATCGAAGTTTGACTGGTTTTGGTGTCGACCGGTATCGCCGTTAGATTCCAGAAATTTTATTTTGAAAATGGAATTTTATTTCTCAAAACTGATTTTATATTATTCCTCAGGATGATCTTTTCTACCTCTTAGTATTTTTGGAGATTTTTCTGAAACAGTCGATATTTCACGACATTATTATAATATTAATATTTTAGGAATCTTTTCATTTCTTTCCTTCTTTCTTTCTTTCCTTTCTTTCTCCCCATCACTTCATCCACCAACTCACAACCCCCATATACGGCCTGGTCACATCCTATCCCCCTCCCATCACTCTCTCTCTTTCTCTTTCATTTTTTTTCCGCCTTTTTCCTTTCTATTTCTTTCTCCCTTCTCCATCAACCTTCTTCCCTCAACCTCTCTCCTCCTCCTTGGCCGCCAGTGCCTCCGGTCACCGTCGCCGGCGAGGCCCCCCCAAACTCCGGTTACCTGTTCCTATCACCAACACCAACAGCAGCAACAACCACCACAACCATCTTCATCCATATCTCCATCTTCTTTCTCCTCCAAACCACCACCATCACCTTTAAAAATTCCCCAAATTCACTACCACCACCACCAAATCACCACCTCCTCCTCCTCTACTTCCTCCTCCTCTCACTGTTTTCAATTTCAACATCCACCACCATTTTCACCTCCAAAATCACCATCACCATCAACATCTCCACCTTTCTCCCTCTCCTCTAGCTCTCTTTTTGGGTGGCCGGCGGCCACCCTTGCCTGCGTAAGCCATAGCGGCCGGTGAAGCCCCTAGCGCCTCCTTGGCTACAGCCAGGGAGAAGTAGAGCCAGGCCAGGCCTGACCTGGCCTGGCCTGTGCGTGAGCAGGGGCAGGCAGCAGCCCCCTCTGCTATTTCTCTCTCCTCTCTATCCCGCTTTACAGTTTCTCTCTCATCTCTCTATCATCTCTCTCCCCCCTGTTTCTCTCCTATAGCCGTCTCTTTCTCTCTCTCTAGTTCTCTCTCTCTCACCGTTCCTTTCTCTCTATTGCCTCCCTCTCTCTACTGTCTCTCTCCCCCTCAGTTTCTTTCTCTCTCTCCTATTCTCATTCTCTCTCTAACTCTCTCTTTCTCTCTCTAGATTTCCCTCTCTAATTCCCTCTTTCTCTCTCTAATCTTTTTCTCTCTATCTCTCTCTTTCTCTCTCAAGTCTTTTTCTCTAACTTTCCTTCTTTCTCTTTAGATTTTCTTCTCTCTTCTCTCTCTCCTCTCTTTTATCTCTTTCACATATATATTAATATATTTTGGTGGCGTGCGCGTGTGTTTTGGACTCTGAAATTTCACACCGTTTTTAGATATTAGGCGAGTATCCTCGCCTTGATTTGGGTTTTCCCGCTTCTTCGGGTTGACGTGTATTTTATTTCGTATTTCAATGTGTTTTGTATTGGGCGATGCTCTTGTATTTGCATGTCGCCGAGTGCCCATAATTGTACATGTATATGCTTGTGACGAATGCTTGTACTAGGGTAGTTTACTTCTTGCACATATACTATGCCTGTGATGTACTATTTTATCGCTTTATACCATGCGTGGCTGACCCTTCATGGTCGTTAGCCTCCGGGCCCTATCAGCTTCCGGGCTTCTCCACTCCACGACAGTCTAGATATTATCTCGCTTACATATGCTTACGTGGTACTAACATCTCGTGCAGGTACACTCGTACCAACTCTGGGTTTCTGCCCACTCCTGGGCTAGCTACCCAATTGGTTTTAGGCTGCACCCTTATGGGTTTCGTGGTAGCTACCGAGAGTTCGCTAAGACCCCGAGTGTACTTTAGCCTCCAGGCTCTCGCCTACTTTCTCAAAAGAGAAAGTCCACTTAGATTGTCAGGTCTTTCAACTCCGTGATTGAGTTCAAACCTGCATTACAAAAAATATAAAATTTCAGAACTTAAGAATAGAATGTGCAACTATTTAATACCACCGCTATAGTGAGTGGCCATACGGGTTGTGATCCACAAGGAGGGTCTAGCGATGGAAGCTTTTAAGTAAGTTCGTTTCTTTTTGAGTGTACAAAAATGTGTTAGAAATTTCGTCTCAGTTTTAGAAAAAGAAAACAAAAAGGTTAAGTTAGAAGATGTGAATAAGATAGTAAAAGAAAAGATGATGATGATGTTGTTTTATTTACAAAAAAGGAAAAAACTAAATAAAGAGGAGAATGTTAGTTTTTGAGTAGAATTCTAAATTAAGAATTAAAAAAAAACTAAAAATTCTTACTTACCGCTTTCGTATTCATATACCTTGGATCTGTAGCTACGACTTACCTAGTCTTTGAAGGTGATCAAGCATGGCGTGTAGGATCTTCCCCGTTCTCGATCTACACTATGGATAAAAGGGCAAGCTAAACTAACAAAGGAATGGTTGTTCATCACCATAGGCCATCAAGGGCACTTGCAATGGTGAAGTAGTCTCGAGGCTATTGGATTCACTTGGATTACAAACACATCATAGGAAAGCAAACAAAAACAAGAGTAAAGAAGAAAAAGTAACTTTCGATTCGATTAAATAACAATGAAAGAAAAGATGAATACTTACACTGGTGTCACTCTTAGTTTAAGCTCTTTTCTCATTCTTCCATGGAACTCTTCTCTCCTCTCAGTTACATAAAGAAAAATAAAAATTACATTAAAAGGGAAGAAGAACCTAGGTTAAACCTATGCAAGAATCTATTCTACTCTCTACTTGATCGTCCCTCTGCCTCTGATGTGTAGGGCATTTATAGGATAGAAATGGATAAGAAAACAAGTCGAAAGATAGGGAGAGCTGGCTATCTCTGAATTTGAATCTTCCCATTATCTCCAAACTTGATTTGATATGGATATTCAATTCTGATCTGCAACTTGTTGGCGTGTTGATTGCTGAATATAACTTATCAAATAATAGAATTAGAAACAGTGATCAACATAAGAGTTGTAGCCTTTTAAATCATCTATCTGGATCATCTTGAATCATCAGATTTGAGTTTTAGTAGAGAAAATTATGATTCAAATATTAAAATGTATCCAGTTTAAATTCTAGTGTAAATTGTTTCATCTCATCCATTGATCTTCTCTCTATCCATTTATCCCTTTGGATTTTGAATTTTAGCTTTGGATTTGACGATCTATCTCTTTATCCTTAGTGAAACCGATAAGGTCTTCTTCTAATCCATTCTTCCTTTGAATTTGAATGATATTATCTCATATGATATATCCGATGTTCAGATAAGATGGCATTTAGAACCTCTGGATTTGAATCAATCCCCTTTCTTTTGAACTTTTAGATTAAATGGGATAAATCTGTCTATCTCTCTTTTTTCTTCTTTAATTACCTTACACACTATTAAACATGAAAATACATTAATAGCATAGTTTTATTTAAATAAAAAAGCAGAAATGTGACACATATGATATGAAAACATGCAACACACGTGTGTGATCACACCCCACACCCATCTTTTTTTCGTTTTCGAGCAAAACATCAAAACTAAATCTAAGAATTTATTAGACCACTTTTACAGGTCACGCAATTACACTGAGCATGTGCAAAAAGCCGTTAAGACTCTAAATTACCCCTAGGGGATGAGTTTTGTCTTGTGATGATTTTCAGTGGATTGTACCCACAAAATCCATAAAGAAAGAGAAATAAAGAGTTAGTATTTTTAAAAAGCATTTTGAAAGAGAAAAATATTTGAAGTATTATTGTAAGAGTTCAAGTAATCTATAAGTTATAGAAAATTAAAATTTTCATTTCTAAACTTAGTCTCTATTCAAAAATATGTTATCAATCAAAGTAACGAGTCAAATTGTATTTATCATCTAGTCTATTACTTTACCCTAAGTCATATGCACCTTCATGACCGTGAAATTTTGACTAAGGGTTTTTTAATTCTAACTCTTATGCCTTATTTATTTATTTTTATTTTTAGTGGTATTATTCCTTAGTTTTATTAGGTAATCTAATCTGCCCATGTAACGAGCCTTTAATCGGTGACTCTCAAACCAGACGGTCTTAGGGCACTGGGTGAGAAAATACCCCAAGGGCTTAATGATTCGAGTAAACATGGCCACAAAACTAAGGATTTTATGATATAGATCACTTTTAGATGTGAATACTTATGCTTTATGAGGCACAAATACCCAACTTAATCAGAGGATAAGTATATATTATTTTCTTTTTCTTTTTTTTAAAGAAGGCATAAGAATCTTTATTTTTGAACCCTAACTGTACAAGAGTATAAAGTATGCATATTTCATCAAGGTAAAAATCAAGACTAAATTACTTTTTCAAATTTTCTTCCTAACCCTAGAAATTAAACAAATAATCTTATTTTGACCAAGTATAAAAAATTCTAATTATAATTCTCCTATTCTTTAAAATTAATTTAATTTCTTACAAGAAATATGTCAAAATATTGCTCTCTTTTCAAAAAGTTTTTTAAAGAAAGAAAATATTAATTTTTTTATTTTAAATAAAAAAACCAATGTTATGTTAGGAACCTCCTCCACACCTATCTCATGCATTGTCCTCAATGTATGAATTAATACATAGATGCATGAAAAAGAAGAAAGGGAAGGAAAATATTACTTTAAGTTGGTGGTTCTGGTGGCGGTCAGATTAGGTCAAGCATGCTACCCAATAAAGATAATGTGGTGGTTCACGGGACTTACTTTTATGGACCTCTTTTCTATTTACATAATTACAATCCCAAATATGAATAGGATCATGAAAGATTCAATCATGAAACTTATTCCCTTTACATGACTAGTCTTGAAAAATCATCACGGAGTCATTATGGTCTATACCTATGTCCAACAAAAAAATATGACTTGGTGGATTGGTTGACTTGGGCTTAAGAATACTAGGTTCGGGAATCAATACTAACTTAGAAAAATTAACTTTAGGTTCGAGTGTCAGTTTTGGCTTAAGAGTTGAGTCCAAATCCAAGAATTGAAATTCACATTCTTTTTCCATCAATGGAATGTGACTATCCAAAATTGGCGATTCAATTTCTAGATCTACGGGTACGGGAATAAATGTTGGCTCGAAAAATTTGTCCAAATTAGGTAAAGATACCAGAGTCAACATGGATTCGCGGATGGGAGCTGAATCACAAGGTTGGGGATCGGGGTCACATTCACATTCAAGTTCAATCTCATTGGATGGAAAACTTGCCAATTTGTCTAAGGCTTGGAATTAGTCAAGTTCAAGTTTGTGTGATGAAATTGAATCTTAATCAAAGTCTTCAAGATTCTATGATTTTTTGTTTTCATCAATATAGCTAGAAGTGTCAAGAATAGTCAAGGATTAGGTAAGGAGAGTTTTCTTATTTCTTCGCATGTTTTCCAATCGACTAAGTCTTACTTCCATCATATTTAAAGGACCACTTTGGAATTGAATCATAGATTCCGTACTCTTTTCTAAGTCGGTATGTTCTTCTTGAAAAATAGAGTAAGGATCTTTGATTTGAAAATTTTGATAGGATTTTGAGTCTTTTAGAATTTGAATTCGTCGCGCAAGCTCTTCTAAGGTTCCATCCTCTTTTTGCAGTCAATTGATACTTCTAATGGTTGTTCGGGAGAAGGAGTATATGAAGCTAGATGTTGATAAGGTGGTTGACTGTATGACTCAGGAGAGTTATATCCCCACTCACTCTATGAAGGGTAGTGATGATTGTTCCAGTCTTGTTCATAGTATTGAGACTGGAGTATATATTGATTCAGATAAGACCAATCCTACATACTTGGTTGGTTAAAGTTATGATATGTTGCGTTGGTAATATCCGAGTCAAAAAAGGTTGGGGTGAAATATAGATCACTATTTGCATATGAATAATTGTAATTATAATTGATCGAGGTTTTACCTGCACACTGAAAATACAGAATTTCTAAACTTAAGAACAGAATATGCAAGTACTTAATTCTACCGCTATAGCGAGTGGCTATGCAGGTCATGATCCACAAAGAGGGACTAGCGATGGAAGCTTTTTTATAAGTTCTCTTTTAAGTTACAAAAAATGGTTAAAGTTCTTCTTTTAGTTCTTGTAAGAAAAAAGAAAAATAAGTTATAGTTGGATTAAGAAGAAAGTGGTAGTTTTAGAAGGTGGAGAAATAGAAAATGGATTTATATAAAGAAATTAAAAAGAGTGAATAAAAGAGTTAGGAGATTGTGGTGTTGGTAATCTAAACTAAAAATTAAAAGAAAGAAAGTTAAACCTAAAAGAAATACTTACCTTTTTTCGGTTGATGACTTACTTGGAATCCTTATATGTTTTACGTTTCTTCGGAGGCGATCAATGCATAACCTATAAGATCGAGCCCAGTCCCCATTCCCATCACATCATCAAGATAAACAAGAATGAAATGATACATAATCTTGAGGAGAAGAACATCATCATGAAATATCAGTGGCACTCACACAAACTTGGCTATACTGATGCTTCTAGATTCACTTGGATATTCATCAAAACAAAAAGAGAAAAAGTAGAAAGAAGAAGAAGAACATATAAACAAAGAAGAGTATAAATATGTTACCTTTGATTGCTTTGTAGAAACAACAGAAGAAAGGAGGAGTTACATTGGTGTCACTCTCAACATAAATCTCTCTCTCTCTCTCTCTCTCTCTCTCTCTTTCTTACATTATTCTCAGTCTAACCTATGCTTACAAAGAAATAAAAATTACATAAAATGAAAATAAAAACTACACTTAAAAGAATGAAAAACTGGTCTAAGAATCTATCTCTGCTTGATCGTCCCTTGTAATCTTTGAAAACCCAGTATTTATAGGCAAAAACCAAACGGGGGAGAGCGTACGAAGATAGGAGGAGCAAACGCTCCCCCAACTACTTTGACAAAGCCGTGAAAATGAGGCCAAACCCAGGTGGCCACACCCGAGGAGTGATACTCCCTGGTTTCGTGATATGATTTTATCTCTTATTGGATTTTGTAGTTTTGGGTCCTGGATTTGACGGAACCTCCTTTGATCTTCGGCTTTAACCAATTGATTTGTGAAGATCTTATTTTAACTGCTTGTTTAACTGGTTTTATCTTCTCTGATTTGTCCTGATTTGCTCTGATTTTTGATTTGAATTAATTTTGAATTAAAACAAAAATTTGATGGGCTTTTGGGCTTATTTCTCTTCCTTCTCCTTTAATAATGGGACTGCATATAAATTAGATAATAAATAGGATTAAAAATAGAGTTTATTAAATAACAAATATAAGAATGTGACAATAAATATGCAGTATCAGCGACCGATCACACCCCCATACCTATCTTTTGCTTGTTCTCGAGCCAAACAACAAAACTAAACTAAAGTTTATTAGACCACTTTCGCAAGTCACGCGATTGTACTGAGCATGTGCAACAAGCCGTTAAACATCTAAGTTCCCCCTAGAGGACGAGTCTCGTCTTGTGAGGGTTTTCAGTGGATTACACCCATAAAATCCATAAAGAAAGAGAAACAAAGTGTTAATATTTTGAAAACACATTTTGAAAGAGAAAAATATTTGAAGTATTATTGTAAGAGTTCAAGTAATCTATAAGTTATAGGAAAATCGAATTTTTCATTCCTAAACTTAGTCTCTATTCAAAAACTTGTTATTAATCAAGGTAAGGAGTCAAACTGTATTTCTCATTTAGTCTATTATTTTATCCTAAGTTATATGCACCTTTGTGACCGTGAAATTTTAACTCGGGGTTCTTTCACTCTAACTCTTATGCCTTATTATATATATATATATATTTATGATATTATTCCTTAGTTCAATTATGCTTTCTAATCTGCCCATGCAACGAGCCTTTAATCGGTGACTCCCAAATCAAATGGTCTTAGGGCACCGGGTAAGAAAACACTCCAAAGACTTAAGAACTAGAGCAAAAAAAGGCCACAAAACTAAGTATTTAATTATATGAACCATTTTTAGGCGTGAACACTTACGCTTTATGAGGCACAAATACCGAGCTTAATCAGAGGATTTTTGATATATTATATATATTTTTTCTTTTTCTTTTTTAATAAGGTATAAGAATCTTTGTTTTTTGAATCCTAAGTGTGTAAGTATATAAAACATGTATATATCATCAAGGTAAAAATCAAGACTGAATTACATTTTCAAATTTTCTTCCTAACCTTGAAAATCAAACAAATAATCTTATTTTGACCAAGCATAAGAAATCCTAATTATGATTCTCTTATTCCTTAAAATTGACTTAATTTCTTATAAAGAATATGTCAAAATATTGTTTCTATTTTCAAAATTTTAAAAGTAAAGAAAATGTTAATAATAATAATTTTTTAATAATGAAAGAAAAACCTATGTTATGTTAGAACCCTCCCCCATACCTATCTCATGCATTGTCCTCAATGTATGAATTAATGTATAGATGCATGAAAAAGAAGAAAGGAAAGAAAAATATTACCTTAAGGTGGTGGTTTTGGTGGTGGTGTGATTGGGTCAAGAGTTGCTACTCAATCAAGATAATGTGGTGGTTCACAGAACCCACCTTTATTGACCTCTTTCTATTTACATATTTACAGTCTACAATATGAATAGGATCATGAAAGATCCTATTATGAAACTTTTTCACTTTACATGACCAGTCTTGAAAAATCATCACTGAGTCATCATGGTCTATACCTATGTCCAACAAAAGAATGTGACTTGGTGGAATGGTTGACTTGGACTCAAGAATGATAGGTTCAAGAAGCAATATTAACTCGAAAAAATCAACTTTAGGTTCGAGAGTTAGTTTTAGTTCAAGAGTTGAGTCTAAATCTAAGAATTGAAATTCACATTCTTTTTCCATCAATGGAATGTGACTTTCCAAAATTGGTGATTCCATTTCTAGATTTATGGGACGGGAATAAATGTTTGCTTGAAAAATTGATCCAAATTGGGTAAGAATACCGGAGTCAACAAAGATTCAAAGATGAAAACTGAATCATAAAGTTGGAGATCTAGTTCACATTCATAATCAAGTTCAATCTTATTGAAATGAAAACATTCCAATTTGTCAATGGGTTGATATTGGTCAAGTTCAAGATTTTGTAGTGAAATTGAATCTTGGTCAAAGTCTTCAACATACCATGATTCTTGATTTTCATCAATATGGCTAGAAGTGTCGGGAATAGTCAAAGATTGGGTAGGAAGAGTTTCTTATTCCTATGCATGTTTTCCAATCTATTAAGTCTTGCTTCTATCATATTAAGTGGATTACTTTGGAATTGAATAATGGATCCATACTCTTTTCTAAGTCAGCATGTTCTTGAAAATAGAGTAAGGATCTGTGGTTTGAAAATTTTGACGGAATTTTGAGTCTTCTAAAATTTGAATTCGTCGCTCAAGCTCGTTTAAGGCTTCCATCGTCTTTTCTCAGTCAATTGATTCTTCTAATGGTTGTTCGGGAGAAGAAGTATATGAAGCTGGATGTTGGTAAGGTGGTTGACAATATGAATCAGGGGAGTTGCATCTCCATTGACTCTGTGAAGAGTAGTGATGATTATTTCAGTCTTGTGCATAGTATTGGGATTGAGGCATGTATTAATTCAGATAAGACCAATTCGGCACACTAGGTTGGTTAAAGTTATGATATGCCGGTTGGTAGTATCTGAAAAAGAGGTTGGGGTGTAACATGGATTACCATTAAAATTGGAAAAATTGTTGTTATAAGCCATATCACACAAGAAATGTCAAAATCAAACAAAGAAAAACAAACAAATAAACAAACAAAGAGAAAAAATCTAACATAAGTTAGGGTAAACCTTAGACCTAGACGACTCTTAACTAGTTAGATTGTCCATGGAGGGTATATTGCCGAATCTGACCACAAGTTAATTAGCCAGATAGGGGCAAGATTGGTGGGAGGTATTCATGCTTAAAAGAAACGGGCCTAATTAAGCCAAATCACCAGCCTTCGGAGTTTCGCCCTTCAATCCCCAACCTTAGACACCGATTTGGCATAAGTCAAATTCTAATCAACTTTCCCCTTAGGTCAATCTCCTATATGAGTCCGAGATGTCCTTAGGGCCAACATCTACTCAGTTTTAGTTAGGCTTGGGTTAGTGAATGAGGAGATTATTTGTGGGTTAAGAAGAGTAATAACTTCCCCACCTTATCTTGTTTATAGGACAAATCCTTAAATCAATTTAGTACAATGTGTACATGAAAAACAACACTTAAGTAATGTAAACAATTCAAATGTGTTCCTATACTACATGCTTATGCACACATACCTTTGCTCCAGTACTCTTCAACAGTAATATAAAATGTAAACGAATTAGACACGTGCCTAAATGCAAAGTCTAAACCGTTTTTGGCATTTAACAAGCATCATTTTACTATTAAGGTTCGAAAGTATGTACAATGAGTTATACAAGAAAATAAATAGCTGCAGAAATTTAGCTTTACAATTCAGTCAACCTGCAAAAATACAGGCTAGTAGTTCACTCAGATTGCCACTGGAATGTAGCAAATCTGAGGGCTTCTGGCCTCTGCTTTCTTGAACAGAGTCCAGGGCCACTTATATATCCACTGCAGTAAAAATTTTCTTGATATCTATCACTGTACACCAAGAACAAAGAAGAAAGTTAACAAAAATATAAACTTAAAAAGCAAATTACTTACCGTCCCCCCCGACAACAGCGTCAAAATTTTATTGAGGTTTTACCTGCACATCGAAAAAACAGAATTTCAGAACTTAAGAATAGAATGTGCAAGTACTCCATTCTATCACTATAGCGAGTGGCTATGTGGGTCGTGATCCACAAGGAGGGACTAGCGATGAAAGCTTTTTTGTAAGTTCTCTTTTAAGTTACAAAAAATTGTTAGAGTTCTTCTTTTAGTTCTTGTAAGGAAAAAGAAAAATAAGTTATAGTTAGGTTAAGAAGAAATTGGTAGATTGAGAAGGTGGAGAAAATAAAAAATGAATTTATATAAAAAATAAAAAGAGTCAATAAAAGAGTTGGGAGACTGTGGTGTTGGTGATCTAAACTAAAACTTAAAAGAAAGAAAGTTAAACCTAAAAGAAATACTTACCTTTTTTTGGTTGATGACTTACCTAGATTCCTTGCATGTTTTACCTTACTTTGGAGGCGATCAATGCATAACCCATAAGATTGAGCTCAGTCCCCAGTCGCATTACATCATCAAGATGAACAAGAATGAAATGATACAGAATCTTGAAGAGGAGAACATCATCATGAAATATCGGTGGCATTCACACAAACATGGGTATACTGATACTTCTAGATTCACTTAGATATTTATCAAAACCAAAAGTGAAAAAGTGAAAAGAAGAAGAACATATAAACAAAGAAGAGCATATTTATGTTACCTTTGATTGCTTTATAGAAACGATGGAAGAAAGGAGGAGGTTACATCGATATCACTCTCAACATAAATATCTCTCTTACTTGTATGAATTCAGTCTAACCTATGCTTACAAAGAAATAGAAATTACATAAAATGAAAATAAAAATCTACACTAAAAAGAATGAAAAATTGGCCTAAGAATCTATCTCTGCTTGGTTATCCCTGTAGTCTTTGAAAATCCAGTATTTATAGGAACAAACCAAATGGGGGAGAGGGTATGAAGATAGGGGAGCAAACACTCCCCCAACTACTTTAATAAAATTGCAGAAACATGGCTTTTGCTGCGTTTTTGTGGCCCGTGGCCACACCCGGGAGTGATACTCCCTGGTTTTGCCATATGATTTTATCTCTTGCTGGATTTGCAGTTTTGGGTCCTAAATTTGATGAAACCTCCTTTGATCTTCAGCTTTAACTAATTGATTTGTGAAGATCTTATTTTAACTGCTTGTTCAACTGGTTTTATCTTCTCTAATTTGCCTTGATTTGCCTTAATCTGCCATGATCTTTGATTTGAATTAATTTTGAATAAAATCAGAATTTTGATGGGCTTTTGTTCTCGTTTCTCTTCCCTCTCCTTTAGTAATGGGCCTGCTTATTGTCGCTTTACCTGCACACAAAATACAAAACTTTAGAACTTCAACATGGAGATGTGCAAGTGCTCAATTCTTACCGCTATAGCAAGTGGCTATGCGGGTTATGATCCACAAGGAGGGTTAGCGATAGAAGCGTTCAAGATTTTTCTTATTGAAATCTTTATGAAGAAAAACGAAAGTTCTTCTTTGTTTTAAGAATTAAAAATGAAAAAGAGTTATGTTAAAGTTAGAAAGAAAGCGATAGATGAAGAAGGTGGAGAAAACCAAAAAGTGACTATGTACAAATAAATTGGAAAAGAATGAAAGAAGATTTGGAAGATGTGGTGAAAGAAATCGTGTTGGCAATATAAACTAAGAAATAAAAGAAAAGAGAGAAGGTTAAAGAAATACTCACCTAGTTTGGTGACTTACCTGGAAACCTTGCATGTTCTACCTTGCTTCGGAGGCGTTCAACGCATAAGTCATAGGATCGAGCTCAGTCCCCGTTCGCATTATATCATCAAGCCGCGCAAGAATGATGTGATACGGATTTTGAGGAGGAGAACATCTTCATGAAGTATCGTTGGCACTCAGACAACATCGTTATACTTATGCTTCTGGATTCACTTGCAAGCTCAACAAAACCAAAAGAGGTAAAGTAGAAAGAAGAAAACAAAAGAAAACAAAAGTAAAGAGACGAACATAAAAAAAGTATATACCTTTATTGCTTGCAGAAACAATGGAAGAAAGGAGGAGGGTACATCGGTGTCACTCTCAACATAAGCCTCTCTCTCTTACTTACATGAATCTTCATCTAACCTAAGCTTACATACAAATTAAAGTTATATAAAAAGAAAACTAAACCTATACTACAAAAAGGAAAACTAGGCTAAATCCTATCTCTGCATGGTCGTCCCATTTTTCTCAGCTGAAACTAGTATTTATAGGCAAAACCCATAAGGGGAGAATCCCGGGAAGATTGGGGGAGCAAACGCTCCCCCAACAACCTTCAAACAGCCGCGGAAACGCGATTTTGGCCGCGTTTCTGCAGCCAAGGTGTGGCCAGGTGGCCACACCCTGTTGGTGAGTCTCCTTGATTTCGCTTTCTGGCTTTATCTGCAGTTGGATTTTCAGTTTGAGTCCGGGGTTGTGACGAAATAGCCTTTGATTTTTGCTTCAACCGATCGATTCTGGGAGGATTCTTCTCAACCGGTTTTCAACCTCTCTGATTTTGCCCTGATTCACTGAGTTTGAATTAATTCTGATTTAATTCAGAATTTGGTGGACTTTTGGGCTCATTTCTCTTCACACTCCTTTAGGAATGGGCCTGCAAATAAATTAACATTTAATTAGGACAATGCAGATTTTATTCTATAATAAGTATGAAAATATGATACTAAATGTGCAACATTAGCGACCAATCATCTGCATATAAATTAGACAATAAATAGAATTACAAACAGAGTTTATTATATAATAAATATAATAAAGTAACAATAAATATGTAGTATCAGCGACTGATCAGTAATCCATATCACCAAGATGTCAAAAGCAAAAAACAAAAACAGGCAAACAAACAAACAAATAAAAAGGAAAAAATCTAGCCTAAGTTAGGGTAAACCTTAGACCTAGACGACTCCTAACCGGTTAGACTATCCACGGGGGGTCTATTGCAGAATCTGACCACAAATTAATCAGTCGGGTAGGGGCAAGATCAGTGGAAGGTATCCGTACCTAAGCAACAGGCCTAATTATGCCAAACCACCAATCTTTAGGATTTCGCCCTTTAATCCCCAACCTTTATTACTGATTTGGCAAGAGTCAAATTCTAATCAACTTTCCCCTTAAGTCAGTCTCCTATTGAGTCTGAGATGTCCCTAGAGCCAACGTCTACTGAGTTTTAGTTAGGCTTGGGTTAGTAAGTGAGGAGATTGTTTGTGGGCTAAAGGAGGGTACTGACTTGCCCACCTTATCTTGTTTATAGGAAAAGCCCTTAAATCAATTTAGTGCAATGTGTACATGTATATGAAAAGCAACAATTAAGCAATATAAACAATTCAAAAGTGTTCATATACTACATGCTATGCACACGTACCTTTACACTAGGACACTTCAACAGTAATGTAAAAGATAAATGAATTAGACACGTGCCTAAATTCAAGTCTAAACCATTTGTAATATTTACAAACAATCACTTTACTAATGAATTAAATACAATGTGCAAAATAAATTAATATGAAAATCTGACACATGCAGAAGATATATTTTGCAGTGTGAAAGCACTTGCAAAAAGATCAATTAGTAGTCCGCCAAAAATGCTGCGGAAACACGACTTTTGCTGCATTTGAGCGGCACAATTATGGGCTCTGATGCTCTGCCTTCTTGAGCAAAGGCACAGAGTAGTAATATGTCAACTACAGCTCTCCGATTCCTGAATTTAGCCCTTGCACACAAAAAATAGAGAAGAAATGGTTAAATTATTTAAGTAGACCAAAAAAGAAAATAAAAACTTACCGTCCCTCCTCGGTAACGGTGCCAAAATTTGATTGAGTTCAAACCTGCGCAAAAAAAAAAACAGAATTTCAGAACTTAAGAATAGAATATTCAAGTACTCAATACTACCACTATAGCGAGTGGCTATGCGGGTCGTGATCCACAAGGAGGGACTAGTGATGGAAGATTTTAAGTAAGTTCGTTTCTTTTTGAGTAGACAAAAATATGTTAGAAATTTCTTCTCAGTTTTAGAAAAGAAAACAAAAAAGTTAAGCTAGAAGATGTGAAGAAGATGGTAAAAGAAAAGATGATGATGTTATTGTTGTGTTTTATTTACAAAAAAAAGGAAAAATTAAATAAAGAGGAGAATGTTGGTTTTGGAGTAGAATTCTAAATTTAGAATTAAAAGAAAACTAAAAATTCTTACTTACCTCTTTCATGCTCATATACCTTGGATCTGTAGCTATGACTTACCTAGCCTTTAAAGGCAATCAAGCATGGCTTGTAAGATCTTCCCCGTTCCTGATCTACACTATGAATAAAAGGGCAAGCTAAACTAACAAAGGAATGGTTGTCCATCACCATAGGCCATCAAGGGCACTTCCAATGGCGAAGTAGTCTCGAGGATATTGGATTCACTTGAATTACAAATACATAAGAGGAAAGCGAAAAACAAGAATAAAGAAGGAAAAGTAACTTTCGATTCGATTAAATAATAATGATAGGAAAGATGAATACTTACACCGGTGTCACTTTCAGTATAATTTCCTTTCTCATTTCTACATGAAACTCTTCTCTCCTCTCAGTTACATAAAGAAAAATTAAAATTACATTAAAAGAGAAAGAAGAACCTAGGTTAAATCTATATAAGAATCTATTCTACTCTCTGCCTGATCGTCCCTCTGCCTCTGATGTGTGGGGTATTTATAGGATAGAAATGGATAAGGAAATAAGTCAAAGATAGGAAGAGGTGGTATTTCTGAATTTGAATCCTCCCTTTATCTTCAAACTTGATTTAATGTGGATATTCAATTCTGATCTGGAGCTTGTTAGCATGTTGATTACCGAATATAACTTATTAAATGATAGAATTAGAAATAGTGATCATTTCTTTAAGTCATCTTTTTGGATCATCTTGAATAATTAGATTTGAGTTTCAGTAGAGAAAGTTATGATTCAAATACTAAAATGTATCCAGTCTAAATTCGAGTCTAAATTGCTTCATCTCATCCATTGATCTTCTCTCTATTCATTTATCCCTTTAGATTTTGGATTTCAGCTTTGGATTTGACGATCTATCTCTTCTATCCTCAGTGAAACCGATAGGGTTTTCTTCTAATCCATTTTTCTTTGAATTTGAATGGTATTATCTCATTTGATATACCCGGTCTTCAGATAAGATGCAATTTAGAACCTCTGAATTTGAATCGATCCCCTTTCTTTTGAATTTTTAGAATTCATTGGATAAATTTGTCTATCTCTTTTTTTCTTCTGTAATTATCCTACACGCCATTAAACACGAAAATACATTAATAGCAGAGTTTATTTAAATAATAATATAGAAATTTGATACATATGATATGAAAACATGCAACGCATGTGTGCGATCACACGCCCTGGTAGGCATGCTTAGCGCTCATCACTTTATCGTTAGATTCGTCTAGGCAAAACTCTGCCTGATTTTAGACTCACCTTCTAAGCCGAGTCATTTCAGTAGCTCTGTCGGGCACTCTAGTGTAGACACTGTATGCTGACCGTACTCCAGCTTGCTTAGCTCCACTTGGGTGTTCGCTAATCAGCACAAGGCAAGTACAAGAATAAGTGAAAAGAGTGTGGGTCGATGTCATTGCTTTTGCGATTCTTCCGTAGTAGCGAAGTGGCTATACGGGTCGTATCCACGAGAAGGGAGAGCGATGAAAGTTTGATGCGGCTTCTTTGTTCAAGAAAAGAGAAAATTCTTTGTTTTTAAATAAAGATTCGAAAATGAAAACAAGATGGTTTCAAGAATTGTTTGAAAATGATTTGGTGGTTTGTAAAGCTGAATTTTCTTAATGATAAAAATGCATGGCTAACTTTCTACTAATTGCTCCCACTAATCCCTAACTTCTTGAAGATGTAGCCTTACGATGGATCATAGGCAAGTAAAATTTATGCATAGGAACTATTCACATTGGAAACGAATGAAAGTCCTTCCTTTAACTTAGCTTTACACGGTAAAAACTTGGACATTCCCTTATCAAGATCAAATAAAAGGCGAGAATAAGGGAAGATACAAGTGCACTAATGGTATCGGTAAAGTTAAAAGAAAAATCTCTAATTTATAATAATAAGTAAAGTACACAACTCATAGATCATCAAAAACCATTAAACAAAAAATATAAGAAAGTAATACTTCTAGGTAAGTTAGAGTTAGAACCCTTGTCTTAAGATGCCATAGCTCTCGTTTACACAAGGCTTAGTTGACACTATTGACTCATTTGGGTTTATCAAGCAAGTTGTTAGAGATTAGTGAGTTAGTAGTTAGTTAGCCATGCTATGGAAGAGTTAGTTAGATATGGTAGTAAAAGAAACAACAAAAGAAAAAGGGTAAAGAGAAAGGGAGCAGAAGAAAAAAGTGAAGAGGAAGGAAGTTACACTACAATAAGGAAGTAAAAGTAAATGGCAAAGACAAGTAAATAGAAAGAAGAAAGAAAAGCAGTTACTTGTATTAGCTTGTCACCTTCAAATACAACCTTTACACACTCTCTCTCTTTCACTCTAATGGCTAAAACTAAAACTAGAAGAGGAAAGAAACTAAAACAACTGCAATCCTAAAAATAAGATTACAACAATGCTCTAACTCTGGATATTTTCCAACTGAAGACCCCTGGGGGTATTTATAGGCACCAAGGGAAAGGGGGCCAGGGGGAACCCGTGGCCCAAAGCGAAGGCGCGCTCGCGCCCATAGGGCAGTGGAAACGCGGCCAGGGCCGCGTTTTTGCGGCCTTATGCCAGGGCGGCTTCAGGCAGCGCGTCGCTCAATTTGTCCCCTGTCAGGTAGGTCTACTAGTTTGCTGATATGATGCCCTGGACTGACAAAATTGTCTCCCTAAAGTCAATGGCTACTTTGTAGGCCTTTAATCACCTCTTAAATGGTGATTAGGGTCTTCTTCTTCATTTGCACACCATGGACCTAGGATCAAACAAAAAAAGCTTTATTAGCAGAATTTTATACTAAATAAATCTGAGAATGTGATGAAAATTTTGCAAAATTAGAGACTAATCACACCCCCACACTTATCTTTTTGCTCGTCCCGAGCAAAACAAAAATAAGAAAATTATTATACCACTTTCGCAAGTGTCGTGATTGCACTGAGCATGTGCAACAAGCCTTTAAACCTCTAGGTTTTCCCTAGATGAGGAGTGTTGTCTCCTGAGGGTTTTCAGTGGATTGTACTGACAAAATCCAGTAAGTTAATAAAAGTAGTTAGTTGTTAGCGAAAAACTCTGTCATGAAAAAGAACTTTCAATCATCTAAGTAAAAATGACCGAATGATGTAAGAATGAGATTTAACCCTCATAAGTCCTCCTATACTTTAGCTTCATAAAAGAAGAAACTATAGTTTTTCTTTAAATTTAGAAAGGATCTTGTACTTCTAACTCATTCAGTTATTTTGCTTTAGATAGATATGCATAATATAATTGTGATGTGCTTGGGATTTTTCAACTCAACTTTGAATATCATTTAATTTTATTAATTTTTATCTATTATTCTTGGTTCCATTAGGATTTCCACTTCACTCATGTAACACATACCAATCCGATGACTCCCAAATTAGATGGTCTTAGGGCACCAGGTGAAAAAAATACCTCTCAGGTCAAATATGCAAGTGGAGTAGGCCACGAAATCAAGATTTATTTATACATTATATATTTGCTATTAAAAACTTTTCTTTGGCGTGAGTAATTATGCTTCTTGAGGTACAATTATCTAGCCTTTTTTTCTTTTCAGAGTGATTGAGATTTTATCGATTGAAAGAGAGTTCAGAATTCTTAGTCTCAATGCGAATCCGCTGTAGCAAGGGCTCAAGCGGGTCGTGATCCTCAGGGAAGGATGCGATGAAAGCTTTTCGACTCGATTCCTCTGTATGCTTCAAGTAAGAAAAGAGAGATTAGATTTGAGATAAAAATATGATATTAAAGACGTGGTTTTGCTGATCTTCTACCACAACCCTATTGCAAGTTAAGGAGCTAGATCTTCATCTTAAGATGTTGGTGATTCACCCTAGGTCATTACAAATAATTCAGGCAAGAAAAATCAATACTAGACTTCTAGCAAAGTTACATTATTAAAAGCCAAACTATGGTTCATCCTAACATCTAAGTACAGCCTAATAAAAGACGAATCTTAAATTTATGCCGTCCTAGTTCTTAAGTTTGAAGTCATGAGAGGTCTTTTTAATATGCAACCTATATTAGGAATTCTAGGTATTTGTTTAATCTTCAAGAAAAGTTGTTTTTAACCCTAGGGTTTCTATAGATGTTCATTAATCCGATCTAGACTTAACTGCTCTAGGGTTGCTTTAAGAATCTCAGCAAACCACTAGAGAGAATTAGTTCTTCATTATTTTTTTTTAAATTATTTATATTTTTTTTATTTAATGAGAAGGAGTGCAAGGAAATAAAGAAAAAGCAAACCAGAAGCGATCACAGATTGAAAATCAAAGAGATCACAAAAAGAAATAAAATTTGCAGAAATTAAAAGAGAACAAAAGAGTGACCTTTATTTCAGATGAATCTCCGGTTACACAATCGTCTCCTTCTTCTCCACAACGAGCATGAAATAAAAATTACAACTTGTGCAGAAATTTAGAAAAATAGCTAAGAAAACCCTAGTCGTCTATGCATGCCCAGTACGTTGCACTTTGCAGGGATATTTATAGTGCAGAAGAAGATAGAGTCCCGATGAAGTTGTAGACGAAGTCTGGTAGTCAGACTCATCCACTTTGCCGCGCCTTGCCGAGCTTCCGCGGCACTTTTGTGGCTTCTGGCTGTGTGCTTTTGCGCGTGGCCTCTCCTGGTCCGTCCATGTGGGCACCTGCTTCTAGAAGTTGTATCCTGGCCTTTTAATCTGGAGTTTCGAGATAACTTAGTAATCAAGTTACCCTTAAACCAGATTTCTTCAAATCTTCCTCCCACGAATTTTCCTTCTTATCTAGGGTTTTCATCCTCATCCTGCAGGTGTTTAGGGTTGGATAAAATTCTATCCTTCCCTTATCTCTGATATTTGCAACTTTTAGCCCTTGTATTTGCATTTTGACTTCTTGTAATTGCGCTTTTGCATCTGGGCTTCAAACATGGGCTTGGATCTGGGCTTTTGGGCTCTTTAAGCTTTATTTATTATTAAAAAATATAATTCGAGGCCTGCACACATTAAATAACAAAATATTAGTAAATGTGCATTATAATATGAATAAATGTGCGAATGTGATGGTAAATATGATGACAATTATGCAATTTTTCACTACTATCACACCCCCACACTTATCTTTTTGCTCGTCCTCGAGTAAAAATCAAAAAGAAAAGGAAAATCTAACCTAGCTAACTCACTTTCGTAGGAATCACGGTTGCACTTAGCATGTGCAATAAGCCGTTAAACCTCTAGGTTACCCTAGAGGACGAGTGTTGTCTCGTGAGGGTTTTCAGCGGATTACACCCACAAAATCCATAAAAAGGAAAATATTTGAATTATTATTGAAGAGACTAAGTAGTCTATAAGTTTTAGGATTATCATTTTTATTCATTCTTCAAACCTGGTCTTTATAAAGTCAATTGTTATTCATTTTAGGTAAGGATTAAAATTGAATTTCTAATATAGTCTTTTTCGTTACCAAAAGTCATACGCACCCTTGTGAATCTAGGAATTCCTTAACTTGGACTCTCATGCCTCATTATTATTTTTATAACATCATCTAATTTTCTTTCGTGTAAGTATCAAGGCTTCTTGAGGCCCTCATACCTAACTAATTGACTATTAGATGTGTTAATATATTATATATATATTTTTGGCATGTATAACTCATCTAATTTTCTTTCGTATAAGTATCAAGGCTTCTTGAGGCCCTCATACCTAACTAATTGATTATTAGATGTGTTAATACATATATTATATTTCTTAGTTTTCTTAGGCTTTCTAATCCACCCATGTAGCGAACTTAAAGTCGATGACTCCCAAACCGGTTGGCTTTAGGGCACCAGGTGAGAAAACACCCCGCGGACTCAAATTCGAGTGAACTAGGCCCCAAAACTAAGGACTTTATTTTATTTACTCACCTTTAGGCATGAATACTTATGCTTCTTGAGGCACATGTATCAGCTTAATTGGTGATTTTTTTTCTTTTTTTTTTCTTTTATTATTTTTTTTATGAGGCACAAGGTCTTTGTCTTAGAATCCTAGATATGCATTTGGTATGCATACTTCATTAAGGTAAAAATCAAGACTAACTAATTATTCAATTTCTCCTCCTATACCTAAAATTTAAACAATTTATTTATTTTGACCAAGTTTTTAGAAATCCTAATCATGATTTTCCTAATTCTTAAAACTAACTTAGATTTCTTTCAAAAAATAATTCAAAGTATTACCCTTTTTATAAATTTTTTTTTTTAAAGTTTTTTTTAATTTTTTTTTTATATTTTCAATTATTTTTTTTTTTTTTATATTACATACCCTTCCCCCACACTTGTTTCATGCATTGTCCCTAATGTATGAATGAAATGTATGGATGCATGAACTGGCAGAAAGATATAATCACCGATACAGTGGGTCAAAAAGACCCATCGCCGCATTAGCTTCCGGCACAGACTCCAAAAAGATTTTAAGACGTTGACCATTTACCTTGAATGCATTGCCATTTTTGGGGACGTAGATCTCTATGGCTCCGTGTGGAAACACCGTCTTAACAATGAATGGTCCTGTCCATCTTGACTTCAATTTACCGGGAAAGAGATGAAGTCTAGAGTTGTAAAGTAAAACTTTTTGTCCTTGGACAAAAGTTTTTCTCGTGATGAATTTATCGTGAAAAACCTTAACTCTATCCTTCGCAATCTTTGCATTATCGTATGCATCATTCCTCAACTCCTCTAGTTCAGAAATTTGTAATTTTCGAAACTCACCGGCTCTATCTAAATCGAAATTTAGCTGCTTAATTGCCCAAAGGGCCCGGTGCTCTAGCTCGACAGGAAGGTGGCAAGCCTTTCCAAAGACCAGTCTGTAGGGAGACATTCCTAGAATCGTCTTAAAGGCAGTCCTATATGCCCATAGGGCATCCACTAGTTTGGTGGACCAGTCCTTCCTATTCTGATTCACAGTCTTCTCCAAAATGAGCTTGACTTGCCTATTAGAAACTTCTACCTGCCCGCTAGTTTGAGGATGGTAGGGCGTAGACAACTTGTGGGTAATGGCATATTTTCGCATAAGAGCTTCAAAAGTTCTATTGCAAAAATGTGTGCCATTGTCGCTAATGATGGCTCGAGGGATTCCAAAGCGTGAGATGATATTATCTTTCAAGAATTTGACAACAACTTTGTTGTCATTTGTCTTGCAAGGGACAGCTTCTACCCACTTTGACACGTAGTCTACGGCCAACAAGATGTACTGGTGCCCAAACGAATTAGGGAAGGGTCCCATAAAATCAATGCCCCATACGTCAAAAAGTTCTACTTCTAGAATGGGATTTAGGGGCATCATATTTCGTTTGGAAATTCTTCCTATCATTTGACACTTGTGCAAGTTTTGCAATACTCAAATGCGTCTCTAAACACAGTTGGCCAATAAAAGCCACTTTGCAGAATTTTCTCGGCAGTTTTGCGGGGACCAAAATGTCCACCGCAAGCGAACTCATGACAAAAAGCTAGCACGCTTCTAGTCTCCTCGTCGGGGACACATCTCCTAATGATTTAGTCGCTACAATATTTGAAAAGATAAGGATCTTCCCACATGTAATACCGAACTTGAGACAAGAATCGGTATCTATCCTGTTTAGACCAACTAGGTGGTGTTTGGTTTGTGACTAAGTAATTTACTATGTCAGCAAACCATGGCTCCTTAGAGATGGCTAGAAGTTACTCATCGGGAAAATTGTCATTGATGGGCAGCTCGTCAGAAGGTGCGTTTGGCACACGAGAGAGATGGTCAGCTACGACATTTTCGACACCTTTTTTATCTCGAATTTCGAGATCGAATTCTTGAAGGAGAAGGATCCAACGAATGAGTCGGGCCTTCGCATCTTTTTTAAGCATAAGGTATCGAAGAGCAGAATGGTCAGTGAAAATCGTGGTCTTGGTCCCAAGTAGGTATGGGCGGAATTTCTCCAAAGCGAACACTACTGCCAAGAATTCCTTCTCGGTTGTAGTATAGTTCATTTGGGCGTCATTGAGCGTCCTACTCGAATAATAGATCACGTGTTGCTTGCTGTCCTTACGCTGTCCTAAGACAGCACCTATCGCAAAATCTGAGGCATCGCACATGATCTCAAAAGGCTTGGACCAGTCCGGAGGTGAGATGATAGGAGCAGAGATAAGTTCCATTTTCAATTTCTCCCATGCACTATGGCACCTATCATCAAAGATGAAGGACACGTCTTTAGCTAGAAGGTTTGTAAGGGGTCTAGCAATTTTGCTAAAGTCCTTAATGAACCTACGATAAAATCCGGCGTGTCCTAAGAAAGACCGAATGTCCTTCACGCATCGCGGAAGTGGAAGTCTCGCTATGATCTCTACCTTGGCCTTGTCTACCTTAATCCCTTCCCTAGATATCTCGTGACCTAGGACAATCCCATGTTGCACCATGAAGTGACACTTTTCCCAATTTAGGGTCAAGTTCTTTTTGGTGCACCTACTCAGCACTAGCTCCAAGTGATGGAGACACTGGTCAAATGAATTTCCATAGACGGAGAAGTCGTCCATGAAAATTTCTAAGAAACGCTCAACCATATCAGAAAACAGGCTTAACATACAACGTTGGAATGTGGCGGGGGCATTGCACAAGCCGAAAGGCATTCGACGGTAGGCAAATGTCCCAAATGGACATGTGAACGTTGTCTTCTCTTGATCCTCCGGCGCTATAGGAATTTGGTTAGACCCTGAATAATTGTCCAAAAAGCAGTAATACTCATGACCTGCTAATCTTTCCAACATTTGGTCAATGAAAGGGAGGGGAAAATGATCTTTCCTAGTGGCTGCGTTCAACTTGCGGTAGTCTATGCATACTCTCACCTTGGTAGGCAATCGTGTTTGCACTAACTCATGCTTGTCGTTCTCTACCACAGTAAAACTAGACTTCTTAGGGACCACATGCATTGGGCTAACCTATTCGCTATCGGAAATGGGATAAATGATCCCATTATCTAACAGTTTCACTATTTCGGCGTATACAGCCTCCTGCATGAGTGGGTTTAGCCTACGCTGTGGATCCCTCTTCGGTCTAACCCCTTCCTCTAGATGGATACGATGCTGGACTATCGTAGGGCTCAGTCCCTTGATATCTGCCATAGTCCAACCAATGGCTTCCCTATGTCTCCTAAGGGTTGCCAGCAGGTCCTCCTCTTGTCTATTGGTCAAATTAGATGCAACTATGACCGGTAACGTCTCTTGTTCACCTAGGTAGGCGTACTTAAGATGTTTGGGCAAGGCTTTTAACTCCAAAGAAGGAGTTGGCTCGATGGGTGGAGGAGTTAAGCTAGAATCTCCCATCTCTATAGAACTCAGATTTGATTCCCATTCGATCTCATCAAGACTGATATCACTTGTTTCTAACTCTTCCTCTTTCTCTGACTCAAATATGATCTCATCATTATGCTCACTCGTCATGTTCTCAATGGAGTTAACCTCAAAAGGTTGGTCGGTCACATCGTAGGGATGCTTACCTAGGTTGAAAACATTGACTTCCTTGGTCATATCCCCAAAAGTCAGTCTCATGGAACAGTTTCTACAATTTATAATTGCATTAGCGGTTGCTAGGAACGGTCTTCCTAAGATAACGGGAGTTTGGGACCTAGGATTAGACACAGGTTGTGTCTCTAAGACAATGAAATCGACCGGGTAAATGAATTCTCCAACCCGTATGAGAACGTCATTGATCTCTCCCTTTGGAACTTTGATAGAGCGGTCAGCCAACTGAATAGTAACTTGGGTCGGGTTGAGTTCACCTAATCCAAGTTGTTGATACACGGAGAAAGGGAGCAAATTGATGCTGGCTCCTAAATCGAGGAGTGCTCGATTGATTTCGGCTCGACCTATGGTGCAAGAAATGGTGGGGCAACCTGGGTCCTTATACTTGATAGGGATCTGGTTGGACAGTAGCTCACTAATGTTAGTGGCTAGAAAAACCTTCTTAGGCACATTAGTCTTTCTTTTCTTGGTGCACATGTCCTTAATGAATTTGGCATAACTAGGGACCTGTTGGATTGCATCAAGAAGTGGAATATTGAGCCTAACTTGATTGAACACCTCTAATAATTTCTCCATATGTGCATTGTTGTTGCTTCTAAGCCTATTTGGAAATGGAGCTATAGGCTGGTGCAACTGATCTGCTGACTTTTCAGCTTCAGTTTCCTTGGGACTGGATGGAGAAGGAGTGGAGCTAGATGGAATGGAAGTGGAGCTAGATGGGATGGATGGCTGAGATGGATCCGATGGCATAGATACTTGATTATCAACTTGTTTCCCCGATCTGAGTGTATGAACCATGTGACACTGATTTGGGTCTTGAGCCTCATTGGCTGGCCTAGGATTCCTAGGATTTGGCAATGGTTGACTCGGTAGGGTACCCCTCTGTCTCTCTTGCTGGTTCAATTGGAGCTCTATCCTACTTAGGACTTGAGCCAGCGTGTCTTGGCTTTTGACTAGGGTATCCACCTTTCTTTCCAAATTTGAAAGTCTTGTCTCCATTTGTGAATTTTGAAAGACGGTGGAGGATTTTGACTAGGGAAATTTTGTTGATAAGGCGGATTTTGGAAGTTGTTGGAGAATTTGGGCCTCACTTGATCATTGTTGCTTGGGCCCCATGAAAAATTGGGATGGTTTCTCCAACCGGGATTGTAGGTGGGTGCATAAGGATTGTTGGCGGGCCTTGTGAAGGCCGCACTCATATGTTCGGGCAAGCTTTGATGCGCGATGAAAACAGGACATTCCTCGAACACATGGTTCATATCTTGACAATAAGTACAGCCCGCCGAAGATGTTGGGCTGACTTGGTTCACAGAGACTGGCTCTTTCGTTTCAAGAGCCTCTAGTCTACGCATAACAGCAGCTAACTTAGCATCGGTTGCTACGTTGGCCTCAATGGAATGGATACCTCCTTTAGAAGAAGTAGGGTCATTAGTCCTAGATTTTTCAGGAGTAGGGTCCCATTGGATTGATTTTTCAGCTAATTCCTCAAACAATGTCCATCCTTCATCTTCATTCTTTTGCAGAAATCCTCCTTGACACATGGATTCTAACAGTGTTTTAGTAGAATAATCTAATCCATCATAGAGAACTTGGCAAAGTCGCCATTTCTCTATCCCATGGTGAGGACATTGGGCAAGGAGATCTTTGAAACGCTCGAAGTATTTCCAAAAAGGTTCATTGGCTGTTTGCTTAAACTGGAGGATATTCTTCCTAATCAGTGCAGTCTTGTGAACGGGATAAAATTTCTTTAAGAAGGCCTTAATGAAATTATCCCAAGAAGATATTGAACCGGCCTCTAGACTGTAGAGCCATTTCTTTGCTAAATCCTTCAAAGCAAAGGGATAAACCTAAGTTTGATAGCATCGTCTCCTAACTTAGGTATATTCATCATTTGACATACTTCTTCAAATTCCCTTATGAAGAAGTATGCATCCTCAGATTCAAGTCCATGAAATTTGGGAAGAGTGTTGATGTATTGTGGCTTGAGTTCATATGGGTCAACACTTCCGATAGTGAGCTGGATGCAAGAAGGAAGAGAGGTTCTAATAGGATAGAACCTATCTTGGAGTGACTGTGGTTGTGCCATGTGTGAGTCGGGCTTGAGCTCGGGTGGTGAACTAGTTCTAGTTAGCCTGGATGTAAGTGGGTCTCTCGACCAAGCGGTCATGCACAATCAGCAAACAAGTTCACCCAATCAATCAAAAAAAAAGAAAAACAATCAAAAATCCTAATCTAGGGTAAGCCTTGACCTAGACGACTCCTAACTTTAGACTGTCCTTAGGAGGTCTACTGTCGACGTTAACCACAAGCTAATCGGCCAGGTAGGTGGCAAGACCGGTGGGAGGTTTTCCGTCAGAGACGTTCCTTAATTAAATAACCACCGTTCTTCGGGCTTTCGGCCCTCAATCCCCTGCCTAGACACCGATTTGACAAGAGTTAATTTCGAACAATTTTCCTCCTTCGGTCAATCTCCTATTGAGTCCGAGTTAACCTAGGGCCAACGTCTAGTCAAATTTTACTTAAGGTTAGGGTTGTGAGTGTGACGGATATGATTTGTGGGCCAAGGAAGGGTGATGAAATCCCCACCTTATCTTGCTTATGGGTTATGCCCTTAAGATGAATTAGTGTACGTGTAAAGCGGTAGAAAAGTAATCACTCAAGAAAGCAGTAAACAACCAAGAGTGTTTCCTAATCTATATGCTATGCAAACGTACCTTGTCGCCAGCACTCTTCAACAGAATTAAAAAAAATGTAAATAGACACGTGCCCTAAATGCAAGAGTCTAAAATTTTTTTTTTTTTATTTTCAACAAATGGGTTAATGTTATTAATTAGCAGTTGCAGAGTGATCACAGAGAAATAATATCACAGCAGTAAATAGAATTTTGCACTGCAGAGCAACCTGCAGAAAAATGTATCAGTAGTCCACTACAATTGCCGCGGATTCGCGGCTTTTGCCGCGTTTCTGCGGCAAAGTTGTAGGTCCAGGTGCTCTGCCTTCGAGGGCAGAGGCACTGGATAGCTATATGTGCTTTCTGCTGCTCTGTTTTTGTTTCCTGTTCTCTGTACCTGCAACAGAAAAGAAAGAATGATTAGAACGAGGAAATCGTGCCGTTCCTTCCCCGGCAACGGCGCCAAAATTTTGATTGAGATTTTATCGATTGAAAGAGAGTTCAGAATTCTTAGTCTCAATGCGAATCCGCTGTAGCAAGGGCTCAAGCGGGTCGTGATCCTCAGGGAAGGATGCGATGAAAGCTTTTCGACTCGATTCCTCTGTATGCTTCAAGTAAGAAAAGAGAGATTAGATTTGAGATAAAAATATGATATTAAAGACGTGGTTTTGCTGATCTTCTACCACAACCCTATTGCAAGTTAAGGAGCTAGATCTTCATCTTAAGATGTAGGTGATTCACCCTAGGTCATTACAAATAATTCAAGCAAGAAAAATCAATACTAGACTTCTAGCAAAGTTACATTATTAAAAGCCAAACTATGGTTCATCCTAACATCTAAGTACAGCCTAATAAAAGACGAACCTTAAATTTATGCCGTCCTAGTTCTTAAGTTTGAAGTCATGAGAGGTCTTTTAATATGCAACCTATATTAGGGATTCTAGGTATTTGTTTAATCTTCAAGAAAAGTTGTTTTTAACCCTAGGGTTTCTATAGATGTTCATTAATCCGATCTAGACTTAACTGCTCTAGGGTTGCTTTAAGAATCTCAGCAAACCACTAGAGAGAATTAGTTCTTCATTATTTTTTTTTTTAAATTATTTATATTTTTTTTATTTAATGAGAAGGAGTGCCAGGAAATAAAGAAAAAGCAAACCAGAAGCGATCACAGATTGAAAATCAAAGAGATCACAAAAAGAAATAAAATTTGCAGAAATTAAAAGAGAACAAAAGAGTGACCTTTATTTCAGATGAATCTCCGGTTACACAATCGTCTCCTTCTTCTCCACAACGAGCATGAAATAAAAATTACAACTTGTGCAGAAATTTAGAAAAATAGCTAAAGAAAACCCTAGTCGTCTATGCATGCCCAGTACGTTGCACTTTGCAGGGATATTTATAGTGCAGAAGAAAATAGAGTCCCGGATGAAGTTGTAGACGAAGTCTGGTAGTCAGACTCATCCACTTTGCCGCGCCTTGCCGAGCTTTCGCGGCACTTTTGTGGCTTCTGGCCGCGCGCTTTGGCGCGTGGCCTCTCCTGGTCCGTCCATGTGGGCACCTGCTTCTAGAAGTTGTATCCTGGCCTTTTAATCTGGAGTTTCGAGATAACTTAGTAATCAAGTTACCCTTAAACCAGATTTCTTCAAATCTTCCTCCCACGAATTTTCCTTCTTATCTAGGGTTTTCATCCTCATCCTGCAGGTGTTTAGGGTTGGATAAAATTCTATCCTTCCCTTATCTCTGATATTTGCAACTTTTAGCCCTTGTATTTGCATTTTGACTTCTTGTAATTGCGCTTTTGCATCTGGGCTTCAAACATGGGCTTGGATCTGGGCTTTTGGGCTCTTTAAGCTTTATTTATTATTAAAATAATAATTCGATGCCTGCACACATTAAATAACAAAATATTAGTAAATGTGCATTATAATATGAATAAATGTGCGAATGTGATGGTAAATATGATGACAATTATGCAATTTTTCACTACTATCACAGAGTGTGTCTCTAAATCCCAAGCATGTGTATGGTTTATGCATATTCTACTAAGGCTAAATAAAAGGTACGAGTTATTTTCCTTATCCCTCCTAACTTTTTATTTAAACCAATCTTTCTTGATTATTTAGGAAAAAATAAAGATTCATTAATAAGGTTCCCTTAATTCCTACAACCTTTTGGTATTTTTTATAAAGAGTATAAAAATTCATTTTTCGTTCAAAATTTTTTTTTAATAAAAAGAAAAAGTGAAAGTGTTAGCATCCCCCGACACCTATCTAATGCATTGTCCTCAATGAATTACATGTAAATGCAAATGCAATAAAGAGGGTGAAGAAAGGATGTTACCGCCCTCGTTGACTCGGGCCGGCCAAGTGCGAATAGGCGAAATAAATGGCAACACAAAAAGAAGGGGTAAGCATATAAACAATAAGTGTATTTATTTTTTTTATTATTTTTGTTATTTTTTTAGTTGCGGTGTGGATGGCTGTGGTTAGGTGTATGACGGGGCAAAAAGAGTCAGCATATTATTAGCCTGTGATGTAGGTTCAGTGATCAAAAAGGGTTTCAGTCTTTACCCATTCACTTTGAATTCCGTGTTAGTCTTAGGGTCTACAATAGTCACAGCACCATGTGGGAAAACGGTGCGCACCATGAATGGTCCAGACCAACGAGTCTTCAGCTTCCCCACGAAAATATGAAGCCTTAAGTTGTAAAGCAGAAGCTTGTCTCCCGGGCAAAGTTTTTTTCGAGTTATGATCTACTCATGAAAAAGTTTAGTCCTGCTTTTGGTGATCCGAGCATTCTCATAGGCTTCATTCCGTATCTCCTCTAATTCTGAAATCCACAGTCTCCTTAGCTCACCGGCCTTGGTCAGATCAAAATTGAGCTGTTTAATGGCCCATAGGGCACGGTGTTCTAATTCGACTGGCAGATGATAGGCTTTTCCAAATACGATTCTATACGAAGACATCCCCAGAACTGTCTTAAAAGCAGTGCGGTAAGCCCACAATGCATCATTGAGTTTGACCGACCAATCCTTTCGGTTTTGTCCGACAGTCTTTTCCAGAATGAGCTTGATCTGTTAATTGGTGACTTCGACCTGCCCATTTGTCTGGGGATGATACGGAGTAGACAACTTGTGATTGATGGAATATTTTCGCATCAGAGCTTCAAAAACTCTGTTGCAGAAATGTGATCCATTATCACTAATTATTGTTCTAGGGGTGTCAAATCGGGAAAAGATGTTCTCTTTGAGAAATTTGACAACCGCTTTGCTGTCATTGGTCTTAGTTGGCACAGCTTCTACCCATTTAGAGATATAGTCCACAGCAACCAAAATGAACTGGTTGCCGAAGGAATTAGGAATGGCCCCATGAAGTCGATACCGCAAACATAAAAAATTCAACTTCAAGGATCGGGTTCAGGGGCATCATGTCTCTTCTAGAAATTTCCTAATCTTATGATAATTTGCACATGACTAGCAAAAATGATATGAGTTTCTGAACAAAGTGGGTTAGTAAAACCCACTTTGTAAAACATTCTCTACAGTCTTGCGGGGACCGAAGTGTCCTCCGCATGCAAGTTCATGGGAAAAGCTCAACACACTCCTCTGTTCTTCCTCTGGTATATATCTTCGAATAATCTGGTCGGGACAATACTTAAAAAAGATACGGCTCTTCCTAGAAGAAGTACCGTACTTGGACAAAGAAACGACACTGGTCCTGCTTTATCCAGTCAGCGGTTAATTGTCCAGTGGCCAGGTAATTAATGATGTCTGCATACCAGGGTTCCTTGAAAATGGCTAGGATGTGCTCGTCTGTGAAATCCTTGTTGATCGGAGCTTGTATGAGAGGTGCGTTCGGAATTCGTGATAGATGATCAGTGACCACATTTTCTATACCTCGTTTATCCCGAATTTTCAAGTCAAATTCTTGAAGCAAATCCACCGAATCAATCGGGCCTTAGCTTCCTTATTGGTCATGAGGTATTTCAGTGTTGAGTGATCTGTGAAAATCACCGTCTTCGAGCCTAGCAAGTATGGCCAGAACTTTTCTAATGCAAAAACAACAGCCAAGAATTCCTTCTCGGTCGTTGTATAATTCTGTTGGGCATCATTCAAGGTCCTACTCGAGTAATAAATCACGTGCTGCCTATTGTCGATGCGCTGTCCTAGAACAATGTCAATAGCAAATCGGAGGCATCGCACATGATTTCGAATGGTTGGGCCCAATTAGGAGCAGAAATAATAGGCGTAGAAATAAGTTCTTGCTTAAGCTTCCCCGATGACTTGAAACATTCATTGTTAAAATCAAAGGGCACGTCCTTAGCGAGCAAGTTGGTTAAGAGCCTAGCGATTTTGCTAAAATCCTTAATGAACCGTCAGTAGAACCCAGAATGCCCAAGAAAGGATCTAATATCCTTGATACTTTTGGGTGGTGGAAGCTTAGCAATCACTTCTACTTTAGCCTTGTCTACTTCAATGCCTCTCCAAGAAATCTCATGGCCTAAGACAATCCCCTGTCTCACCATGAAGTGGCATTTCTCCCAGTTTAGAGTTAGATTCTTCTCCTTGCATCTCTGCAAAACTAACTCTAGGTGATGAAGACACTGATCAAATGAATCTCTGTAGATGGAGAAGTCATCCATGAAAATCTCAAGAAAACGTTCCACCATGTCAGAGAACAAACTAAGCATGCACATTGGAATGTTGCGGGAGCATTGCACAATCCAAAAGGCATGCACCGATAAGTGATTGGTGGCTAATGTTGCATATTTAATATCATATGTCCATACTTATTATAGAATAAAAGCCTGCATTGTCCTAATTAATTGTTTGATTTATTTGAAGGCCCAATCTTTAAGGAGTTGAAGAGAAATGAGCCCAAAGCCCACCAAAATTCTGAATTAAATTAGAATTAATTCGCACCAAGTAAATCAGGGCAAAATCAAGAGGTGGAAAATCGGTTGAGAAGAATCCTCTCAGAATCGATCGGTTAAAACCAAGAATCCAAGGCCATTTCGTCAGAATCCGGGACTCAAACTGACAAACCAACTCCAGATAAAGTCAGAAGGCCAAACCAGAGCGACCCACCAACAGGGTGTGGCCACCTGGCCACACCCTGGCCGCAGAAACGCGGCAATCTTGGGGAGTTAGGGGGAGCGTTTGCTCCCCCGATCTCCCCGGGATCCTGGCTGTTGGGTTTATGCCTATAAAAGGCCTGTACTTGCGCTGAAAATTGGACGCCAAGGCAGAGATAGGATTTTAGACTAGTTTTTCATTTGTAGTTTAGGTTTTTCATTTCTTTTTATGCAACTTGTATGTAGCTTAGGTTAGATGATGATTCATGTAAGTAAGAGAGAGGCATATGTTGAGAGTGACACCGATGTACCCTCCTCCTTTCTTTCATTGTTTCAAGCAATAAAGGTAAACTTTTATTTATGTTCGTATCTTTACTTTCCTTTTGTTTTGCTTTCCTCTTCCTCTTCTACTTTACCTTGGTTGTATTTGTTGAGTTTACAAGTGAATTCCAAAGCAAGTATAACTAAGCTACGTGAGAGCCAGCGATAGTTCATGAAGACATTCTCCTCTTCCAAGCTCCGCATCACTTCGTTCTTGATATGCTTGATGATATAATGTGAACGGGGACTGAGCTCGAGTTTATGATCTATGCGTTGAACGCCTCCGAAGCAAAAAGGTAGAACTTGCAAAAGGTTTCGAGGTAAGTCATCAATTAAACTAGGTAAGTATTCCTTCCTTTTCTTTCCTTTCTCTCATTTCTGTAAATTATATCACCACCTCTTCCAACTCTTTCTTCTCCACTCACTCCATTTGTACATAGTAGCTTTTATTGTTTTCTGATTTTTCCACCTTCTTCATCTTTCACTTTCTTCTTAACTTTAACTATAACTTTCTTTTTCATTTTTATAACTTTAAAACAGAGAAGAACTTTCGCTTATTTTCATAACGATTTCAATAAAGAAACGTAAAGCTTCCATCGCAAACCCTCCTTGTGGATCACGACCCGCATAGCCACTTGCTATAGCGGAAGAATTGAGCACTTGCACATCTCCTTTCTTAAGTTCTATAATTCCGTATTTTGTGTGCAGGTTTTGCCTCAATCAAATTTTGGCGCCGTTGCTGGGGAGGGTAACATGTTTTTTTATTGAAATCTGAATTTTTTTTTGAAAATTTTTTAGAACTAAACGAATTTTCTTCTCTGTTGCAGGTTACAGGGCAATCAAAGCAGGAAATTAATATTGCAGTGAAATACAAGTGGCCTTGGGCCTCTGCTCTAGAAAGCAGAGACCAAGGGCCCTCTGAATTGCCGCGGCTCTACGGCAAAAGCCGCGAAACCGCGGCAATGAAGAGTTGACTACTAACAGCTTTTTGCAGGGCTGCTTAGTTTACAAAAATTCTACTTTGCTGCAATTCTTTATTTCCTATATGCCATCACATAAGCCTGCTAATAATCAACAGTAAAACGTTTGTTGCAAAAGTTAAAAATTGATTAGACGTTTGCATTTTAGGCACGCGTTTTTTTCAATTCATTTATTTTTACTGTTGAAGAGTGCTGGAGCAAGGTACGTTCGCATTGCATGTAGAATAGGATTCATCTCTTGGTTGATTTTCATTGCTTTGAGTGATTCCTATTTACATATCTTGTACACTTGCACAAAATTATTTTAAGGGCACTAACCCATAACAAGATAAGGTGGGGATTTAATCACCCTTCCTTAGCCCAAAAATCACATTCCAAGCACTCACTAACCCAAGCCTAACTAAAATTGAGTAGACGTTGGCCCTAGGGACATCTCGGACTCAATTAGGAGATTATTCTAAGGGGGAAAAATGTTGGAATCTGACTCCTGCAAAATCAGTGTCTAGGAAAGGGATTGAGGGCCGAAAGCCCGAAGGTTGGTGGTTATTTAATTAAGGAACGTCTTTGACAGAAAACCTCCCACCAACCTTGCCCTGACCTGGCTGATTAGCTTGTGGTCAAAGTCTACATTAGACCTCCCGTGGACAGTCTAATCAGTTAGGAGTCGTCTAGATCATAGGTCTACCCTAACCTAGTTAGAATTTTTTCCCCTTATTTGTTTGTTTTTTGTTTGTATTCTATTGTGTGATATGGACTATAATAATAATTTTTCAACTACAATAATAATCCATATTACACACCGACTTCATTTTCGGATATTACCAACCCGGCATATCATAACTTTGACTAACCTAGTGTGCCGGATTGGTCTTATCCGAATCAATATAACCCATACCCCCAATCTAATAACTATAATTTTCATAATGATTTCAACTCTTCACCGAGTCAGTGGAGATTCACCTCCCCGAGCATAATTTTCAACCACCTTGTCCTCCTTCTCCACCTAGTCCACAATATTTTCAAGATTCATACTCAGTTCCACCCGTCCAAAATAGGAAACCGTCGATTTTGGAAATGAGTATGCGTGAGTCCAAACACAAATCCCAAAATCTGATGGACTCACAATTTCACTACCACTTCCAAGACAATTCTTCATCTTTTCATCAAAACAATGAACATATCACCTATGAAGAGATGCTTGAATCCATGACTCAGGCTCAAAACGCTCGTAATAGTGACATAGATATGATGGTCGAATCTTTACGTTCTCACCGTTGGACCAGTTCTGATGTCACTACCCATTCTGTTAGAGCCGAAGAGTCATGTAGTTTTGGAAATCAAGATTCCATTTCAGAACAACCATTTGAACTTGCCCAAACTTCAAATTTTAAAAAAGATATTCACAGTTTAGCAAGTTTTCCTTTTCCTGAAATAGAACTTGAAAATGAATATGATCCTGAACCCCAACATAGTGATTCAATTCTACTTCCTGATTCGATTATGACTCCGGTATCTTCACCTGATTTCGATCTTTTTCCCGAGTCAACGTTGGATCCTGTGCCTATTCATCATGAAATTGAATCCCCCGTGTTTGAGGATCATATTGAACTTGACCAATTATACAATTTTGAAAGTCCTATTGACAAATTGGCAAGTTCTCAATTTTTTGATATTGAACTCAATGAGATATGTGACCTAGATTCTCAAATCTGTGATCCAGTTCAACTTTCTGAATCAATATTGACTCCTGTTGTGTTACCAAACTTGAGTAATATTTTAGAGTCAGTTTTGATTCCTCCACTTATCATTCCTGAACTGGAATCACTCATATTAGGTCACATTCCATTGTTGGAAAATACATGTGGACTTGAGTTTCAACTACTTGACTTGGACCCTATTCCTGAACCAATTTCGACTCTTGAACCTTTACTTGACTTAAGTTACCTTCCTGAGTCGGTATTAGTTCCTGTACTTCCTGAGTCCAAGTCAATTATTCTATCATTTCATACTCCTTTCTGGGACGAGGTGGTTGACAAATTTGACTCCGAAATCAATTATGGAATATGGAAATTAGATGGGGTTAAATATTTAATAAAGATCCTTTATGGATACATCTTTTTAATGGGTTATATTAGAGAAATTTCTGGTGGGTTCCTCCGAGACCCAAGAAAAGTTGTGGGCCGCGTTTCGTGGACCAATCAGACCACCACCGGAACCACCACCTTAAGGTAACCATTTTCCTTCCCTTTCTTCTTTTTCATGCATCTATGCATTAATTCATACATTGAGGACAATGCATGAGATAGGTGTGGGGGAGGGTCTAACATAACTTTTCTTTTTCTTTAAAAAAAATAAAAAAAATTAACATTTTTCTTTACTTTTAAAAACTTTTTGAAAAAATAGAAACAATATTTTGACTTATTTTTGTAAGAAATTAAGTTAATTTTAAGGAATAGGAAAATCCAAATTAGGATTTCCTATACTTGGTCAAAATAAGATTATTTGTTTGATTTTTAGAGTTAGGAAGATAATTTGTCAAAGTAATTTGGTCTTGATCTTTACCTTGATGAAATATGCACACTTCATACACTTACACACTTAGGGTTTAAAAACAAAGATTCTTATGCCTTATAAAAAAAATAAGTCTAATTATTGATTAGCTAGGTGCTTTGGCCTAAGCAAGCCTCAGTATTTATGCGAAAGATGATTAGATAAGTTTGAAAAGAAAAATCCTCTGATTAAGTTGGGTATTTGTGCCTAATAAAGTATAAGTATTCACGCCTAAAAGAGGTTCATATAATAAAATCCTTAGTTTTGTGGCCTTATTTGCTCGAGTCCTTAAGTCCTTGGGGTGTTTTCTCACCTGGTGCCCTAAGACCGTTTGGTTTGGGAGTCATCGATTAGAGGCTCGTTACATGGGCAAATTAGAAAGCCTAATAGAACTAAGGAATAATACCATAAAAAAAAGTATATATATAAAAATAAATAAGGCATAAGAGTTAGAGTTAATGAACCCTTAGTCAAAATTTTCATAGTCACAAGGTGCATATGACTTAAGGTAAAGTAATAGACTAGATGAGAAGTACAATTTGACTCCTTACTTTGATTGATAACAAATTTTTGAATAGAGACTAAGTTTAGGAATGAAAAATTCGGTTTTCCTATAACTTATAGATTGCTTAGATCTTACAATTATATTTCAAATATTTTTCTCTTTCAAAATGCTTTTCGAAAATACTAACTCTTTATTTCTCTTTCTTTATGGATTTTGTGGGTGTAATCCGCTGAAAACCATCACGAGACAAAACTCGTCCTCTAGGGGAAACCTAGAGGTTTAACGGCTTGTTGCACATGCTCAGTGCAATCGCGTGACCTGCGAAAGTGGTCTAATAATCCTTAGTATAGTTTAGTTGTTTTGCTCGAGGGCGAGCAAAAGATAGGTATGGGGGTGTGATTGGTTGCTAATGTTGCATATTTAATATCATATGTCCATACTTATTATAGAATAAAAGCCTGCATTGTCCTAATTAATTGTTTGGGTTATTTGCAGGCCCAATCTTTAAGGAGTTGAAGAGAAATGAGCCCAAAGCCCACCAAAATTCTGAATTAAATCAGAATTAATTCGCACCAAGTAAATCAGGGCAAAATCAAGAGGTGGAAAACCGGTTGAGAAGAATCCTCTCAGAATCGATCGGTTAAAGCCAAGAATCCAAGGCCATTTCGTCAGAATCCGGGACTCGAACTGACAAACCAACTCCAGATAAAGTCAGAAGGCCAAACCAGAGCGACCCACCAACAGGGTGTGGCCACCTGGCCACACCCTGGCCGCGAAAACGCGGCAATAGCCGCAGAAACGCGGCAATCTTGGGGAGTTAGGGGGAGCGTTTGCTCCCCCGATCTCCCCGGGATCCTGGTTGTTGGGTTCATGCCTATAAAAGGCCTGTACTTGCGCTGAAAATTGGACGCCAAGGCAGAGATAGGATTTTAGACTAGTTTTCCATTTTGTAGTTTTGGTTTTTCATTTCTTTTTATGTAACTTGTATGTAGCTTAGGTTAGATGATGATTCATGTAAGTAAGAGAGAGAGGCATATGTTGAGAGTGACACCGATGTACCCTCCTCCTTTCTTTCATTGTTTCAAGCAATAAAGGTAAACTTTTATTTATGTTCGTATCTTTACTTTCCTTTTGTTTTGCTTTCCTCTTCCTCTTCTACTTTACCTTGGTTGTATTTGTTGAGTTTACAAGTGAATTCCAAAGCAAGTATAACTAAGCTACGTGAGAGCCAGCGATAGTTCATGAAGACGTTCTCCTCTTCCAAGCTCCGCATCACTTCGTTCTTGATATGCTTGACGATATAATGTGCACAGGGACTGAGCTCGAGTTTATGATCTATGCGTTGAACGCCTCCGAAGCAAAAAGGTAGAACTTGCAAAATGTTTCCAGGTAAGTCATCAATTAAACTAGGTAAGTATTCCTTCCGTTTCTTTCCTTTCTCTCATTTCTGTAAATTATATCACCACCTCTTCCAACTCTTTCTTATCCACTCACTCCATTTGTACATAGTAGCTTTTATTGTTTTCTGATTTTTCCACCTTCTTCATCTTTCACTTTCTTCTTAACTTTAACTATAACTTTCTTTTTCATTTTTATAACTTTAAAACAGAGAAGAACTTTCGCTTATTTTCATAATGATTTCAATAAAGAAACGTAAAGCTTCCATCGCAAACCCTCCTTGTGGATCACGACCCGCATAGCCACTTGCTATAGCGGAAGAATTGAGCACTTGCACATCTCCTTTCTTAAGTTCTATAATTCCGTATTTTGTGTGCAGGTTTTGCCTCAATCAATAAGCAAAGGTTTTAAACAGGCAGGTGAACGTGGTCTTTTCCTGGTCTTCTGCAGCAATAGGGATTTGGTTGTATCCCGAGTGCCCATCCAGGAAGCAGTAGTACTCATGTCCAGCCAATCGTTCCAGCATTTGGTCGATGAAGGGTAACGGAAAGTGGTCTTTACTGGTGGCTGCATTCAACTTTCTATAGTCGATACAGACACGAACCTTAGTAGGCAATCTTGTCTGCACCAACTCCTTTTGCTCATTTTCAACCACCGTGAAGCCAGTTTTCTTTAGGACCGCATGAACGGGGTTAACCCATTGGCTATTAGAAATGGGATAAATGATCCCTTTATCTAATGTTTCAAAATTTCTGCTTTAACTGCCTCTTGCATGAGTGGGTTAAGCCTGCGTTGTAGGTCCCTCCTGGGGGTTGCTTCATCGGTTAAATAGATTCTATGTTACACTATGGCTGGACTTATCCCTTTGATGTCCTTCATCGTCCATGCAATGGCTTCCCTATGTCTTTTCAGAATAGACATTAAGCTGTCTTCCTGTTGCTCAATCAAGTGGGATGCTATGATGACTGGCAAGGTGTCCTTTCCCCCTAGGTAGGCGTACTTGAGGTGTTTAAGTAAGGCTTTTAGCTCTAGGGAATGTGTTGCTTCATTGGAGGCAATCTCCGGGTTTTCAATCCTATGATGAGGCACACTTGGGCTTGACGCCCAATCCACTCTGAACCTATGATCTGGTCTAGATTAAAATCCTCAGCCTCCAGATCAAACTCTGCCTCCGTTTCTATCTCCATGCTTTCCTCATGCTCACTGGTCAGGTTTTCAATAGAATTGACCTCAAACGTTTGATCATTGGCATCCCTAGGTTGTCTTTCAAGATTGAAGATATTGACTTCCTTCGTCATATCTCCAAAGGTCAATCGCATGGACCCATTCCTACAGTTGATTATGGCATTCGCTGTAGCAACGAATGAGCGCCCTAAGATGACTGGAGTTTGAGACCTTAGATTGCACATAGGTTGGGTCTCATGCACAATGAAGTCAACAGGGTAGATGAAATCTCCGACCCGGATAAGGACGTCTGTGATTTCCCCTTTGGGGATTTTCACAGATAGGTCAGTTAACTGAATGGTGACTCGGGTTGGGCTCAGCTCGCCCAACCCAAGTTGCTGGTATACTGAGAGAGGTAGTAAGTTGATACTTGCTCCCAGGTCAAGAAGTGCCCTACTAATTTTGGTCTATCCAATGGTGCAGGAGATTGTGGGACATTCGGGATCCTTGTATTTCACCGGAATGGGACCAGACAGAATTTCACTTATATTAGTTGCCAAGAACACTTTCTTGGGTACATTGGTCTTTCTCTTATTCGTACACATATCCTTAAGAAATTTGGCATAGGCTGGGACTTGTTGGATAGTGTCAAGAAGAGGCACATTCAGTTTGACCTGGTTGAACATCTCTAGCATCTTCTCCATGTGCATATTCTTATTGTTGTTCCTAAGCCTATTGGAAAGGGTGCTACAGGCTTATAAACTTGTTCAGCATTTTTGTCCTCGTCAGATGTTTGAGGAGCAATTTGGGAGGAACTAGCAGAGGTGGAGGCTAGAGTAGGATCAGGATGGACTGGACTTTTCTGTTGGTAGACCTGATTGTCTACCTTATTTTCAGATCGAAGTGTGTGAACAGCATTGCACTGGTTGATCGATGGATCCTGAATTTCATATGCTTGATTGGAAGTTCTTAGGTTGACTAGCAGTTGACTAGGTAAAGTACCCTTTGGTCTTTCACTTAGGGAGCTAGCTAATTGGCTCATCTGCATTTTCAATCTCGATATCGTCTATGAATGGTTGTTCAACGTTTGTCCTTGATTTTGCATAAAAGCGGCTTGGGACTTCATGAAAGCTTCCATGCACTCCACTAATTTGCTAAATTTCTTTACCATTTGTGAACTTTGAGAGGAGGAAGATGGAGCTTGACTGGGAAAATTTTGTGGAGGACTGGGATGGTGAAAGTTGCTAGAGAAATTAGGCCTAGGAGGATTGTTCTGGGCGTAGGAGAAATTTGGGTGATTCCTCCAACCTGGATTATATGTTTGTGAGTAGGAATTATGCAGCGGCCGTGAGTAGGCCACATTCAGGTGTTCCGGTGGCACTGTTGGGCATGAAAAACAGGGCACTCTTCAAATACATGGTTTGGTGCCTGACAGCTTGAACAACCCAGATTATGAATTGGTGGTGGGTTGATCTGGTTGACATTGGCTGGCTCTCTTGTTTCTAGAGCCTCTATTCTCAATCTTGGCTTCTACAGGTATGGATGATTCTAGAGATAAGAACCCTCCTCTTGAAGCTATCGATTGTGAATTCCTTGATTTTTCTGAGGCTGGCTCCAATTGTAGGGTTTTCTCAGCTAAATCCTCAAATAAATCCCAACCCTAGTTCTCATCCTTTTGCAAGAACCCTCCCTGACACATGGTTTTTAAAAGGTTTTCGTTTGATAATCTAAGCTATCGTAGAGAATCTGGTACTGACGCCATTTCTCCACACCATGATGAGGGCACTGAGCTAGGAGATCTTTAAATCGCTCAAAGTATCTCCAAAATGGATTGCTCGGTTCTTATCTGAACTGCATGATGTTCTTTCTAATGAGGGCAATTTTGTGAATTGGGTAGAATTTCTTCAAGAAGGCCTTGACAAAATCATCCCACGTCTTGACTAAATCTACCGCCAAACTGTACAACCATTTCTTCACTAGGTCCTTTAGGGAAAAGGAATGAAACGTAACCTAACGGCATCGTCTCCTAGCTGGGGTATACGCATCATGAGGCACACTTCTTCAAATTCCCTAATAAAGAAGTATGCATCCTCTGATTCTAAACCATGAAACTTTGGGAGAGTGTTGATGAATTGAGGCTTTAATTCAAAATTATTTCCATTTGCCTCAGGCAGTTTCATACAAGAAGGTAATGAAGTTCTGATTGGGTAAAATCTGTCCTGAAGTGACGCCATCACAGATTCTGGATGCAAGGGTAAGGAAGTGTTTCTGGTTAATCTGGAAGATACAGGATCTCTCACCTACTCTTGCATGCAGCACACCACAAACAACATAAAATCAACAAACAAACGAAAAGATAAAATAAACAAACAAAAGAAAGAAAAACAACCACAAGCCTTAGTTTAAGGTACTTGGACCTAAACGACTCCTAACTGGTCGATTCTCCGGGGGGTTGTTACAGGAACTCGACTACAAGCTAATCGGCCAGGAAAGGGCAAAGCTCGGGGGGAGGTATTCGGGCGTGAGCCATGAGCCTAATTACGCCAAACCACAGAGCTTTCGAGGCTTTGCCTCTCAATCCACTTTCCTTAGACACCGATTTTGCAGGAGTATAGTTCTTGCAATTTCTAACCTCGGTTAATCTCTTAGTGAGTCCGAGATGTCCCTAGGGCCAACTGTAAGTACACCTAGAGGGGGGGGGGGGGTGAATAGGTGTACGGCTAATCTATGAACAAGAATGCGGAAATTAAAAACTAAATTGCAACACACTTAATGTAACCAACGAGTATAGCCGAATTCCCAGTGAAGGGCTTTGGACTAACTCCTCTTGATTCCTCTGAATAAGAGTTGAGGTGCTATATGAAGCTCTCGTAGTTAAACACAAGTGAGGCACACACAAATAAGCCAAGCATATAATATATGAATAAGCAATATGAAATGATGCAAGGCACAATATAAAAGAGTGAGAGTTAGAGAAAGTGGATCAAATGCTAATACACGGATATGTTTTGAGATTCGAGCACACAGCTCTACGTCCCCACCTTCACACAGAAGGATTTCCACTAACTTGTCCACACAGGACTTCGAACACAGGGAAACCTCTAATGAGGATTTGGGGCAATTACAACCGGGAGTACACAACTCCTCTCTCAACCGAATACAACCTCCCACAGAGGCAAGGCACAACCAACACAAAAATCACCTCACACAAGAGGGGTAGGCACTTAGCCAACACAAATCAATCACCTCACACTTAAAGGATTCTAACACAATCTCCACCTCTCACTAGAGGGAGCGAACCACAACTTCCACAATCATCTCACAATAGAGGGATACCAAATCAATCTCCTCTCACTAGAGGGATATCACAAAGACCGAAGTTTACAACTTGGTGGTATCAACATCCACAAACTAATTTTCCCACAAAATAAAGATCCTAATAGATAACATAGTAGATAAGTTATACATATTTGCATATTTTACCACTTCTATACCATGCATATTGTATATAAAAATGTGATTTTTAATCCTTTTCTCTCTATTTTTGCAGGTCCACAACTTAAAAGAGAAAAAGCCCAAAAATCTCTTTAAATTAGCAATAATTAAAGAGATTAATTCAAAGCCCAAAAGAGCCCAAGATTTGAATCTAGAATCAGGAGAGATCCGCGCGCCAACTCGATCTTCCAGAAGGCCACGTGGATAACAACCTCGCAACTAACTCACAACAGAAAATCTGGCCTCAACGGCCCAGATTTTGCCGCCAAATCCAGGCTTTTCCCGCGTATCTGTGGCAGTTAGGAGTTTGTTGGAGCCCAGATTTTGCGCCAACGGCCAGGGCTCTAGATCCTTCTCACTGAGGGCTATAAATAGAGGACCAGGGTCTGCATGAGCACAACAGAGAAGAGAGAGGAGAGAACTAGGGAAACTCTTGTATTTTGTTTTAGTCTTCTCCTAGGTTTTAGTCTCCATCTTCTTCCTCCTAGAGATTTTGTCAAAGAGAGAGAGTGAGTGCTGTTGAAAGCTTCTAATCAAGGAGGTGACATCACTTGTAACAAGGGTTAATCAAAGCTTCATCTTCTCTTTGCAAGCTCTAGTACGTTTTACTTTGCATTGCTTTACTTACTTTGCTTTCTTGCATTTTCATTGCTTTACTTCTCTTTGCTTTACATCATGAAGTGTTGCTTTGTTACTTGTGTAATGGATAGCTAAATTTCTATTGCATGGCTAGCTAACAACTTACATAGCTAACTTCTATCTCTTTGAATGATTGCTTATCTTTATACTTACATTGTGAGAGTTTCTTTTACTTACCAAGGAAGTAGAGTTGCTTTCCCTTGGTGAATGCTTGTACATACTCCATATGACTCATGTGTGCCTCATTTAGAGCCTTGTCTAGAACAAGAGCCTTGATGGAACATGGAGATGGATCACCAAATATATGCTACTTGTAGAACAACTTCTTTACTTCAAGCTAATTTGTTGTTATGTCTTGAATAGTTAAATGAATGTTGATTCTTCTAACTTAGCATCCCTTGAGTACCAATCCTAGAGTTCATCATTGAACATATATCTAGAGAGCCAATGAATCAATATGAGGCTTCAAGCTAAGAACTAAAGGAACACTCATCTTCAAAACGGTAAAGTACTTGAACAAACAAGCAAGTCATCTCTATTGCCAATGAATCAACATGAGGCAATCAAGCATCACCATTGAGTTTAGTAAGTTAGCGAAGTAAAGTTAGCTAGCCATGTACTTTCTCATCTAAAGTCTTTCAAACATTTTCTTTACTAGCTTCTTTTCTCTTAGCAATACACTTTACTCAAGTTCTTTTGATTTCTTTTCCATCATGCACAAATCAACCACTTCTTCTAGTTTCTTTTCCATGTTTCTTGCATTTGTGTAAATAACAAAGAAGAATCTTCGTTTTCATTTCTTCACTCCGAACCGTAAAACTTCCAACGTGAGCTCTCCTCGAGGATCGACCCGGTATAGCCATTGCTATAGCGGAGATTGGAAAGGATATATTAACCATCTTAAATACATTGTGAAGTGATCTAAGCACCGAGGTTGACTCTAAACCTTTCCTCTTTCATTGAATATTTGTGCAATAACTTCACACTATCCTTTTCCTTAATCAATTTTTGGCGCCGTTGTCGGGGAGAGCAACGGTTTTTGATTTCAAGTGGAGAACTAAACAAATCTTCTTCTCTGTTGCAGGTTACAGGTTGAAGAAACAGGAAAATTTGCATTGCAGAAACATATAAGTGGACCTGGGCCTCTGCTCTCGAAAGCAGAGACCAGGATCCCTCTGAATTGCTGCAAATTCTGGGTTTTTGCCGCAGAATTGCGGCAAGGAGGAGTTGACTACTGACCACTTTTCTGCAGGGCTTGCTTCTCTGCAAAATACAGCTGCTGTAATACTTAAAATCTTGTATGCTTCACCTTATATCTGCTAATCAACAGTAAAAAATTTGATGCAAAGTTAAAAAAAAAATATTGTTTAGACATTTGCATTCTAGCACGTGTCTTTCAATTCCTTTACATTTGCTGTTGAAGAGTGCTGGAGGCAAGGTACGTAAGCATAGCATATAGACTAGGACTCACTCTTTGTTTGATTTAATTAAGCTTTGAGTGAACCTTATTTGTTATATCGTACACTTGCACGAATCAACTTTAAGGGCATCACCCATAAAAAAGATAAGGTGGGGATTTTATCACCCTTTCCTTAGCCCACAAATCATTTTCCCACGCACTCACAATCCTAAGCTTCTAAATAAAAACTGCTAGACGCTGGCCCTAGGGACATCCGGACTCACTTAGGAGATTATCCTAAGGGGGAAAAGTGTTGGAAAGTGACTTTTGTAAAATCAGTGTCTAGGAAAGGGGTTGAGGGCCGAAAGCCCGAAGGTTGCTGGTTACTTAATTAAGGAACGTCTCTGACGGAAAACCTCCCACCAACCTTGACCTTCCCTGGCTGATTTGCTTATAGTCAAAGTCTACACCAAACCTCCTGTGGACTATCTAAAGTTAGGAGTCGTCTAGGTCCAGGAAACCTAGAAAGCTTGGATTGATTTTTTCTTTTTTCTTGATTGTTATTTTTCATTTTTCGCCTGTGTGATCGGTGCACGTTGATTGTGTAATTGTATGCAAGAGTGGTATCGAGATCCGAATTCTGCTAGGCTTGTGAGAATCTCTACACTGGCACATACACTACCACTCGACACAATTCCAGTCATGACCAACAACGTTTCATTGCAAGACAAGTTCTATCCTATTCGCACATCACTTCCATCTTGCATTCTCCTCCCAAACACAAATGGAAATAACTTTGAGTTGAAGCCCCAGTTCATAAACACACTTCCACGATTCCATGGCCTTGAATCTGAGGATGCGTACTTCTTCATCCGAGAGTTTGAAGAAGTATGCCTTATGATGAGAATTTTCCAGTTAACCGAAGATGCTGTCAGACTTAGGTTTATACCTTTGCACTTAAGGATATTGCTAAGAAGTGGCTTTATAATCTCCCAGTCAGCTCAATTTCTTCATGGGATGATTTCGTTAAGGTCTTTCTTAAAAAGTTTTATCCTATCCATAAGACAGCCATTATGAGGAAGAATATAATGCAATTCAAACAAGAAGCAAATGAACCATTCTGGAAGTACTTTGAGCGCTTCAAAGACCTAGTAGCCCTGTGTCCCCATCACGATATAGAAAAATGGCGCCAGTGCTAGATTATCTATGATGGGCTTGATTATCAGACTAAGATGCTCCTTGAAATCATGTGTCAAGGAGAATTCTTAAAGAAGGATGAAGATCAGGGTTGGGATCTTTTTGAAGCCCTAGCTGAAAAGACAGTCCAGTGGGAGTCATGTACTGAGAAACCTACACCCACAAATTCCAGAACTGGTTTACACTCCATAGAATCCTCGATAGCTGCAGAAGCTAAAATTACACAATTGATGAAGAGGATTGAATTGCTAGAGTCCAGGGAAAATTCTGCTGTTAATCAGGTCAACCCAACACCTGTGGTTAACCCGGGTTGTACCTACTGCCATGATCTGAATCATCTGTTTGAGGAGTGTCCAGTTATCAAACTCAAATGTTTCAGGAGAGTACGAATGCCGCGTACACCAGACCCACTTACAATCCTTACTCCAAAACCTATAATCCAGGATGGCGAAACCATCCTAATTTTTCTTGGAGTCAGTCTGGTCCTGAGCAGCCGAGACAACCATTTCCACAACAATACCCTGCTCAGTCTCATCCACCGACTTACCACCAGAACCCACCAAATGTTCATTCATACCAGAGTCCACCCAGATTCCAGTCATACCAAAATCCTGTGCCTTACCAAGCAAATTTTCAGCCCTAGTATCAGCATCATCCACCACCCAATCCTTCAGACAAGAGAATTTCTGATTTGGAGAAAATGATAGAGACCTTATCTAAGACCCAAGCTTCAATGATGAACAATCAGCAGCAGGACATGAATAAATTGCAAATCCAGATAGGGCAGTTGGCTAACTCTCTGACTGAATGCCAAAAAGGAATGTTACCTAGCCAACCAGTGCCCAATCCCAAAACTCATTTTCCCCTGCACGAAGTTGAAGACTTGGGCCCCAGCCAATGCCAAGCTATTCAAATCCTTAGATCTGGGAAGCATGTAGATAATAAGGTTTCAAATCAGTCTCCCAAATCTGTGTCTAAACCACCACCTTCTATTCCAATTCAACCGATTCAAGATAGTCCTTCTTCAAGCACACAACCATCCACTTCCCAGTCTAAAGGAAAAGAGAAAGTTGATGAGCAAACATATAAGCATGTTGTCCCATTCCCAAATAGGCTCACAAATCATAAGATGAATGCTCACATGGAGAAGATAAGAGAGATATTCAACCAAGTACAAATCAATGTCCCTCTCCTTGATGCTATTCAACAAGTCCCATCCTACGCCAAGTTTCTAAAAGAAATGTGTACCAAAAAGAGAAAAGCAAATATCCCTAAAAAAGTCTTCTTGGCTTCCAACATAAGTGAACTGCTCAATGGTCCAATCCCTGTGAAATATAAAGATCCAGGGAGCCCTACCATTTCTTGCATCATAGGGCAGACCACCATAAATAGGGCTTTGCTAGACTTGGGCGCGAGCATCAATCTTCTCCCCTTTTCCGTATATCAGCAGTTAGGGTTAGGCAACCTTCGTCCAACCCAGATGACTATACAGTTGGCTGACCGCTCTGTAAAGATTCCCAAGGGGGAGATTACAGATGTTTTAATACGGGTCGGGGAATTCATTTACCCCGTAGACTTTGTCGTTCTAGAAACACAACCCGTACAAAATCACAGAGCACAAACACCTGTCATTCTCGGACGTCCTTTCTTAGCCACAGCGAATGCGATCATCAACTGCCGAAATGGATCGATGCGTCTAACGTTCGGAGATATGACAAAGGAGGTGAATGTTTTCCATCTGGGAAAGCAGCCAAGGGATTTGGACAGTGACTCTTTCGAAGCGAACTTGATAGAGGGGTTAACTAGTGAACATGTTGAGGAGGTTGAGTATGAGTCTGAAGAGGAATTTGAGTTGGAGTCAGATGACTTCAACCTTGATCAGATTGTTGGATCAAATGTTGAAAGGACTACTAATGCCACCCCTATTCTTCCTTGAACCATGAACAACCAGTGATAGATCCTATCCCTTCTGCTGAGCTTAAGGTTCTTCCCGACCATCTCAAGTACAAGTACTTGGATGAGAAGGAATCCTTTCCTGTAATAATTGCATCCAATCTCACTAAACAACAAGAAGAGGACCTTTTGACTGTGTTAAGGGAAAATAGAGAAGCCATTGGTTGGACCATGGCTGATATCAAGGGGATTAGTCCTTCCATTGTTCAACATAGGATTCATTTGACGGAAGATGCCAAGCCTAAAGAGACCCACAACGTAGACTTAACCCAATTATGCAAGAAGCTGTTAGATCTGAGATTTTGAAACTATTAGACAATGGGATTATCTATCCCATATCCGATAGTCAATGGGTAAGTCCAGTTCACGCTGTGCCTAAGAAAGCAGGATTTACTGTGGTGGAAAATGAGAATAAAGAATTGATACAAACACGTCTTCCAACGAAGATTCGAGTTTGTATTGATTACAGGAAACTGAACACTGCCACACGTAAAGACCACTTTCCACTTCCTTTCATTGATCAAATGCTGGAGAGATTGGCGGGACACGAGTATTACTGTTTCCTGGATGGATATTCAGGATATAATCAAATCCCAATTGCTCCCGAGGACCAAGATAAGACTACCTTCACCTGTCCTTTTGGAACATTTGCTTACCGAAGGATGCCCTTCGGCCTATGCAATGCTCCTGCAACGTTTCAACGTTGCATGTTGAGCCTTTTTTCGGACATGGTGGAGAAATTTTGGAAATTTTCATGGATGATTTTTCAATTTATGGGGATTCCTTTGAGCAATGCTTGTACCATTTGAAGTTGGTGTTACAACGCTGTATGGAGAAAAATTTAACACTTAATTGAGAAAAGTGTCACTTGATGGTCAAGCAAGGAATCGTACTTGGGCACAAGGTATCAAGAATAGGAATCGAGGTGGACAAGTCTAAAGTGGAAGTCATAACGAAGCTCACTGAACCAACATGCTTAAAGGACATTAGATCATTTTTAGGGCACGCCGGCTTCTATAGGCGATTTATTCAAGGGTTTAGCAACATTGCAAGACCTTAACAAATTTCTTAGGAAAGGATGTACCCTTTATATTTGATGAGGAATGTCAAAAATCGTGGAAAGAGCTTAAAAGTAGACTTGTCTCAGCACCGATCATCTCTGCACCAGATTGGACCAAGCCTTTTGAGATTATGTGTGATGCCTCTGACTTTGCTATAGGCGCTGTTTTAGGGCAGCGTATTGATACTAGGCAACACGTAATCTATTATGCTAGCAGAACGCTGAATGAAGCCCAACTCAATTATACAACTACTGAAAAGGAATTTTTAGCAGTTGTCTTTGCGTTGGAGAAATTTCGCCAATATCTGCTAGGGTCCAGGACTATTATTTTCACTGATCACTCCGCCCTAAAATACTTAATGCAAAAGAAGGATGCTAAGGCAAGACTGATTCGATGGATACTTCTTTTGCAAGAGTTTGATTTGGAGATTAAAGATAAAAAGGGCGTTGAGAACGTGGTAGCTGATCACTTGTCGAGAATCCCAAATGCACCTAAGGAGAGAATACCAATTAATGACGATTTCCCTGACGAACATATTTTTGAGATGTGTGGAGAACCCTGGTATGCTGACATAGTGAATTACCTTGCTACCAGGCAAATACCTTCTCATTGGTCAGGCCAGGAAAAACACCGTTTCATGCGTCAAATGCGATTCTTCTTTTGGGATGAACCGTATTTGTTCAAATATTGTCCTGACCAAATCATACGTAGGTGCCTTCCTGAGGATGAACATCAGAGTGTTTTGACATTTTGTCACAAGTTAGCTTGCGGTGGACATTTTGGTCCACGGAAAACTGCTGAGAAAGTGCTTCAGAGTGGATTCTACTGGCCCACTCTCTTTAAGGATGCATATACTTTTTGCAAGCTATGTGATAAGTGTCAAATGACGGGTCGTATCACACAGAGAGATATGATGCCCCTCACACCCATCTTGGAAGTCGAAATTTTTGACTTATGGGGCATCGACTTTATGGGACCCTTTCCTCTGTCCTACGGTAACCAATACATTTTGGTAGCCGTAGATTATGTTTCCAAATGGGCTGAAGCAATTCCAACAAGGACAAATGACAACCATGTTGTCATCAAGTTTTTACGAGAAAACATCATCTCTCGCTTCGGAGCCCCCCGTGCGATAATAAGCGACAATGGGAGTCATTTTTGCAATGGGGCTTTTGAAGCCTTGATGCGTAAATACTCTATTACTCACAAATTATCCACGGCTTACCATCCTCAAATCAATGGGCAAGTAGAAGTCACGAATAGACAAATAAAACTCATTTTGGAGAAAAACTGTAGGACAGAACCGTAAGAATTGGTCCATCAAACTCACTGATGCCTTATGGGCATACATGACCGCTTACAAGACTGTCCTCGGTATGTCTCCATATCGAGTTATATTTGGAAAACCTTGTCACTTGCCTGTTGAATTAGAACACCGAGCAATGTGGGCTTTAAAGCAGCTAAACTTGGATTTGGATAAAGCCGGTGCTTTAAGGAAGTTGTAGATATCCGAGCTTGAAGAGTTAAGAAACGAAGTATATGGCAATGCTCGGATCACGAAACACAGAACCAAGCTTTTTCACGATAAATCCATTCACCGGAAAATTTTTGTCGTAGGACAAAAGGTTCTGTTGTATAATTCACGACTCCACCTTTTCCCTGGTAAATTGAGAACCAGGTGGTCAGGGCCATTCATTGTTGAAAATGTCTTCTCACATGGTGCGATTGAGATTCTTGACCCGAATAATGGCAACAAATTCACTGTGAACGGTCAACGTTTAAAGCCATTCCTTACCACCGATTCAGTGTCACACGAAGTTCATGAATTGGTTTTTTTTGACCCAGTTTATCTGTGACCATTCCATCTGTATAGTTTCCCGAGTTTTTCCCTGCATATCATTTTGGGACCATTTTTTGTAAATAAAATTTTGTAAATATAAAAAAAATAAAAATAAAAAATAATAATAATAATAAGAGACTTTTTCCTAGGATTTTACCTCTTTTCCTAGGGTCATCTTCATTTTCCAATTCTTTACCCTAGGTTTGTACATATACCTTTGACCTAGGGGTAAAATTGGAAATGTCATTCTACCTACCCCCTATAAATGCTCTCTTCACCTACCCTTCCTCCCTCAAACGCAGACTTACCCTCAGATCTAAACTCTTTCTTCCCGAAGCCGACCTCTGAAATTTTTCCCTTCACCTGGATCCTCTGAACTGCCGCAATTTCCCATCCTTAGCCGCAGCTCCACCGCACTCCGGCCACTTCTGGCGCCCAGAAAATTTCTGGCCGGCTGATTTATTCTTCTGGTGGCAGATCCAGAGCCATTCTTCCAGATTCTGTCCCGGGTGCCTTCTGCACATCTGTTTTTGGATTTCCCCCCACGATCTCCGGGGGTGGTTTGATTTCTCATACTTAAATCCTTTGCTTTAATTCCATTATCATACATGGCCCCGAATTTGTTTGTAGAAAGGGATTTTTCCATACTTTTGAATGATAGTGGGGGGTATGGGCACATCTTTGTGGATAGAATACGTGCATGGAATTGGTACTCTTTGGTCTATGGTAACAATGACTACGATGCATATTATTGCCCTGATCTTGCCACTACTTTTTATAATTCAATTGATCATGCATCTGTGAATTTTGACACGCACCAATTTGTAGTACACATGCCATTCGGTGACATCTTTGTCACAATCCCACTCATTGCTGAAATCACTGATGTTCCCATTCATCCCCACCATAGCGACCCCTTGCCATTGCTAGATTACATAACCATCATGGGAGTCCGCTTCACAATTCAGGACCATGGGCTCAAAGCCAACACGACTTTTAGAAATGTTCATTGCATTGGACGCTGGGTCCAACGCAACATTTTTGGGCTTGACCATCAATCATCCTTTAACAGACCCGTGTTACAAATAATTCATGATTTAATGACATATAACCACACGGTCTGTTTGAATAGGGCCATCTTCCGTGCCATTCTTGAAAATTCCTCCCGCACTCGGGGTGCAAAGCATTCCTATTCAATCTTAATCACACGTCTGTGTAAACATTTCATATCAGACGCTGTCTTTAGTGCATTTGACCGAGTGCCTGTTACTGTAGAGAGACCCACAAGCTCATATAATGGTTGCTTGCAGGCGCTCTGGACACCCAGTGCCCAGCCTGAGGATGTACCTGTGGAGTCCTCTTCGGAGGAAAGCCTAGAGGTGATAGATGAGCCACATTTTTGGAGGCAGGACCCCCCAACAGAATCAAGAGCCTTCATGTCCACAATCTGGAAGGGCATGAAGAAGATATTTAGGGGGCAGGTCCGGCTTAGGAAAAAGGTAGAGGAGCAATCCTCTCGATTAGAAGGTGTGGAGGCAGCGTTGAGGAGATCACAGTCGGCTGGACCTAGCACCACATCGGGTCCAAAGCGACAGAGGGAGTAGCTTTATCCTTTACCTATTTCATGCATCATTTCATCTTTCATACATTGAGGACAATGCATGAGATAGGTATGGGGGGGTAGATGCTAACATAGGATTTTTCATTTTCTTTTTAGGCCTTTTATTTTTTAGGATTTTCACTTTCTTTTTAGGTTTTACCTTTCTTTTTAGATTTTACTTTTCTTAGAAAAATATAAAAAAATAGAAAAAAAAGGAAATTCTTGATCCATGTTTAAAGAATCAAACTTGAAATTAGGGATTAAGGAAGCTCTTAACTAAGATTTCTAATTATAAGTTGAAAAGAGGAGTTTTGTTAGATTTTTATGTTAAGTAATAAAGGATTAGAAAAATTACTAGATTTTAATTCTTTCTTTAGGATATATACATTAAACATATTGAAGGATTAATCAAAGACTTTGTGATTTTAGTTACATATATATATAATAAAAAATATATATATATATATAAAAAAAAGAAAAAAATGTATAAAAATAAATAATAAATACTTAGCCACTGATTAAGCTGGTTAGTCGTGCCTCAAGAAGCATTGCCGATCACGCCTAAAGGTGGTTAAGTCCTTAAATTCCTTCGTGGCCTAGTTTACTTGAGTCATCGAACCCGAGGGATGTTTTCTCATCTGGTGCCCTAAGACCGTCTGGTTTGGGAGTCATCGGTAAGAGACTCGTTACAAGGGTAAACTAGAAAGCCTAAGGATGCTAAGGAAATGTAAATAAATAAACATTGTATATAAAAAAAAAGAAAAAAATATATATTATATATATAAGTAAACAAATGAACTTAGTCTAAGAAAGATCCTTCATATTTATAGATGTATATATCCTAGGATTGATGCAAAATCCGGTTTTTAATCTTTTCCCTAAAATCTTAACCTAAATTGAAAACAAAACTCCAAATAGACACTTATAAGAGGAATGAAAAGTTTAGAGTAACCTGAAACCTATAACTCAAGTTAGAATTTTTAAAACATGGATCAAAATTTTCACTAACCATTTTATTTTTCTTTATGGATTTTGTGGGTGCAATCCGCTGAAAACCCTCAGGAGACAACACTCCTCCTCTAGGGTAACCTAGAGGTTTAACGGCTTGTTGCACATGCTCAGTGCAATCGTGTCACCTACGAAAGTGGTGTAATAAACTAGTTAGGATTTTTCTTTCTTTTTCTTCCTTTTGCTCGAGGACGAGCAAAAGCTAGGTATGGGGGTGTGATTGTTATACATATTTGCATATTTTACCACTTCCATACCATGCATATTGTATATAAAAATGTGATTTTTAATCCTTTTCTCTCTATTTTTGCAGGTCCACAACTTAAAAGAGAAAAAGCCCAAAAATCTCTTTAAATTAGCAATAATTAAAGAGATTAATTCAAAGCCCAAAAGAGCCTAAGATTTGAATCTAGAATCAGGAGAGATCCGCGTGCCAACTCGATTTTCCAGAAGGCCACATGGATAACAACCTTGCAACTAACTCACAACAGAAAATCTGGCCTCAACGGCCCAGATTTTGCCGCCAAATCCAGGCTTTTCCCGCGTATCTGCGGTAGTTAGGAGTCTGTTGGAGCCCAGATTTTGCGCCAACGGCCAGGGCTCTAGATCCTTCTCACTGAGGGCTATAAATAGAGGACCAGGGTCGGCATGAGCGCAACAGAGAAGAGAGAGGAGAGAACTAGGGAAACTCTTGTATTTTGTTTTAGTCTTCTCCTAGGTTTTAGTCTCCATCTTCTTCCTCCTAGAGATTTTGTCAAAGAGAGAGAGTGAGTGCTGTTGAAAGCTTGTAATCAAGGAGGTGACATCACTTGTAACAAGGGTTAATCAAAGCTTCATCTTCTCTTTGCAAGCTCTAATACGTTTTACTTTGCATTGCTTTACTTACTTTGCTTTCTTGCATTTTCATTGCTTTACTTCTATTTGCTTTACATCATGAAGTGTTGCTTTGTTACTTGTGTAATGGATAGCTAAATTTCTATTGCATGGCTAGCTAACAACTTACATAGCTAACTTCTATCTCTTTGAATGATTGCTTATCTTTATACTTGCATTGTGAGAGTTTCTTTTACTTACCAAGGAAGTAGAGTTGCTTTCCCTTGGTGAATGCTTGTACATACTCCATATGACTCATGTGTGCCTCATTTAGAGCCTTGTCTAGAACAAGAGCCTTGATGGAACATGGAGATGGATCACCAAACATATGCTACTTGTAGAACAACTTCTTTACTTCAAGCTAATTTGTTGTTATGTCTTGAATAGTTAAATGAATGTTGATTCTTCTAACTTAGCATCCCTTGAGTACCAATCCTAGAGTTCATCATTGAACATATATCTAGAGAGCCAATGAATCAATATGAGGCTTCAAGCTAAGAACTAAAGGAACACTCATCTTCAAAACGGTAAAGTACTTGAACAAAAAAGCAAGTCATCTCTATTGCCAATGAATCAACATGAGGCAATCAAGCATCACCATTGAGTTTAGTAAGTTAGCGAAGTAAAGTTAGCTAGCCATGTACTTTCTCATCTAAAGTCTTTCAAACATTTTCTTTACTAGCTTCTTTTCTCTTAGCAATACACTTTACTCAAGTTCTTTTGATTTCTTTTCCATCATGCACAAATCAACCACTTCTTTTATATTCTTTTCCAAGTTTCTTGCATTTATGTAAATAACAAAGAAGAATCTTCGTTTTCATTTCTTCACTCCGAACCGTAAAACTTCCAACGTGAGCTCTCCTCGAGGATCGACCCGGTATAGCCATTGCTATAGCGGAGATTGGAAAGGATATATTAACCATCTTAAATACATTGTGAAGTGATTTAAGCACCGAGGTTGACTCTAAACCTTTCCTCTTTCATTGAATATTTGTGCAATAACTTCACACTATCCTTTTCCTTAATCAATAAGCTCAAGTGTGGAAAATAAAGAGTTTGGAAACAAAAACACAAAGAAAAATACTTGGGAAAACAAGTAGAATAAGTTTGAAATGAAGATCAAAAAGCAATATCCCAAATATCCAATTTCTCTTTGATTTTTCCAATCCTTTAAAACAAATAAAGATGAATCCTTTTGGCTCTAAAAACTCTTTTGAAAACTTGTATAAAACACTTGTAAATAGGAGAAATTTTGCTCTTGGAAATCTTGTTGAAAACCAACTTCAAATGGGGTATAAATAGACCCAATCAGAATCTGTCCATTGGCAGCAGGAAAGGTCTGTTTTGACCTTCTGGTCGACCGGTCAACGGTCAAAAAATCGACCGTTGAGCCTGCCGGTTGACCGCCCGTCGACCGCGCCCAGAACCAGAGAGCAATAGCTCTCTGGCCGGTCGACCGCTCGGTCGACCGGGCCAACCTGAGAGTGGGTTGACTTCAGTCGGTCGACCGCTCGGTCAACCGGCCCAGCCTGCGTGCACGTCCTTGTGCACGTCGGTCAAATGGTCCGGTCGACCGCCAGGGCCTGGCAGATCAGGTTATAGGATTTAAAACTTGGGTTTTTATTATCTAATTAAATCCCATAAAATCTCTAAAAATCCACAAAAATAGTTTCAGTATAATACTTTAATATACAAACATGTTTGAGTAAAATCAAACCATGTTACAAACATTTTGAACTATTTTTGTAACTTAGAAATTTTGTCAAAAACCAAAAACCGTATTTTCCAAAACTTGAATTTTTCAAATGAAAATCCGATTTTTTTCAAAACTCATATAAATACAAAAACATGATATTGAAACAACATTTAAGCATGTTGTGTATGAACATAATCCAATATACATGAAAGAGATATATATCAATGTTTTTGACATTAAATCTGAAAATAAGTTTTGTTAAATTACCAAAACTCCAAACTCATGAAAGACTATCAAACTAAGTTTGTTTAAATAGTTGAAGTATAGATATATATAGAACAGATCTAATATACATTAAACCATGTAAACTTGTTTTGATTCTATCTATTCATGAAAACCAAGATCGGTTAAACCAAAAATCGAAAACCAATAAACATGAAACGTGTGTGTGTTGTGAACTTGAGCATATCACACTATCTAATCTTTAACAATGGATCTAAACTATAAACTAAACAATGTACCAAAGTCTTCTTGTAGAGCGCCGTCTCCAAGTCGACTCGATCCAAACGTAATCTACCGAGCTTGACGCCAACGAGTGCTAGATATGAACTTTGACGCTCGGGTTCTTGAATCTCCATGTGAAAGCTCCAAAACACCTTTGTTGAAGCTAATCACCTACTAATATCTTGGTTAAGTATTTGAAACTAAACATCACAAGATTATTAGTAAACTATAACTACATGAGTTAATCATCATCAAAACTAGAGTGGAAGGCCTCTCGGCCAACAATCTCTCCCTTTTAAATGATAACAAAACTCATGGAGTTATATATGCATGGATTAAAGTTAAGCTTCAAAGAAGCTCCCCCTTAATCATGTATAACAATAAACTATTAGATATGCAATGAATATTAAACATGAATATGCATAAACATGCATAATGAAATAAACATGCTCTTGATACCAAACTTTTAAAATAAATTCCTTTTCCTTTTTAAAATAAACATGTTCTTAAGTATCAATTGAAAATATAAACTTAAAATATTTCTTTTGATACCAATAAAAATTTCAAATGAAAACTTTATCAATAAAAGCAATAAAAGTTCTTGATACCAATCAATAAAAACTCTTGATACTAATTGAAAGATAATCTATAAAAAGTTCTTGATACCAACAATAAAAATTTTAACAAAAGTTCTTGATACCAATAAAACAAAACAACAAAATATGTTCTCTTGATAGAAAACAACAAAATATGTTCTCTTGATACCAATATCAACAAAACATCAAAACATCAAACAAACTTTCTTGATACCAATATGAAACAAACTTTGATATAAACTTACAAATAAACAATAAACATGCATATAAACTCAAATACTTCTCCCCCTTTTTGTCAATCATCAACAAAGGGGTCAAAGAAAATAATAAAACAATGTTCTCTCCCCGTTTTGAAATACCAAACAAAATGATACATAAGTTTGTATAAGGTACCAATTGAAATATAATCAATTGAAATATAATAGTCATTTAAGAAAGCAAGCTTAGTATAACCAAAATTTGTGCTCAAAGATATAGAGATATAGTAAGCACAAATAAAGCGCGCGCGCGCGCACACACACACACACACATATGAAAAATTGAATATCAATTGAAATTGATACTATTTGAAGTGTAAGCATACATATATAGAAACATATATGAGTATACAAAAAGAATGTCAATAGTGATACCAATTGAAAAGATCCAATGATACCAACTGAAAACATAATAAGTTCAAGTGTATAACTCATACTTCCTATCACCCATTTCATACACATGTTTAAAAAGATTTTCAATAATGAGAATACAAGGCATGGTCGCCCAACCAACTGCCTTTTGATGGGTAGGGGTTTTCAAAATAAGTTTGAAAATATAGTGTGTTTGAAAAACTCTACCATAATGAAGAATACGAACTAGTTTTACGAAAAATTTGTAAACTAGTACGAAATCCTTCAAGTAAGGAATAAAACAAAGATATATTTCATGAAAAAGATGTAAATCACATGATCACCAAACACTCAAAGTCTACATAGCACATATAGTCTCATGAAAACATAACATGAGTAAGCTTAAATAAAGTGAGTGTATAAGAGTTATGTGCAACACATTATCATGAAACTAGGTAATCGAGCTCAAAATGAAATTCCTTAAAACATGAAAGTCATCAAAACTAGAATCCTTCAAGGTATATGTATGTCTTGTACAAACTAAAGTATACATACATATCCAAACATAAATGAGTCCACAAAAGTATATGCATGAAGGCAAGTGGCTTATGGATGTATATGTATAACTATTAGTTTGGATAAAATAGACATATACATGAAGTTAAATATAAACATGAAAAACATGTATAAAATAGGAATACAAGTCAAAATGTTTGAATCATCAAAACTAGACTATACTATTACATCTAATGGGTACAAATGAGCATTCAAGTACAAACTTATAATAGTCTATTTGTAGCTCACTAGTTGTACAAGTATATATCCAAGTTTTAATGAAAACTAACATCTAAACATATAATCAGAACATGAAGCATAGAAATCAAAACAAAACTTATAAACATACATATGATCAGTATGTAAATGCATATGCATTAGATCTGTAATATACAGAATAGGTAAAATAAATGTGAGAACACAAAAGTATAAATCCATATTAAACATGGGTGATCTTAAATACAAATCATGCATATCACAAGTCTAATAATCATGACATTTAACATACTAATCAAGAAACATCAAAACATGCTAAAGAAGAATAATATGAAAGCATGTAAACATAATGAGGAGTAAGAGATCGTCACCAAAACCATGAGGGCAACTCTCCATGTCTCTAAAATAAGGTGGTCCTCCCACTAAAATTTTCCTTGAAAGTGATGCATCCAAATAGTCCTCTTTAAGCTTGGAACGCATCCACCTCAAGGTACCATCGCTCTCACATCATGCAAGAGCCCACACCTATGTCAAATACAATAGGGGTGATCTTTGGTACCCATACTCTTTTGGGTCCATGGGGGTTAGCTCCTTTTCTAACCCAAACAAATCTAGTTGCTAAATTTGAATCATGTAACTTATCATAGCAAAATTTAGTAAGGTGGCCCTTACATCCACAATGTGTACAAGTGTACACATGAGCATACAAAGTGTTATGGGAGTGAACGTGGGAAGCATGTGTATGCCGTGGTTTGTGTGCATGCATAAGAAGAACTTATTTCTTTCGAAACATAGATTCCAACCGTGAGTGGTTCAAGGCACAATGGCTCAAAGTGGAGCCCAAACAATCCACACTTTTCTTTAACAAACAAAAATTATTATCAATCCTAGAAGAAGAGGTGCATGCAATAGGTGAGCTAGAATGTGAAGCTACATTAGCATGACAAACATGAGAATCTATATCATTTTTCAAAACAATATTCTTCTTAGAAACCAAATCTAATTCTTTTGAAATAGAAATAAATTTGTTTTTGAAAGAATCATTTTCTTTTAAAACAAAATTAACTTTTGAAGATAAAGCCTCATTTTTCTTCAAAACATTTTCACAATCATTTTTATTTTTCAAAATTTAATTCTCTTTTAAGGCAAGGTCAAGTTTGAATTTCAATGAATCCCTTTCATTAGAAATCTCCACTTTCTCTTGCAAAATCAAATCTAGTTTTGAACACAAATCCTTATTTTCTTTGTTAAGTCCAAAACTCTTCTTTTTCAAAAGATTATATTTTTCAAATAATTTTTCACAAACAATGGAGAGTTCTTCATTCAAAGCATTGACATCAATATAATCATTACTAGAAGAACTAGTGACATCATCATCTAATTGAGTTTTCGAGTTTACCTCAAGGGAGTCATTCCCTTGGACCATGTAGCATGGTTGCTCGGATTGTCCACTAGATTCATCCTCCATAATGGTTGGCATTTGAAGCTTGGAGGAGGTCAACGTGCTCCACACTGCAAAGGCGGAATCACAGTTAGAAACTAAGCACAAATATTCTTTATTAAGCGTACTTCTAAGTGCCTCAAGGGCTTGTGCATTGGCCTCTATATGCTTGCTATTATCAAGATAGGATTTCTTAGTAGCGGCAAGGAAAACATGCAAGCCTAAGGTTTTCAAGTACATGGACATCCTAAATTTCCACATGTCAATGTTAGAAACATCAAACATGGGAGGTGTCAAGCAATCCATGAGTGTGTGTAAACAATATAAGTGTGCAAATGCAAATGATAGATTAGCAAAACTAAGATCACACTCCTAGGTGGTTAAACTAAATATCAGGAGCGTAGGCTCTAATACTAATTGTAAGTACACCTAGAGGGGGGTGAATAGGTGTACAACTAATCTATGAACAATAATGCAAAAATTAAAAACTAAATTGCAACACACTTAATGTAACCAACGAGTGTAGCCGAATTCTCGGTGAAGGGCTCTGGACTAACTCCTCTTGATTCCTCTGAATAAGAGTTGAGGTGCTATATGAAGCTCTCGTGGTTAAACACAAGTGAGGCACACTCAAACAAGCCAAGCATATAATATATGAATGAGCAATATGAAATGATGCAAGGCACAATATAAAAGAGAGAGAGTTAGAGAAAGTGGATCAAACGCTAACGCACGGATATGTTTCGAGGTTCGAGCACATAGCTCTACATCCGCGCCTTCACACAGAAGGATTTTCACTAACTTGTCCACACAGGACTTCCCACACAGGGAAAGCTCCAATGAGGATTTGGGGTAATTACAACTAGGAGTACACAACTCCTCTCTCAACCGAATACAACCTCTCACAGAGGCAAGGCACAACCAATATAAAAACCACCTCACACAAGAGGGGTAGGCACTTAGCCAACACAACTCAATCACCTCATACTTGAGGGATTCCAACACAATCTCCACCCTCACTAGAGGGAGCCAACCACAACTTCCATAATCACCTCACAATAAAGGGATACCAAATCAATCTCCTCTCACTAGAGGGATATCACAAAGAAGGAAGTTTACAGCTTGGTGGTATCAACATCCACAAACTAATTTTTTTCACAAAATAAAGATCCTAATAGATAGGATAGTAGATAAGCTCAAGTTTGAAAAATAAAGAGTTTGAAAACAAAAACACAAAGAAAATACTTGAAAAAACAACTAGAATAAGTTTGAAATGAAGATAAAAAAGCAATATCCCAAATATCCAATTTCTCTTTGATTTTTCCAACCCTTTCAAACAAATAAAGATGAATCCTTTTGGCTCTAAAAACTCTTTTAAAAACTTATATAAAACACTTGTAAATAGGAGAAATTTTGCTCTTGAAAATCTAGTTGAAAACCAACTTCAAATGGGGTATAAATAGGCCCAATCAAAATCTGCCCGTTGGCAGCAGGAAAGGTCTGTTTTGACCTTCCGGTCGACCGGCCAACGGTCAAAAAATCGACCATTAAGCCTGTTGGTCGACCGCTCTGTCAACCGCGCCCAGAATCAGAGAGCAGCGGCTCTCTGGCAGGTCGACCGCCCGGTCGACCGGGCCAACCCGAGAGTGGGTTGACTTCAGTCGGTCGACCGCTCGGTCGACCGGCCCAGCAAGCTAGCCTGCGTGCACGTCCTTGTGCACGTCGGTTGATCGGTCTGGTCGACCGACCACTGGTCCGGTCGACCGTCCCGGTCGACCGCCAGGGCCTGGCAGATCAGATTATAGGATTTAAAACTTGAGTTTTTATTATCTAATTAAATCGCATAAAATCTCTAAAAATTCACAAAAATAGTTTCAGTATAATACTTTGATATACAAACATGTTTGAGTAAAATCAAACCATGTTACAAACATTTTGAACTATTTTTGTAACTTAGAAATTTTACCGAAAACCAAAAACCGTATTTTCTAAAACTAGGATTTTTCAAATGGAAATACGATTTTTTCAAAACCATATAAATAAGAAAACATGATATTGAAACAACATTTAAGCGTGTTGTATATGGACATAATCTAATATACATGAAAGAGATACATATCAATGTTTTTGACATAAATCCGAAAATAAGTTTTGTTAAAATACAAAAACTCCAAACTCATGAAATAGACTATCAAACTAAGTTTGTTTAAATAGTTGAAGCATAGATGCATATAGAACAAATCTAATATACATTAAACCATGTAAACTTGTTTTGATTCTATCTATTCATGAAAACCAAGATCGGTTAAATAAAAAACCGAAAACCAATAAACATGAAACGTGTGTGTGTTGTGAACTTGAGCATTTCACACTATCTAATGTTTAACAATGGATCTAAACTATAAACTAAACAATGTACCGAAGTCTTCTTGTAGAGTGCCGTCTCCAAGTCGACTCAATCCAAACGTGATCCACCGAGCTTGACTCCAACGTGTGTTAGATATTAACTTTGACGCTCGGGCTCTTGAATCACTATGTGAAAGCTCCAAAACACCTTTGTTGTAGCTAATCACCAACTAATATCTTGGTTAAGTATCTGAGACTAAACATCACAAGATTATTAGTAAACTATAACTACATGAGTTAATCATCATCAAAACTAGAGTGGAAGGCCTCTGGGCCAACACCAACGTCTATTGATTTTTAGTTAAGCCTTGGGAAAGTGTGAGTGCACTTGGAGATAGTTTTCGGGCTAGGGAAGGGAGATGAAAACCCCTCCTTATCTTGTTTATTTGGGTTTTGCCCTTAAAGTCAATTGTACAAGTGTACAGTTTATTCACAATAAGGTAACACTCAAAGAGATAAATCATTCCAAAATGTTAGTCCTATTCTATATGAATGCACACGTACCTTTTCTCCAGCACTCTTCAACAGAAATTGAAATGAATTAAAATAGACACGTGCCCTAAATGCAAAAGTCTAATCTAAATTTCAATTAAGCAACAAGTGAATTTCTGTTGAGTTTATTACACATGTATAAGGTGAACCATTCAATGGAAGTAAAAAATTTAGAAAGCAATTTTTTTAGCGGCTTTCGGCAATCCTGTAAACGAGTTTGTTAGTACTTCAATCGGAAAAACTCGCTTTTACACAATTTTTTTCCGAGGCCAAAAGAATCCTCGCGCAACGTCTTTGGCCACTTCTTTCGCTTCCCGTGATCGTAAGCTCCTTGGTCTCCTACACACAAAAATAAAGAACAATCTTTAGTATTGAACAATAAAGCTGTTCCCTCCCCGGTAATGGCGCCAAAATTTGATCGGCAAAAAGCAAGTACAAGAATAAGTGAAAAGAGTATGGGTCGATGTTACTGCTTTTGCGATTCTTCCGTAGTAGCAAAGTGGCTATACGGGTTGTATCCACAAGGAGGGAGAGCGCTGAAAGCTTGATGCGGCTTCTTTGTTCAAGAAAAGAGAAAATTCTTTGTTTTTAAATAAAGATTGGAAAATGAAAACAAGTTGGTTTCAAGAATTGTTTAAAATGATTTGGTAGTTTGTAAAGCTAGATTTTCTTAATGATAAAAACACATGGCTAACTTTCTACTAATTGCTTTCACTAATCCCTAACTTCTTGAAGATATAGCCCTACGATTGATCATAGGAAGGTAAAATCTTTATGGATAGCACGTTGGGAACGAATGAAAGTCCTTCCTTTAACTTAGCTTTGCACAGCAAAAACCCTGACATTCCCTTATCAAGATTCAATAAAAGACGAGATTAAGAGAAGATACAAGTGCACTGATGGTATCGGCAAAGTTAAAAGAAAAATCTCTAACTTACAATAACAAGTAAAGTACACAACTCATAAATCATCAAAAATCATTAAGCAAGAAATATAAGAAAGTAATACTTGTAAGTAAGTTAGAGTTAGAACCCTCGTCTTAAGATGCCATAGCTTTCGTTTGTATGAGGCTTAGTTGACACTATTGACTCATTTGGGTTTATCAAGCAAGTTGTTAGAGATTAGTGGGTTAGTTGTTAGTTAGCCATGCTATGGAAGAGTTAGTTAGACATGGTAGTAAAAGAAATAACAAAAGAAAAGGGGTAAAGAGAAAGGCAGTTACACTACAAGAAAGCAAAAGAAAAGAAGTGAAGAGGAAGGAAGTTACACTACAATAAGGAAGTAAAAGTAAATGGCAAAGACAAGTAAATGGAAAAAAGAAAGAGAAGTAGTTACTTGTATTAGCTTGTCTCCTTCAAATACAACCTTTACACACACTTCTCTCTTGCACTTTAATGGCTAAAACTAAAACTAGAAGCGGAAAGAAACTAAAACAACTACAATCTTAAAAACAAGATTACAACAATGCTCTAATTCTGGATATTTTCCAACAGAAGACCCCTCGGGGTATTTTTAGGCACTGGGGGAAAGGGGGCCAGGGGAAACCGTGGCCCAAAGCGCAGGCGCGCGCGCCCATAGGGCAGCAAAAACGCGGCCTGGGCCGCGTTTTTGTGACCCTGTCAGGGCGGCGCGCGCCTGGTTCGGACAGTGCGTCGCCCAGTTTGTCCCCTGTCAGGTAGGCCTGCTGGTTTGCTGATATGATACCCTGGACTGACAAAATTGCCTCCCTAAAGTCAATGGCTACTTGGTAGGCCTTTAATCACCCCTTAAATGGTGATTAGGGTCTTCCTTTTCATTTGCACACTATGAACCTAGGATCAAGCAAGTAAAGCTTTATTAGCAGAATTTTATACAAAATAAATATGAGAATGTGATGAAAATTATGCAAAATTAGAGACTAATCATTCGCTTGCTTACTTATTAGCTGATTTCCAGTTTATCTTTTCTTCTATTAATGGTTATGAAGAGCTTGAAATCTTAATTATACTATTTTTCCTGAAACTGCATGATTTTTCGGTATTCTTATCGATCTCGTATATCAGTACTATTTTCCCGTATTGCTTGACATGCTTACATATACTATGCCATCACTTGTCACCTGCCTATTATCACCCTCATGTCAGGCTATCACCTGACATCCGGCATGACGTACCTGACTCCTATAATTATCACGATAACAGAAATGATGACCTGAAATCTTACTTACATCTTGATATATTCTAGTATAAACCGTACTCATGATACACCTATACTCCTGATATTCCTGGCTTGTTCCTACTCATTCTCAAAATCTGATAATTATCTAATAAACTATAAAATGGAACAACTTACATTAGGTCGGGAAAAACTTGTGGATATCAATATATGTTCATGTTTACAGTGGTATTAGGTACGTTGTGTAACTAAATCTTCCGGTCTAACTTGAGGGCCTCCAGGTGACCGAGGAAAGTGCTGACTCCCTCCTTCTTGGCACCATCTTGATAAGGGCATCCTATAAGACCCTCCTGTAGGCCTTGCAGCCGGTTCCATACACCAGCAATGGAACAACCTGGATCATGGTCCCGAGCATGTATGGGACCCACTGTAAACATTGTTCGTTGATACCCCAGTTGGTTTCCAATAACAATCTTGCTTTATTCTGATGTGGATATATGTGTACTGGGATGCTAGTTCACATATCTAGACATCTGGGTAGGATGAAGAATAATAATAATAAAAGATGCCAACTATATATTATTGTGTGTCTAGTAATTCGGGTCATATGAACTTAGCTTACGATGACGTGAGATATACGGTATATAGATGGGAGTTTCCTTATCTAGATTATTCCTTTGATATACTTATCTCATGAAGTCATAAACTGGGTCGTTACTGTTGGTGTTGCAATATTTGCTTTCATCGAGTTTTACATCAGTTTTTCAGTTTATGATCATTATTATATTATAGCTGCTTACATTCTGCTTTACCACTTGTGTTCTATTCCACCAGTCTCCTTCTCTTATCTTATTATACCATGAGTTCTCTACCTGAGATCACTTGATATCTCTCTACTTGCTCCTGTATGTCTGTACTCATGACACGATTTTCAATGTATGTTTAAGATTTAGATTTATCGATACATGTGTGCTTACCTCTACACGCTATTTGACATTCACATCACAACTCGTTGCGGTGTTCTTACTCCTCTAGATCCTCATGTCCAGGTCTCAGACTAAGAGCTTGTGAATTCTCTCGATTGCTGATCAGAGTAGCGTAGCAGAAGCGTAGATCATCAGCAAACCATCTGAAGCCCTATTCTTCCAGGCCCCCTTCGCGTCTCTTGAGTTTTCCTTCCATAAACTCGTGAGCGCCTTTTGTACCATTCATACTTGTATATCTCCTTATATTCTCGCAATTGCGCCTATCGGTGATATAATATTCTTATAATATTGTATCACACCTGGTGATAACTTTGTAATTGTACTCATATGTTGGAATGTATAATGCACCACGTGCTTCCGTACTCTAATTCTTGTCTGTACAGATGCTTAGCGTATATATGTGAGGGTATTTTTGATCTACATATATACGTCGCAGTAACATCTCCGTATCCGTAGGATCGGGCGTGACAATATTATTTTTGGATCCACTAATGAAAATTGATTGAGCTTAAACCTGCACAAAAAATACAGTATTTCAGATTTGGAATGAAGAGTGCAAGTGATCAATTCTACCGCAATAGCAAGTGGCTATGCGGGTCGTGATCCACAAGGAGGGTTAGCGATAGAAGCGTTCAAGGTTTGTATTGAAATCTTTGTGAAGAAAAATGAAGGTTCTTCTTTGTTTTAAGAAATGAAAATGAAAAAGAGTTAGGTTAAGTTAGAAAGAAAGCGATAGATGGAGAAGATGGAGAAAAATGGAGAATGATTATTTACAAAGAAATGGAAAAGGAGTAATGAAAGAAGAGGGTGATGGTGATTTAAACTAAAGAAAAAGAAAAGAAAGAAGCTTAAAGAAGTACTTACCTAGTTTGGTTGATGATTTACCTGGAACCCTTGCATGTTTTACCTTACTTCGGAGGCGTTCAACGCATAAGCCATAGGATCGAGCTCAGTCCCCATTCGCATTATATCATCAAGTCGAACAAGAATGAAGTGATACGGAGTCTTGAGGAGGAGAACATCTTTATGAATTATCGTTGGCACTCACACAAACATTGTTATACTTATGCTTCTGGATTCACTTTTATTGCTTGCAGAAACGATGGATGAAAGGAGGAGGGTAAATCGGTGTCACTCTCAACATAAGCCTCTCTCTTACTTACAAGAATCTCAATCTAACCTAAGCTTACATATAAATTAAAATTACATAAAAAAATACAAAAACCTATACTACAGAGAATGAAAACTGGACTAAATCCTATCTCTGCATGGTCGTCCCATTTTGCTCAGCTGAAACTAGTATTTATAGGGCAAAACCAGAAAGAGAGGATCCCGGGAAGATTGGGGGAGCAAACGCTCCCCCAACTGAATCCAGTTGGCCACGGAAACGTGGCTAGGGTCGCATTTTCGCGGCCCTGGTGTGGCCATGTGGCCACACCCAGTTGGTGGAGATCCCTTATTTGATGATTTTCTTATATATTCTTCTGGTTTTCTCGTTTCTGCTCCAGGATTTGACGAAACAGCCTTTGATTGTTGGCTTCAACCGCTTGATTCAGGAAGGATTCTTCTCAACCGGTTTTCAACCTCTCTGATATGCCAGATTTTTGCCCTGATTCTTTGACTTCGAATTTCTTCTGAATTAAATCAGAATTTGGTGGGCTTTTGGGCTTGTTTCTGTTTCCTTTCTTTTAGCACTTGGGCCTACATTAAACAGAGAAAAAGAAAACTTATTATTTGGATTTATTAGCTAAAAAGTATGGTAAGGTGACAATGTATATGCAATATATGTGACTAATCACACCCCCACACTTATCTTTTTCTCGTCCTCGAGCAAAACAACTGAACTATACTAAGGATTATTAGACCACTTTCGCAGGTCACTCGATTGCACTGAGCATGTGCAACAAGCCGTTAAACCTCTAGGTTACCCCTAGAGGATGAGTTTTGTCTCGTGAGGGTTTTCAGTGGATTACACCCACAAAATCTATAAAGAAAAGAGAAACAAAGAGTTAGTATTTTCGAAAAGCATTTTGAAAGAGAAAATTATTTGAAATATAATTGTAAGATTTAAGCAATCTATAAGTTATAGGAAAACTGAATTTTTCATTCCTAAACTTAGTCTCTATTCAAAAATTTGTTATCAATCAAAGTAAGGAGTCAAATTATACTTCTCATTTAGTCTATTACTTTACCCTAAGTCATATGCACCTTGTGATAGTGAAAATTTTGACTAAGGATTCATTAACTCTAACTCTTATGCCTTATTTATTTATATATATATTTTTTGTGGTATTATTCCTTAGTTCTATTAGGCTTTCTAATCTGCCCATGTAACGAGCCTTTAATCGATCACTTCCAAACCAAATGGTCTTAGGGCACTGGGCGAGGAAACACCCCAAGGACTTAAGAACTCGAGCAAACAAGGCCAGAAAATTAAGAATTTTATTATATGAACCCCTTTTAGGCGTGAATACTTATGCTTTATAAGGCACAAATACCCAGCTTAATCAGAGGATTTTTATATATATTTTTTCTCAAACTTATCTAATCATCTTTCGCATAAATACTAAAGCTTGCTTAGGCCAAAGTACCTAACTAATAAATAATTAGAATTGTTCATCTTTCATTGATATATTTTTTTTTATATATAGGGCATAAGAATCTTTATTTTTGAACCCTAAGTGTGTAAGTGTATGAAGTATGCATATTTCATTAAGGTAAAGATCAAGACTAAATTACTTTGACAAATTATCTTCCTAACCGTAAAAATCAAACAAATAATCTTATTTTGACCAAATTTAAGAAATCCTAATTTTGATTTTCCTATTCCTTAAAATTGACTTAATTTCTTACAAAAAATATGTCAAAATATTGTTTCTATTTTCAAAAAGTTTTTTTTAAAAGTAAAGAAAATGTTAATTTTATTTTTTTAATGTTTTCTATACCTAAGTTATGTTAACCCTCCCCCACACCTATCTCATGCATTTTCCAATGTATTAATTAGTGCATGGATGCATGAAAAAGAAGAAAGGGAAGGAAAATGTTACCTTAAGGTGGTGGTTCCGGTGATGGTCTGATTGGTCCACGAAATGCGGCCCAATCAACTTTTCGTGGAGTTCGGAGGAATCCACCAGAAATTTCTCTAATATAACCCATTAAAATGATGTATCCATGAAGGATTTTTATTAAAAATTTAACCCCATCTAATTTTCAAATTCCATAATTAATTTCGGAGTCAAATTTGTCAACCGCCTTGTCCCAAAATGGAGTGTGAAAAGATAGAATGATTGACTTGGACTCAGGAAGTACAGGAACTAATATCGACTCAGGAAGGTGACTTAAGTCAAGTAAGGGTTCAGGAGTCGAGATTGGTTCAAGAAGCGGGTCCAAGTCAAGCAGTCGAAACTCAAGTCCACATTTATTTTCCAACAATGAAATGTGACTTAATATTGGTGATTCAAGTTCAAGAATGATAGGTGTGGGAATCAAAACTAACTCTAAAATATTACTCAAGTCCGGTAACAAAACAGGAGTCAATATTGATTCGAGAATTTGAACTGGATCACAGATTTGAGAATCTAGGTCACATTTCTCATTGAATTCAATGTCATAAAAATGAGAACTTACCAATTTGTCAATAGGACTTTCAAAAGTGTAAAATTGGTCAAGTTCAATATGATCATCAAAGATGGGTGATTCAATTTCATGATGAATTGGCACAGGATCTAATGTTGACTCGGAAAAAAGATTGAAATCAGGTGAAGACACCGGAGTCATTATTGAATCAGGAAGTAGAATTGAATCACTAAGTTAAGGTTCAGGATCATATTCATTCTCAAGTTCAATATCAGGAAAGGTATAACTTGCCAAACTGTCAATGTCACTTTCAAAATTTGTAGTTTGGGCAAGTTCAAATGATTTTGCTGAAATAGAACCTTGTGTTCCAAAACAACATGACTCTTTGGCTCTAACAGAATGGTTACCGACATCAGAACTGGTCAAACGGTGAGAACGTAGAGATTGGACCATCATATCTATGTCGTGATTACGAGCGTTTTGAGCCGAGTCATGGCTTCAAGCATCTTTTCATAGTTGATAGGTTCATCGCTTTGTTATGATTGGTCTTGAAAAGATGAAGTGTTATTTTGGAATTGGTGGTAAAATTGTGAGTCCATCAGATTTTGTGATTGTGGTTTGGACTCACGCATACTCATTTCCAAAATTGATGGTTTTCTATTTTGGATTGGTGGAACTGAGTATGAATCTTGGAAATATTGTGGACAAGGTGGATAAGGAGGACAAGTTCGTTGAAAATTGGACTCGGGGGAGGTGAATCCCCACTGACTCTGTGAAGAGTTGAAATTATTATGGTTATAAGATTGGGGGCATGGGCTATATTGATTCGAATAAGACCAATCTGGCACACTATGTTGGTCAAAGTTATGATATGCCGGGTTGATAATATCCGAAAAAAATTTTGTGTGTAATATGGATTACCATTAAAATTGAAAAAATTGTTGTTATAAGCCATATCACACAATAAAACACAAACGAAAAACAAACAAATAAGCAAACAAAAAAGAAAAAAATTCTAAACTAAGTTAGGGTAGACCTATGACCTAGACGACTCCTAACTGGTTAGACTGTCCACGGGAGGTATAATGCAGACTTTGACCACAAGCTAATCAGCCAGGTCAAGGTAAGATTGGTGGAAGGTTTTCCGTCAAAGACGTTCCTTAATTAAATACCACTAACCTTCGGGCTTTCGGCTCTTAATCCCTTTCCTAGACACTGATTTGGTAGGAGTCAAATTCCAACACCTTTCCCCCTTAGGCTAATCTCCTAATTGAGTCCGAGATGTCCCTAGGGCCAACGTCTACTCATTTTTAGTTAGGCTCGGGTTAGTGAGTGCTTGGAATCTGATTTTTTGGCCAAGAAAGGGTGATTAAATCCTCACCTTATTTTGTTATGGGGTGGTGCCCTTAAGATCAGTTTGTGCAAGTGTACAAGATATGTAAACAAGATTCACTCATAGCGATGTAAATCAACCAAGAGATGAGTCCTAGTCTAAATGCAATGCGAACGAGCCTTGCTCCAGCACTCTTCAACAATAAAGTAAATGAATTGAAAAGACACGTACCTAAAATGTAAATGTCTAATCAATTTTTCAAACTTTTCAACAAGTATTTTACTGTTGGTTTATTAGCAGGCTCATGGTGATGTCATACAAGAAATAAAGTTTGCATAAACTCTAATTTTGCAAAGCAAGCAGCCCTGCAAAAATCCAGTCAGTAGTGAACTCTTCCTTGCCGCGGAAACGAGGCTAGTGCCAAGCAAACGCGGCAATTCAGAGGGTACTTGGTCTCTGTTTTCTGGAACAGAGGCCCAAGACCACTTATATGTTACTGCAATCTTTTTTCCTGCTTTTCCTGCCCTATAACCTGCAACAGAGAAGAAAAATTCGTTTTAGTTCTAAAAAAAATTCAATAAAAACCATTACCCTCCCCGGCAACGGCGCCAAAAATTTGATTGAGCTTAAACCTGCACAAAAATACAGCATTTCAGATTTGGAATGAAGAGTGCAAGTGATCAATTCTACCGCAATAGCAAATGGCTATGCGGGTCGTGATCCACAAGGAGGGTTAGCGATAGAAGCGTTCAAGATTCGTATTGAAATCTTTGTGAAGAAAAATGAAGGTTCTTCTTTGTTTAAGAAATGAAAATGAAAAAGAGTTTGGTTAAGTTAGAAAGAAAGCGATAGATTGAGAAGATGGAAAAAATGGAGAATGATTATTTACAAAGAAATGGAAAAGGAGTAATGAAAGAAGAGGGTGATGGTGATTTAAACTAAAGAAAAAGAAAAGAATTAAAGAAGTACTTACCTAGTTTGGTTGATGATTTACCTGGAACCCTTGCATGTTCTACCTTGCTTCGGAGGCGTTCAACGCATAAGCCATAGGATCGAGCTCAGTCCCTGTTCGCATTATATCATCAAGCAAGAATTAAGTGATATGGAGTCTTGAGGAGGAGAACATCTTCATGAATTATCGTTGGCACTCACACAAACATTGTTATACTTATGCTTCTGGATTCACTTTTATTGCTTGCAGAAATGATGGAAGAAAGGAGGAGGGTACATCGGTGTCACTCTCGACATAAGCCTCTCTCTTACTTCTAAGAATCTCAATCTAACCTAAGCTTACATATAAATTAAAATTAAATAAAAAATACAAAACCTATACTACAAAGAATGAAAACTGGACTAAATCCTATCTCTGCATGGTCGTCCCATTTTGCTCAGCTGAAACTAGTATTTATAGGGCAAAACCAGAAAGAGAGGATCCCGGGAAGATTGGGGGAGCAAACGCTCCCCCAACTGAATCCAGTTGGCCACGGAAACGCGGCTAGGGCCGCGTTTCCACGGCCCTGGTGTGGCCATGTGGCCACACCCAGTTGGTGGAGATCCCTTATTTGATGATTTTCTTGTATATTCTTCTAGTTTTCTTGTTTCTGCTCCAGAATTTGACGAAACAGCCTTTGATTGTTGGCTTCAACCGCTTGATTCAGGGAGGATTCTTCTCAACCAATTTTCAACCTCTTTGATATGCCAGATTTTTGCCCTGATTCTTTGACTTCGAATTTCTTCTGAATTAAATTAGAATTTGGTGGGCTTTTGGGCTTGTTTCTGTTTCCTTTCTTTTAGCACTTGGGCCTACATTAAACAGAGAAAAAGAAAACTTATTATTAGGATTTATTAGCTAAAAAGTATTGTAAGGTGACAATGTATATGCAATATATGTGACTAATCAAAAATCTTTGTAAGTAAAGAAGTGATGGGATCTTCATCAATCAAGCCAAATACATAAGAGAACTCATCAAGAGATTTGGACTTGAAGATGCAAAATTAAGTAAGACTCTCATGGTCACTACTACAGAGCTTGACAAGGATGAACAAGGTACAAGGATGAACAAGGTATAAATGTAGACATTAAATTTTATAGAAGCATGATTGGTAGTTTACTTTTTTTGACGGCTAATAGGTCGGATATTATGTTTAGTATGTGTCTATGTGCTAGATTTCAATTTTGTCCTAAAGAGTCTCACTTAATCACAGTAAAACGTATTATTAGATATATTAAGGGCCCTATTAGAATGGGCTTGTGGATCCGACAATCGAACAATTTCCCATAACGAGTTATTCGGATGCCGACTATACCAGTTGTAGAGTGGATAGGAAGAGGACTAGTATTACTTTTCAATTTCTAGGAAACTGCTTTGTTTTGTGTTCTTCAAGAAATAAAATCCCGTAGCCCTCTCAACCGCCGGGGCGGAGTATGTTATAGCCAGAGCTTCTTGTGCGCAAGTCCTATGGATGAAACACTCTCTTTGACTATGATTTGCATTATGACCATGTTAAAATATTTTATGATAACACTAACACCATTTATATGACCAAAAATGCAAATTAATATAGCAATACCTATCATATAGATATTCGATATCACTTTCTTAGAGATCACTATGAGAAAGGCTATATTGAAATTGATTATGTTTCATCGATTTTCAACTTGCGGACATTTTACTAAGCCACTAGATTATTGTACATTTTTATTCATTTATGGTGAGTTAAATGTTTGTATTATGGATTTATAAATTTTGAAAATATTTTCAAATTGTTTTTTACATGTATTTTAAAATTAATATCTCTTTTATGTTGATGTCTTTACCCTTTTTTATACATGACAAAAAGGGGAGAGATATTTGAGTTATTAAGTTGTTTTGGTATTCTATATCTATTTTCTTTACCATGCTTATATATTGTTTTTGGAGGAAGGAGGATTGGAAGAATGATAAGCTATGTATGCATATTATTCTATATTGGTATCATTTTTATATATGCATATATTTGTGATTTGATTATATTGTCAAATCTATTTAAAGTCATAATATTTTCTTATACTTGATAGATAGCATAACTTGGGGCGAGCTTTTGTAAGCTCTTTTCTATCTATTATTTTAAATAACTCACATGTTTTGTGATCACCAAAATGGGGGAGATTGTTAGCCCAAGGTTACAATCACCCGGTTTTATGGTTTTGATGATAACAAAATATATGTGGTTATTTGTAATAATCAAGTTCAAGTGTTTAAGTTTATCTCAGGATTCTAAGGATTCAAGGAGTTTTTTTCATCTAAAGGAAGGTGTTGGATACTCAAGAAGACTCAAATACGGGATCAAAGCTCAAAGCACTCAACGTCGCAAGTGGAGTAGCCCGGTTGAAGATCTTGTAGTCACCTAGAATCCTATAAGATATTAGTTGGTCAAAGTGTAGAATATAGTAGTAATGCTGAAGAAGTTACACACACACAAAAAATACATGATTTTGAAAGATACAAGTTTTGGTAGCATCGATATTTTGCACGTTTAGTTTTGATACATGTCTTATAATTTTTCTAAAATTTTATAATAAGTTTAGAACATGTGTTTTATCATCTATACATTGCTACATTATCCTCAAACTAATACAAAATATTTTAAAAGTTGTTTGAAATTTAAAATTCATACAGAAAACTGTTTCAGGTCAGAACAATCGATGGGATGGTCGACTGGCGACCATTTCATGCCAAAATGGTCGACCACCCGGTCGACCGGGCCTGCGGCCAAGGGGCGTGCACGTTTTTGTACATTGCTCGACCGACCGGTCGACCGCTAACCCTTGCGATCGACCGATTGGTTGACCGACTGAAAGGCCCTAACTCTCAGTTAGGGTCGGTCGACCGACCCAGTCGACTGATAGTTTAATTTTCATTTTTAAACTATCGAGCGGTCGATTGCCCAGTCGACCCGAGCCAACAGTTCTTTTCTAAATGACCTATCGGTCGACTGACTGGTCGATCGACAGGCTGTCAGATGGCCATAACGACAAGTTTTTGAATCTGTTTTGTTTTTAGTGGATTACAATGGGCATTTTTTGTTTCCAAGTGTCTAAATACACCCCAAATAACCTGACATGATTTATAAGTGATATTTATTCATTGTTTATATATATGAATCAGTGGTTTTGATTTTAGATAAGAAAATACACAAGTTTATAAGTTTTTAAGTTTGTTTCAAAAAGAGAAAAGTTTTTCTAGCTTCCAATTTTCAAGTTCTTTATTTCTAAAGTTATTTTCAGTTGGTTTTAAGCTCCTCTATTCTTTCTAACTGAATTTCATCTCTCACTTGACTTCTTGAGCAACACTTCATATTCTACTCTATAGGAAGTTGTAAGAGAGAGAGTGTTTTGATCTTATTAGATCACCAAGTGCTTTGTAACCTCAATTGGCTTTATGCTAGCTCTTGTTAGAGAGTTGAATTGGTGGAGTTGTGTACTCTAGTCTTGTGTAGACAAAGTTGTAATTCCGTTGTGTAAGGTCCCTTTGTGGAAGATCCCTTAAGGGATAGTGAAATCCTTCATAGTGGTGAAGGCAGGGACGTAGAGCGATGGTTCGAACCTTGAAACAAATCCTTTGTGTTCGCGATTGCTTGTGTCTTACTCTCTATTGCCTTTTACATCTCATACTTGTGTAGTTGTTCATCTTGGTTAATTTCATTGCTTGCATTTCATTCATCAGTTTCACTACCGGTCTATACTCATTTCATCAAGGAGGCAATTTAGCTTCAATTCTTGTTTTGAGTGACCGCTTGCATATTTCATCATAAATAGGAAAATAGCATTTGATTAGCAAAACACCTATTCACCCCTGCTCTAGGTGTATTTCAAATTTTGTATTTATACAAGTATAAAAAAATCGTATTTCCATTTTAATGTTTGGATTTTGAAAAATACGGTGTTTAATTTTTACCTATATTTCTTTATCGCAAAAATAGTTCAACTGTTTGCAATATGTGTTGATTTTTGTTCACACATATTTGTACTTTAAAGTATTTATATGAACTTATTTTTATGAAATTTATAGGTTTTATTGGAATTTATATGGGTCTCAAAGTCCAAGTTTTAAACCCTCAAAATTATAGTTTTGGGCTGCTTACGTTCGACTGACCGATCGACTGCAGGCTGGCTCGATCAATCGACCAGTCGACCGGCATGCACAAATGGATATGCCCAATGGGCGGTCGACTGACCAGTCAACCGACTAGCTCAACCCTACTTTCGGGTTGGCCCCGGTTGACTAGGCGGTTGATCGACAGAGAGTTATGCTCGCTGTGCTTTGGGGACGGTTGACCGAGCGGTCGACCAGGAACCCCAACGGTCAAAAATTTTACCGTTGGCGATCGACCGTTCGATTGACCTACAGGTTATTTTTGACTTATTTTGAGCCCCAACGGCTATATTTTTCTGGCCCTATAAATTGGGTTTTCTTAGCTAGATTTTGATGATGGGGAGATTTCACTCTCTCGTTTTAAATTATCGCAAGTGCGCGGTTGATCGTTTGTAGCAATTGAGGGTCGGTCCACAGGGAAGGTGTTTTTAAATGATCCTAACACAAATTAGGAAAATTGGATGAAAAGATTAAGAAGTTGGTGTGAACTAATTTATCAAAGAGGAGGATCATACACCTAGGGTGGAATCCCCTAGACCACTGTTCATGTGGCAATGTTTGTCTTTCAATTTAATGAATACACAATAATAATTTCCTATTGCAAATCTCTTAAAATACTAGAACTGTAGTCTTGAGCACAAGATATTAAATTTAATCGTATATTCCATCAAAGTAATTGAAATAGAATAAAGCAATAAAAATAAGAAGAGCTCTAAGCATGGAACATCGACTGATTAAACATAACTTGTCAAATTTCAAAATATCTAACGATTAATCCCATTGATTAAAAATCAATAAATGTGTTTTTCATATTTTATATGAGAGATTTAAAAGTCCGCCACAATCTAGTAGCCTAGGTTCATCACCCTAGACGCATGAATTCAATTTAGTTACACATGATAATTATAACCATAAAATATTCCAAATAATAAGGCACGAATAATATTAAATTTCTAATTTAATTAGCTTAACAAGATTTTCTCAAAGATAATTTTAATTCCAATAGATTGAAATGTCTAATTAATTATCAACTAATGAATCAATTAAATTATTAGATCACATATAAGTTACCTCTGATCTACTGTCTTTGCTTGCGGATCAAGGCAGAAGAAGTGCCTTCTGTGCCCCGGCTTTTGGGTGGGTGGAACGAGGCACGTGGAACGAGGCTTCGTGGGCAGGGAAGCGCCTTGACAGGCGCTTTAATTAAGCACCTTGACAGGCGCCTTTTCTGGGTGCCTTTACAGAGAGGTACCTGATTCGGCGCTCTATGATTGGGCGCCTTTAATTAGGCGCCTGATTGGACGCCTTTATGGTGCCTGTGAAGAGAGGCGCTTGAATTAATGCCAGCGGAGGTGATAGGTAGTAAAAAAATGCATATTTATCATTACATTTACTATCATGTTTCCCTATTTATTCTTTTAATTATGCACTATTACTAAAGTTTTGTTATTTAATGTGGGCAGGCCTTGAGAAATTAAAAAAATAAAGAAATAAAGCCTGAATGAAGCCCAGAAGCACTAAAAGCCCATGTGCAAGCCCATGTGCAAAAGTTATAGTAATTTAGAAGTTTCTTATTATCTAACCTAATCTAAACTTGGATTTTAAACTCTTTATTTAAAATCTAAGGGAGAAAAAGGAAGGATAAGAAAGAACTCCTAATTGCTAAAAGAAGAGGAAAAGGATGGACTTCTACTCAACCCTAGTTGCTTGCAGGACAAGGCTAAAGATAAAAGGAGAAGAGTGCAAAGAAAAAAACTTTATTTTAAAAAGATTTGGATTTATGATAACTTGCTTCCCAAGTTATCCCGAATTTTCAAAATAAAGAGTCGGTATGCAGAATCCAGAAGGATATACCCAGATGGACGGAGCAGAGGAGGCCACGTGAGAAAACGCGTAGCCAAAAGCCAAGCTATAGCCGCGGAAACACGGCCATCGCCGCGTTTTCGCGGGTGTATGGATGAGGATGATCATCAGTTTTCGTGGGAGAGTTGTACCGGGACTCTACTTCTTCATCTCCTATAAATACCCCTGCAGAGCAACAGAGAGGGGGCGTCCAGAGACGGGAACTTAGGGTTTTTCTTTAGATTTTCTCTTTTCAAAATTCTTGTAATTTCGTTTCGTTTTTAGTATATTTTGGAGGAGGAGAGGAGCGCTGTATTTGGAAGTGACATTCAAATAAAGGTTACCTTTTCTTCTTTGTCATTAAATTTTGTCATTTAATTCTTGTTTTCTGCTGAGATCTATTATTTGTCTTCTTCTCTCTTTCACACAATTTTTCACATTAAACAAAAATTGAAAAAAAAAAGAGATGAATAACTAATTTTAATTTGTGGTTTGCTAATCTCTTAAACAACCCTAGTGTAGTTTAGAAAGTGAATTGATTGATAATCACTTTTAGAAATCTTAGGATTAAAACAGTTTTCTTGAAGATTAATTGATAGTTAGGTTTTTCTAATCTAGGTTACACTTCTAAACAATTCTTCAAAAATTCGTATTTAAGAACTTTGATAGCATAACTTTAAGTTAATACTTCTCTTATGCAATACTTAGAAGTTAGGATGAACAACTGTTGAATTTTTATTAGTGCACACTAGTTAGGGTTCTAATATCATTTATCTTGCTTGAATTTCTATTAATAACCTAGGATAGATATTACTTATTTCAAGATGATATTCACTCTTTGAGACTTGCACTATGGGTTGTGGTAGAAGATTAGTAAATTACATATCTCCAATCAAATCATTCAAATCTAATCAATCTTTCTCTTTTGTTTTGATCTAAGTGTAATACAAAGAAATCGTCCGAAACGCTTGCATCGCATCCTTCCCTGTGGATCAACCCGCTTTGGCCCTTGCTGCAGCGGATAGAATTGAAACGAGACTAAGACTCGCTAACTCTAACTTTTTCTTTATTATAATTTCTCATTCCAATCAAAATTTTGGCGCCGTTGCCGGGGAAGGAACGACACGATATTCTCAAAACTAATTCTTTCTTTCTTTCTGTTTGCAGGTTCAGAGAACAGGAAAAATAACAGCAACAAAGGACATATAGTAACTCTGTGCCTCTGCCCTCGAAGGCAGAGCAGCAGAGCCTACTACAGAGCCGCGCAAAAGCGGCCATAGCCGCGTTTCTGCGGCCTTAGTAGTGAACTACTCACTGTGTTTTCTGTAGGTTGTTGCAAATTGCAAGTTTTGTTTACTGCTTTGATAAGTTTTCTCTGTGATCACCCTGAACACTGCTAATTAATTAACAGTAACCTATTTGTTGAAAAATGAAAAAAATTAGACTCTTGCATCATAGGCACGTGTCTATTTAATTTTTTTTTAAATTCTGTTGAAGAGTGCTGGCGACAAGGTACGTTTGCATTGCATATAGATTAGGAAACACTCTTGGTTGATTTACTGCTTTTTGAGTGATTACTTATCTACTGCTTTACACATACACAAAAAAAATTTTAAGGGCAAAACCCATAAACAAGATAAGGTGGGGATTTCATCACTCTTCCTTGGCCCACAAATCATCTCCGTCACACTCACAACCCTAACCTTCAGTAAAAATTTACTGGACGTTGGCCCTAGGTTAACTCGGACTCACTAGGAGATTGGCTGAAGGAGGAAGTTGTTCAAAATTAACTCTTGCCAAATCGGTGTCTAGGAAGGGGATTAAGGGCCGAAAGCCTGAAGATCGGTGGTTACTTAATTAAGGAACGTCTTTGACGGATAACCTCCCACCGTCTTGCCACCTACCTGGCCGATTAACTTGTGGTTAAGGTCGATAATATACCTCCTAAAGACAGTCTAAAGTTAGGAGTCGTCTAGGTCAAGGCTTACCCTAGAATAGGAATTTTGACTATTTTTCTTTTTCTCTGATTGATTGGGTGAACTTGTTAGTTAACTGTGCATGTCAGCTTGGTCGAGAGACCCATTTACATCTAGACTAACTAGAACCAGTTCACCACCCGAACAAAAGCCCGACTCACACATGGCACAACCACCGTCACTACAAGATAGGTTCTATCCTATTAGGATCTCTCTTCCTTCTTGCATTCAGTTACCCGATGAAGGTGTTGACAAATTTGAGCTCATACCACAATACATCAACACTCTTCCCAAATTTCATGGACTTGAATCTGAGGATGCATACTTTTTCATAAGGGAATTTGAAGAAGTATGTCTCATGATGAAGATACCCAGCCTAGGAGTAGATGCCATCAAATTACGGTTTGTCCCATTCTCTTTGAAAGACTTAGCAAGGAAATGGCTCTACAGTCTAGAGGCCGGTTCAATATCCTCATGGGATAATTTCGTCAAATCTTTCGTAAAGAAGTTTTATCCCATCCACAAGGCTGTACTAATTAGGAAGAGCATCTTATAGTTTAAGCAAACCACCAATGAACCTTTTGGAAATACTTCGAACGTTTTAAGGACCTCCTTGCCCAATGCCCTCACCATGGGATAGAGAAATGGCCACTTTGTCAAGTTCTTTATGATGGATTAGAATATCAAACTAAAACGCTATTAGAATCCATGTGTCAAGGAGGATTTTTGAAAAGAACAAACATGAAGGATGGTTATTATATGAAGAATTAGCTGATAATACCATCCAATGGGAACCAACTCCGAAAAAATTTAAGACTAATGACCCTACTTCTTCTAAAGGAGGTATCCATTCCATTGAGGCCAACATGGCTACTGACGCTAAACTAGCTGCGGTAATGCGAAGACTAGAAGCTCTTGAAACTAAAGAACCAGTCTCTGTGAACCAAGTCAGCCCAACACCTTTGGCAGGCTGTTACTTATTGTCAAGATATGAACCATGTGTTCGAGGAATGTCATTAGAGTCAAAGGAAGAGGAAGAGTTAGAATCTAGTGATCTCAACCTTGATGAGATTGAATGGGTAGCAAATTCAAGTTCTATAGAGATGGAAAATTCAAGCTTAACACCTCCACCCATCGAGCCACCTCCTTCTTTGGAGTTAAAGACCTTGCCTAAACATCTTAAGTACGCCTACCTTGGTGAACAAGAGACGTTACCAGTCATAGTTGCCTCCAATTTGACTAATAGGCAAGAGGAAGACCTACTGGCAACCCTTAGGAGACATAGGGAAGCAATTGGTTGGACCATGGCAGATATCAAGGGACTGAGCCCTAAGATAGTCCAGCATAGAATCTATCTAGAGGAAGGCGTTAAACCTAAGAGGGATCCATAGCGTAGGCTAAACCCGCTCATGCAAGAGGCTATACAAGCCGAAATAATGAAACTGTTAGATAATGGGATCATTTATCCCATTTCCGATAGCGAATGGGTTAGCCCAACGCATGTGGTCCCTAAGAAGTCTAGCTTTAATGTGGTAGAAAATGACAAGCAAGAGTTAGTGCAAACACGACTGCCTACCAAAGTTCGAGCATGCATAGACTATCGCAAGTTGAATGCCGCCACTAGGAAAGATCATTTTTCCCTCCCATTTATCGACCAAATGCTGGAACGATTAGCCGGCCATGAGTATTACTATTTCTTGGACGGTTACTTAGGGTATAACCAAATCCCAATAGCCCCGGAGGACCAAGAAAAGACAACGTTCACATGCCCATTTGGGACATTTGCCTATCGTCGAATGCCTTTCGGCCTATGTAATGTCCCCGCCACATTCTAACGTTGTATGTTAAGCCTTTTTTCTGACATGGTCGAGCGCTTCTTAGAGATTTTCATGGACGACTTCTCCGTCTATGGAAATTCATTTGACCAATGTCTCCATCACTTGGAGCTAGTGCTGAATAGATGCACTGAAAAGAACTTGACCCTAAATTGGGAAAAGTGCCACTTTATGGTGCAGCATGGGATTGTCCTAGGTCATGAGATATCTAGGGAAGGGATCAAAGTGGACAAGGCTAAGGTGAAGATCATAGCCAAACTTCCAATTCCACGAAGCGTGAAGGACATTCGTTCTTTCTTAGGACACGCTGGGTTTTACTGTAGGTTCATTAAGGATTTTAGTAAAATTGTTAGACCCCTTACAAACCTTTTAGCTAAAGATGTGCCCTTCATCTTTGATGATAAGTGTAATAGCGCGTCGAAGAAGTTGAAATTGAAACTTATCTCTGCACCTATCATCTCACCTTCGGACTGGTCCAACCCTTTTAAGATCATGTACGCTGCCTCAGATTTTGCGATAGGCGCTGTCTCAGGATAGCACAAAGATAACAAGCAACACGTGATCTATTATTCAAGTAGGACACTTAATGATGCCCAAGTGAGCTATACTACAACCGAGAAAGAATTCTTGGCAGTAGTGTTTGCTTTGGAGAAATTCTGCCCATACCTACTTGGGACCAAAACCACGATTTCCACCGACCATTCAGCACTTCGATACCTAATGCGAAAAAAAGGATGCGAAGGCCCGACTCATTCGTTGGATCCTCCTCCTTCAAGAATTTGATCTCGAAATTTGAGATAAAAAGGGTGTTGAAAATGTCGTCGTAGACCATCTCTCTCGTGTGTCAAATGCACCTTCCGACGAACTGCCCATCAATGACAATTTTCCGACAAACAACTTCTAGCCATCTCTACGGAACTATGGTTTGCCGACATAGTAAATTACTTAGTCACAAATCAAACACCACCTAATTGGTCAAAACAGGATAGATACCGATTCTTGTCTCAAGTCCGGTATTACATATGGGAAGATCCTTACCTTTTCAAATATTGTAGCGACCAAATTATTAGGAGATGCGTTCCCGATAAGGAAACTAGAAGCGTTCTAGCCTTTGTCACGAATTTGCTTGCGGTGGACACTTTGGTCCCGGAAAACTACCGAAAAGATGCTACAAAGTGGCTTTTATTGGCCAACTTTGTTTAAAGACGCATTCGAATTTTGTAAAACTTGCACAAGATGTCAAATGATAGGATGGATTTCTAAACGAAATATGATGCCCCTAAATCCAATTCTCGAAGTAGTACTTTTTGATGTTTGAGGCATTGATTTTATGGGTCCCTTTCCTAATTCGTTTGGGCACCAATACATCTTGTTGGCTGTAGATTACGTATCAAAATGGGTTGAAGCCGTCCTTTGCAAGACAAATGACAACAAAGTCGTTGTCAAATTCTTGTAAGAAAACATCTTCTCCCGCTTTGGAACCCCTCGTGCCATAATTAGTGACAATGGTACACATTTTTGCAATAGAACTTTTGAAGCTCTTATGCGAAAATATGCCATAACTCACAAGTTATCTACGCTGTACCATCCTCAAACCAGTGGACAAGTAGAAGTTTCCAATAGGTAAGTCAAGCTTATCTTGAAGAAAACTGTGAGTCACAATAAGAAGGACTGGTCCACCAAATTGGTGGATGCCTTATGGACATATAGGACCGCCTTTAAAACGATTCTAGGAATGTCTCCCTACAGACTAGTCTTTGAAAAGGCTTGCCACCTTCCTGTTGAGATAGAGCACCGAGCCTTATGGGCAACTAAGCAGCTGAATTTCGATCTAGATAAGGCCGGTGAGCTTTGGAAATTGCAAATTCTGAACTAGAGGAGTTGTGAAACGAAGCATATGAAAATGCGAAAATTGTGAAGGATAGGGTTAAGGTGTTCCACGATAAGTTCATCACTAGAAAAACTTTTGTCCAAGGATAAAAAGTGTTACTCTATAACTTTAGACTTCATCTCATTCCTGGCAAGCTAAAATCAAGATGGACAGGGCCTTTTATTGTTTAGACTGTGTTTTCACACGGAGCCATAGAGATATACGACCCGAAGAACTGGCAGTACATTCAAGGTAAATGGTCAACGTCTTAAAATATTTTTGGAATCAGTACCGGAAGTAAATGCAGCCATGGGTCTTTTTGACCCAATATATCAGTAACTCTATCTCTCTGCCAATTCGTGCATCCATGCATTTCATTCATACATTGGGGACAATGCATGAGGCAAGTGTGGGGGAAGGGTAAAATGTAAAAAAAATAATTAAAAAAATTTTAAAAATATATGAAATTTTTTTTTCTTTTTCTCTTTATTTGTTCTAACATAAAAAATTTTTCTCTTATTTGTTCTAACATAAAAAATAATAAATAAATAAAAAATAAAAATATATATATAAAAAAATAAAAAGGACAATATTTTGACTTATCTTTTGAAAGAAATCTAAGTTAGTCTTAAGAATTAGGAAAATCATGATTATGATTTCTAAAAACTTGGTCAAAATAAATAAATTGTTGAATTTTTAGGTATAGGAAAAAAAATTGAATAAGTAGTTAGTCTTGATTTTTACCTTAATGAAATGTGCATACCTAATACATTTACAGGATTCTAAGACAAAGACTCTTGTGCCCTTTTTTTTAAAAAAATAATAATAAAAAAACAAATAAATTCACTGATTAAGCTGGATACATGCGCTTCAAGAAGCATAAGTATTCACACCTAAAGGTGATTTTATAAATAGAGTCCTTAGTTTTGTGGCCTAGTTCACTCGAATCCTTAAGTCCGTGGGGTGTTTTCTCACCCGGTGCCCTAAAACCAACCAGTTTGGGAGCCACCGACTTTAAGTTCGCTACATGGGTGGATTAGAAAGCCTAAGAAAACTAAGAAATATTATTTATATATGTACTAACACATCTAATAGTCAATTAGTTAGGTATGAGGGCCTCAAGAAGCCTTGATACTTACACAAAAGAAAATTAGATGAGTTATACATATTAAAAAAAAAGAAGAAGAGAAGATAATAATAAAGAGGCATGAGAGTCCAAGTTAAAGAATTCCTAGTAAAGATTCACAAGGATGCATATGACTTAGGGTAACGAAAGAGACTATACAAAAATTCAATTTTGATTCTTACATAAAATGGATAACAATTTATTATAAAGACTAAGTTTAAGAATGAATAAAAATGATAATCCTAAAACTTATAGACTACTTAGTCTCTTCAAACATATTTCAAATATTTTCCTTTTATGGATTTTGTTGGTGTAATCCGCTGAAAACCCTCACGAGACAATACTCGTCCTCTAAGGTAACCTAGAGGTTTAACGGCTTGTTGTACGTGCTAAGTGCAATCGTGATTACAACGAAAGTGAGTTAGGATAGATTAATTTTTCTTTTCTTTTCTCTTTCTTTTTGATTTTTACTCGAGGACGAGCAAAAAGATAAGTGTGGGGGTGTGATAGGTAGTAAAAAATACATATTTATCATTATATTTACTATCATGTTTCCCTATTTATTCCTTTAATTATGCACTATTACTAAAGTTTTATTATTTAATGTGTGCAGTCCTTGAGAAATTAAAAAAAATAAAGAAATAAAGCTTGAATGAAGCCCAGAAGTCCTAAAAGCCCATATGCAAGCCCATGTGCAAAAGTTGTAGTAATTTAGAAGTTTCTTATTATCTAACCTAATCTAAACTTGGATTTTAAACTCTTTATTTAAAATCTAAGGGAGGAAAAGGAAGGATAAGAAATAACTCCTAATTGCTAAAAGAAGAGGAAAAGGATGAACTTCTACTCAACCCTAGTTGCTTGCAGGACAAGGCTAAAGATAAAAGGAGAAGAGTGCAAAGATAAAAATTCATTTTAAAAAGATTTGGATTTATGATAACTTGCTTCCCAAGTTATCTCGAATTTTCAAAATAAAGAGTTGGTATACAGAATCCAGAAGGATATACCTAGATGGACGGATCAGAGGAGGCCACGCGAGAAAACGCGTGGCCAGAAGCCATGATATAGTCGCGGAAACGCGGCTATGGCCGCGTTTCCGCGGGTGTATGGATGAGGATGATCACCAGTTTTCGTGGGAGAGTTGTACCGGGACTCTACTTCTTCCATCTCCTATAAATACCCCTGCAGAGCAACAGAGAGGGGGCGTCCAGAGACGGGAACTTAGGGTTTCTCTTTAGATTTTCTCTTTTCAAAATTCTTGTAATTTCGTTTCGTTTTTAGTATATTTTGGAGGAGGAGAGGAACGCTGTATTTGGAAGTGACATTCAAATAAAGGTTACCTTTTCTTCTTTGTCATTTAATTTTGTCATTTAATTTTTGTTTTCTGCTGAGATCTATTATTAGTCTTCTTCTCTCTTTCACACAATTTTTCACATTAAACAAAAATTGAAAATAAAAAAAAAGAGATGAATAACTAATTTTAATTTATGGTTTGCTAATCTCTTAAACAACCCTAGTGTAGTTTAAAAAGTGAATTGATTGATAATCACTTTTAGAAACCCTAGGATTAAAACAGTTTTCTTGAAGATTAATTGATAATTAGGTTTTTCTAATTTAGGTTACACTTCTAAATAATTCTTCATAAATTCATACTTAAGAACTTTGATAGCATAACTTTAAGTTAAGACTTCTCTTATGCTATACTTAGAAGTTAGGATGAATAACTGTTGAATTTTTATTAGTGCACACTAGTTGGGGTTCTAATATCACTTATCTTGCTTGAATTTCTATTAATAACCTAGGATAGATATTACTTGTTTCAAGATGATATTCACTCTTTGAGACTTGCACTATGGGTTGTAGTAGAAGATTAGTAAACTGCATATCTCCAATCAAATCATTCAAATCTAATCAATCTTTCTCTTTTGTTTTGATCTAAGTGCAATACAGAGAAATCGTCCGAAATGCTTGCATCGCATCCTTCCCTGTGGATCAACCCGCTTTGGCCCTTGCTGCAGCGGATAGAATTGAAACGAGACGAAGACTCGCTAACTCTTAATTTTTTCTTTATTACTATTTCTCGTTCCAATCAGGAGGCTCTTTAATCAGTGCCTTGGTGAAGGCGCTTAACACAGGCCCTTTTGACAGAAGGCTCTTACACAGCGCTTGTAGACTGTCTAAAAATCACTGAAGACAAGTCGTCAAATGTAGAGCTCATAATTCAGGCGCAAGGCTGATAAAAATTATGATGCAGTGTTAAGACGCGAGGCTCGAAAGCATCATTGCAAAGCCAAGACGCGGGGCTCGAAGCCTGCATCTCAGCAGAGCTTGACGCCCATGTCTCAATACCACAGCAATGCCAAAACACAGGACTTGAGTCCCGCGTCCATCATTATCTCAATGGCTAAACGCAGAGCTCAAGCCTGCATTTCAACTGCAAAGAGCCCTGCATCCAGTTATAACTATCCCCATTACTGGGTAAAGTACTGCCCACGTAATGAGGGAAGTTAACCCCTATTATAGAGGGTTTTTATGGGACAGTTTTACCCCTGAAACCCCGATAAATAGCCTAGTTTGCTATTTAATAGGGGTCAAAATTTTCATCTGAGGAATACCTATAAAGAGTTAAACTCTTCTACCAATTTGCTGAGTTTAAGTTTTTGCCTAAGTCTCATTGAGATTTCATTGGATAGGAGCTATGCTACCCCATCCGTGATCCAAGAAGAAGATTTCCAGAAGAGCTTAGCGTTCTCCCTGTCAACAAAAAATAAGATTCATTTTTCACTGCTACGCAAAGAACCCAGCCTTAAACAAAGGGAAGATCTGAGCTTGAGTGTCTTCTCTCTCTTGTAGTTGGGATTTGAGTTGTTGTAACTGTTCATTGATTCAAGAAAAATTTGCAATACACTTTCAACATTCCTCCCCGCACAAGAGATGGCAACTCCGCTGGGGACTACTTTCTCTACTGATGAGCAACTTGTGGTGCAAGGTGACATCAGTTTCATGAGAAAAACGGTTGGGTCACTCGTTGTGAAATTCGATCAAGCAAAGTATGAAGAGTTTCTCTCTTCTATCTCCAAGAGCCCCAGGGTGACACAGCATACTACAGGGTCTCCTCGGATATCCGCTCTCAAGTCCCTTCAGAGACTTCCCCAAAGATGGCCTGCGCAAACAGCGCCATTTTGGCCGTGTCGCACGCGTGGTCCACGTCAATGTCTCCGATGAGACCCGCGAGACCAACATCGTTGAAGGCCAATCTTGCCACACCCCTTCTCTTCCTCAGCTTCAGGCTATCAGGGGTCCCAATAACCCGTGAAGCATAACTAGAATGTTGAACGTTGACAAAAGTGTCGCGCACGTCGACAACAGATAGAAGAAGCTGGAAAAGCCATCTGTCTAGCAGATACATGACGCGAGATTTAACCCCGCATCTCTTCTGAGCAGCATCAGATGCATGAAGTTTGCTTCTAGATACCAAAGCACAGGGCTCATGAGGCTCGCGTTTCTGAGGTACCTCGCAGACGCGATATTCAGCAATACGAGGTCCGCGTCCCTTCTCAGAGATACGAGACCCGCGTCTCTATGTCAAAACTCAGGACTCATGAAGTCCGCGTCTCTCAAGTATTGACAGGAAAACGTGATAATCAGCAATACGAGGTCCGTGTCTCAGCAGAGGCATGAGACCCGTGTCTCAAAACCAAAATGCGAGAGCCGTGTCTGTTTTACAGAATGTGAACTCTGCATCTCTGAACCCTGCGCCCCTGAGACTTGTGTATCGGAGTTGCGACGCAAGGTTAACATTCGCTCTTTGATGGCTTGGGTCGAAGGGACCTGAAAAGTCCTCGTCCTTAGAGACTCGAGACTGGTCTCTTCGATCCTTTTCCGACGGATCTAAGGGATTACTTGCTAAAAAAAAAGGAGTGTTCATCAAATCACTCCACTATGCTGCTGTGAACGGTTCATCACAGTTGTGCTCTCTGAATGCCACTACAGCTCACATATAAGCAAACAGTCAGTGTTCAACCAGTTATCGTCTATGTGAATCTCTCGCTTGGCCAAAAGGTGTCGCTCTGACACAAGGAGAACCTTCTCTGATACGGAGTACCCTAAAGTTACTGCAAACGTGGTAGGTCCAGGCACTATGCCAAGCAAGACTAAGGGGAAGCAGCTAATAGTCAACTCAGACGAGTCTGACACCGAGCCGGGAGGAGTGAGCTGGCATACCCACACTCAAACTAGCATAATAGTCCTGGTGGACTATAGTGTCCAAGCCGGGGCATCGAAGTAAGCGAGTCACACTCTGCCATCACAGAATCACAGGCCTCGAACTTTTCTGTAGAGAAAGAAGCCTTTGCGTATATGAAAAGCACTCCTGAAGAAATGGCCAGACGCTTTGAGTAGCAAGCTCAGGCCCAGAGGGAGCAACTCGATATGATGCGTGCTCAACAAGAATCTATCGACAACCTCAAGCAGATGCTTACGTAATTGCTTGAGGACAAAAAGAAGAAGTCTAAGGCCAAGACTTCTTCCAAGAAGTTCAAAGGTAGACAGAAGGAAGTGGAAAGCTCATCTTCTGCACATACTGAGGAGGAGGAGAATTCTAACTCTGAATTGTCCAAACCTCCATCCGAAGAGAAATACAACTCAAAGAATACGAGCACTCATTCCAAAAGAATGAGTAAACTAAAACAACATCTTGAAGCCCTTGCTTGTCGGAAAGGCCTACAAGAAGCAGGAGTGGTCCGGCCATACTCGACTGAGTGGGATCTTGTCCTCTACCCTCCTAAGTTCAAAGCTCCGACCCTGTAAGCCTTCGACGATAAGGATTCATCGGACCAACACATATACTATTTCAAATCTCAGACAGGGAATGTAGTATCAAATGATGCCATCCTGGCACATTTGTTCATCAACACTCTAAAGGGGAATGCTTTTGAATGGTTCATGAAGCTCCCAGAAGGCTCCATCAAGAACTGGGGTGATCTGGAGAAGCTTTTCCTTACACGCTCCTTTGAAGATGACTCAAGAATTACCATGCCAACTCTCTTGGTTACGAGGCAACGAAAAGGAGAGTCAGTTAGAATATTTTTGGAGAGATTTCAGAATATGGTACTCTGGTGTCCTAGAGGTAAGACCCAGATCACCCTGGTGGAAACATGTCGTTACAATTTGCAAACCTCACTCCTAGCTCAGATAAGAGTAGCTGAAAGACGTACCTGAAAGCAGTTGGTACAGTAAGATGAACAGGTAGAAGAGATTGTTGATAGAGTTAAGGCATATGAAAATAAGCCCATACCCGAAAAGTCAACAAGGCATGTGCCGGAAGCATCTCTCCAAGCCAAAAAGAAGGACACACTGGCGACAGAGACAAAGACTCCATCTAAGCCGAACCGGCTAGAGGGGGTAGCTCTTCAACCCAGCTTCGCGCCAACAAGCAGTACTCCTTCAAGGACGAACATGTAGATTCATTGTTCAAGTAACTCAATAAGAGCAATAGGCTGAAACTTCCTGAAGCTAGACGTCCTGAGGAGGTTGGCAAGACTGACAACCCTAATTTTTTCTTGTACCACAGATGTCGGGGCACCCCATCAAGAGTTATTACGTCTTCAAAGACATTCTCTAAGTTTTGATTGATGCATAGGTTCTCACGCTTCGCCCAGAGTAGAAGAAAGTGATAGCAAATATGGCATCATTTCTTTAGTTCGGGGTCCAGCCTCTAAAGCCAGCTAGAGTAGTTCCCATCCCGAAAAGGGAACTAAGTGTGCTCAATACAGATCCACATCACCAGCGGGAGAAAGGTCTCGTACCTGTTCTGACTCCTCAAGAAGAGATCATGTGAGTTCATCCCGACCTCGAGGAAGGCTAGCAATGGACTATTGTTACCAACATGAAGTCCAGTGGCAAAGCAAAAGCTTCGCCTTGCAATATGGTGGTACTTCCTCTGGGGAAGCAGACACCGATGTCCCCTCGCTAACTGAATTAGAGGAGAAGACAATCGTCCTTACTACAAAATCGAATGCATCGCTCGTAGTAGGGACCCGCTTGGGTCAGTTGTACTTGAAGAAATATGAAAAAATGGTGGAAAATCCGCCTAAACCCACCCCAGAGCCAACAAAGCAATCCACAAAGCAACTCGTGGAGAAGAAAAGGAGCTTCGATATGTCAAGGACCTTTTGAAGGACAAAGTAGAAGGGTCTTCAGCACCTTACCACTTTGATATCTTGGCTCAACTGGCTAATATCCCGGCCAGAATCACCCTTTACGAGCTCCTGAGATTGTTCAAGTCAACAAGGGAAGTTCTGAGAGAAACTTTAGTCGATGCTGAGGCTTTTGTGGCCCTGATTCTGGCTGAACCCCAGAAGGAAGATGAAGAAGACTGCCTCCATGCCTCTCACATGCCCCCTGCATAACCTTCACTCCAGATGACATGCAGTTTAGGGGGAAACATGATAGACCCCTATACTTCATAGGATATATTGGATCATCTAAATTAAGCCGCATTCAGGCGGATTCAGGATCCGCGTTGATCTTCATGGCCCGCCGGGTCATACAACACTTGAAAATCCCCACTCACCGATTGAGCGCAACTCAAACTACCATTTACAGTTTCAATGCCAATGGTACGCGCCCAATGGAAAAGATTAAACTCAAATGTCAGATTGGGGACCTAAGATTCGAGGTGACAAATTTTCTGCTAGGACGACCATGGATTCATCGCAACTCCATTGTCCCTCTACTCTCCATCAAGTCATAAAGTATGTTAATGGAGTGAAAAAGTTTGAACGTTGATCGGCGAAGGCATCTGTTCAAGGGGGTAGAGAACTACTTTATAGACTCCCTCCTATACCAGAATTCTCTAGAGATAAACAAGGATCCCCAGCCAGAGGAACTAGGCTCTGGTAATGAAGCTGAAGTCGAGCCAGAGACAGAAGAAGAATGTCTTTGGGAGTTGAATCCACTTGTAACGAACGTTAATAAGCTCGATGTCAATAACACCGCCAATGATGCAGGCGAGTGGTATATTAATGAAGAGTTATATTTGGCTTACTTTCCTATGTTTACTTATGATTCCATGCCATCAGATACTAGTACCAATGTAGATGATGACCCCTGGTCAGCAATAAATGCCCTGATATCATTACATGTACAGTGAGATCATCTCTCACGGTATATCAAAGCGTCAGCGATGCGTAAGAATCATTTTTTGAGGTCCCAGCAAGACACAAAGGCCAAAAATCGATACTTTTTAGAAAATCAAGTCTAAACCAATGACCTACGAAGACTCAGAAAGTGAGACTGAACTTCCTCAATTCTCTTATTACGCTTCAAATGTACTCAGAATGATGGAGAACATGGGGTATGATGTAACAAGTGGTCCTGGCTTGAACTTCAACAAAGGAAGGAGAATACTGCTTTGATCCTTCATTTAAAAAGGGAAAGCTCCTGATTATTATCATTGAACTCACAGGAGGTTGGGCTATGTGTCAACTCCAATCCCGTCAGCCTCTTAGTTTAAAGGGTTATTGCACCATAATCAATCGTCAGGCACGTCATCGTGGGAGTGAGATGCCAGTGTTGGCAACATCTTCAAAGAACTTCAGTAAACATGATTTCAATAAGCCACCCGGAAGATGAAGATGAAGAAATGATCCAGTCAGATATAGGTCCTTGGATCAAACACCTAAATACTCTCTGGGATATTCGCTTTGAACAATGCGAAGAACCCATAGAGGATAAGGTAACCCAGATTAATCTAGAAGATGAGGCTAATCCCAATCCCATTTTTATAAACGAGAATTTATCACTCCCCGAGAAGGAAGATCTAATATCTCTTGGGGGAGAGTATATAGATGTTTTCACTTGGAATTACGAGGATATACCTAGGTTCGATCCTCAAGTGGCTATGCATCGCCTCAGCATCAATTCGGATGTGAAGCTCGTCAAGCAACGATAATGATAGTTCTGCCCGAAGATAATGGAAGCGATTCAGTCAGAAGTGAAGAAGCTTATTGACTCTGATTTCATCAGGAAAGAACAACACCCTGATTGGATGGCTAATATCATCTCCGTCAGCAAGACGAATGGGAAGATCTGAGTTTACATTGATTTCCATGATCTAAATGAGGCGTGTCCTAAAGATGAGTTCCCCCTTTCAATCACAGATGTCATGATCGACAACACGTGTGGGTTTGAATGGATGTCCTTTATGGACGGATTCTCTGGATAAAATCAAATTAAAATGCACACTGACGATGAAGCATACATCCTTTAGAACACCATTAGGGGTGTACTGCTATATTGTGATGCCCTTCGGATTGAAGAATGCAGGGGTAACATACCAGAGAGCTATGAATTCAATTTTCCACAAACATATATGCAAAATAGTGGAATTCTACGTAGACGATATTGCAGTGAAAAGTCGTGCCAAATGCGATCACATTGCAGATCTTAAGACTGTATTTGATATCATGTGGGTGCATCAATTGAAGATGAATCCCACCAAATTTTTCCTGGGGTTAGCCAGCGGTAAATTCCTTGAGTTTGTCAAAACATCCAAAGGAATCCACCTAAACCCAAAGAAAGTCTGCGCCATCCAGGAGATGCAACCTCCAAGGAATCTTAGAAAACTTAGAGGATTGCAAGGGCGACTAGCATATATCTAGAGGTTTATCTCAAATCTCTTAGGACGATGCCAACCTTTCACTAAATTGATGAAGAAGGGTTTTCATTCATCTGGGACGATGCTTGCCAACAAGCGTTCGAGGAAATCAAGCAGTACCTCATGCATCCACCTGTCTTATAACTTTGGTGTCAGGAAAACTTTTCTTAATATACGTTCGAGGTATGGATCATTCTCTATGGGCTTTACTAGCTCAGAATAATGATCAGAGACACGAGCCGACATTCTGCAACCTGAGTAGAATAATGATCGGAGCTAAATATCGACACAACCCGATCAGAAAAGAATACTTGGCATTGGTGTTCGCCGTCCAGAAGACGCGACAATGCTTGGTGGGCCAAGCCATACATGTCATATCAAAAGTCAATCCTTTAAGATTATTTATGACGAATCCATCATCACTGAATGGTCGATTGGAAAAATGGCCCATGTTGCTCTCCCAATATGAGATGCAATTCCTGCCATAAAAAGATGTGAAGGGATAGGCAGTGGCAGACTTCTTGGCTGAGCATCCAGATTCAAGGGCGACCAAATTTATGAAGATCTCCCAAACGGTGTCGCTGAAGTTTGCTTGCCTCAGACGTCTTTCAAGGACAGGTATAGCAACTCTTCTTCGACCATGCATCAAGAATAGGTCCTAGAGGAAATATCATAATAGGAGTGGGGGTAGTACTTGTCTCCCTACAGAGCTACATAATCCCTTGTACATTCTCCTTAACTGAGTCGTGTTTCAACAATGTAGCAGAATACAATGCTTTCTTGATCGGAATGCAAATAGTCGATGAGATTGACATTAAAAATCTCGAAGCATACAGTGATTCAAAGCTCATCGTTAACCAACTTCGCGGGGAGTACGAAGTTAGACATGAAGACTTGGTACCCTATCACAACGCAACTATCCACATGGCAGAGAGGTTCAAATACTTCTATATCGACCATGTACATCGCCAATAAAATGCGCATGCAGATGCACTGGCATCTCTCACTGCTTCCTTGGCTCTTTCAGTCAGAGCGGCAGAGAAAGTACTTGATAGGTAGTAAAAATTGCATATTTATCACTACATTTACTATCATGTTTCCTATTTATTCTTTTAATTATGCACTATTACTAAAGTTTTGTTATTTAATGTGTACAGGCCTTGAGTATTTATTCAAATAAAGAATAAAAGCCTAAATGAAGCCCAAAAGCCCATGTCCAAGCTCAATGCAAAAGTTGCAATTACCAAGTGGCAAAGTTGCAAATACTAAAAGAAGAGGGAAGGGATAGACTTCTACTCAACCCTAAATACTTGCAGGATGAGGATAAAGATAAAAGAAGGAGAGTGCAAAGATAAAATTCATTTTGAAGAGATCTGGATTTAGGGTAACTTGCTTCCTAAGTTATCCCGAATTTTCAAAATAAAGAGTCGAGATGCCAGATCTAAACAGATGTACCCAGATGGACGGACCAGAGGAGGCACGCGCGAAAGTGCGTGGCCCGGGACAAGGCTGTGGCCGTGGAAACGCGGCCAAAGCCGCGTTTTCGCGGCCAGATGGATGAGAGGGGATACCTGCTTTTGCACGAGAGTTTTACCGGGACTCTACTTCTTCCAGCTCCTATAAATACCCCTGTAGAACAACAGAGAGGCGGATCCAGAGCGGGGAAATTAGGGTTTCTTTAGGTTTTCTCTTTTCAAATTTCTGTAATCTTCATTTCATTTTTAGCATACTTTAGAGAAGAAGGAGCATTGTTTGGACGCAATTTCAAATAAAGGTTGCCTTTTTTGCCATTTAAATTCTTGTCATTTAATTTCGTTTTACTCTGTGATCTTTCTATTAGTTTTATTCTTCTTTCTCTCAGAATTCTTCATATTAAACAAAATAAAAAAAATTAAAAAAAAAAGATGATTAACTAATTCTAAAGTGTGGGTTGATGATTTCTTAAACAGCCCTAGAGCAGTTTAGGAATTGAATGGATTGATAATATTTTTTAGAAACCCTAGGTTTAAGACAGATTGCTTGAAGATTAAATTGATAGTTAGTTTTTCTAATCAAGGTTACACCTCTAAACTATTCTTCACAACTTGATGCTTAAGTACTTTGACAGCATAACCTTAAGGTGAGACTTTTCTTATGTTGTACTTAGAAGTTAGGATGAACACTTGTTAGATTTTTAGTAGTGCAAACTAGTTAAATTCTAATATCATTTTTTCTTGCTTGAATCTTTTCTAATAAACCTAGGATAGATTTTATGTATTTCAAGATGATATTCAATATTCAAGACATGCACTATGGGTTGTGGTAGAAGATCAGTAAAACCACATATCTCCAATCATATATTCCAAATCTAATCTCTCTTTTGTTTTGTTCTAAGGATACAGAGAAATCGTCCGAAAAGCTTGCATCGCATCCTTCCTTGTGGATCGACCCGCTTTGGCCCTTACTGCAGCGGATGGAATTGAGACTGAGAATTCATAAACTTTAACTCTTTCTTTGCAGTCTCAGTTTATCAATCAAAATTTTGGCGCCGTTGCCGGGGAAGGAACGACACGATTTTCTCAAAACTAATTCTTTTATTCTTTCTGTTTGCAGGTTCGGAGAACAGGAAAACTAATAGCAGCAAAGGACATATAGCAACTCTGTGCCTCTGCCCTCTAAGGCAGAGAAACAGAGCCTACTATAGAGCCGCGCAAACGCGGCAAAAGCCGCGTTTTCGCGGCCTGAGTTGTTCACTACTCACTCTGTTTTCTGCAGGTTGCTGCAATTTACAAGTTTGATTTACTGCTCTATTAAATATTCTCTGTGATCACCCTGCATACTGCTAATTAATTAACAGTAACTTACTTGTTGAAAAAATAAAAAAATTAGACTCTTGCATCGTAGGCACGTGTCTATTCAATTTTTTAATTTTGTTGAAGAGTGCTGGCGACAAGGTACGTTTGCATTGCATATAGATTAGGAAAAAATTTGAGTGATTGCTTATCTACTGCTTTACACGTACAAAAAAAAAATTTTAAGGGCAAAACCCATTAACAAGATAAGGTGGGGATTTCATCACCCTTCCTTGGCCCACAAATCATCTCCGTCACACTCACAACCCTAACCTTAAGTAAAAATTGACTAGACGTTGGCCCTAGGTTAACTCGGACTCACTAGGAGATTGGCCGAAGGAGGAAGTTATTCGAAATAAACTCTTGCCAAATCGGTGTCTAGGAAGGAGATTAAGGGCCGAAAGCCCGAAGATCGGTGGTTATTTAATTAAGGAACGTCTTTAACAGAAAACCTCCCACCGGTCTTGCCACCTACCTGGCCGATTAACTTGTGGTTAAGGTCGGCAATATACCTCCTAAGGACATTCTAAAGTTAGGAGTCATCTAGGTCAAGGCTTACCCTAGAATAGGAATTTTGACTGTTTTTCTTTTTTTTTTTGATTGATTGGGTGAACTTGTTTGCTAATTGTGCATGTCCGCTTGGTCGAGAGACCCACTTACATCTAGACTAACTAGAACCAGTTCACCACTCGAGCAAAAGCCCGACTCACACATGGCACAACCACCGTCACTACAAGATAGGTTCTATGCTATTAGGACCTCTCTTCCTTCTTGCATTCAGTTATCCGATGAAGGTGTTGATCATTTGAGCTCAAGCCACAATACATCAACACTCTTCCCAAATTTCATGGACTTGAATCTGAGGATGCATACTTTTTCATAAGGGAATTTGAAGAAGTATGTCTCATGATGAGATACCAGCCTAGGAGAAGATGCCACAACCATAGCATCAAAAACCCAGCTGAAAGCTCAGTAAAGAAATGGCTCTACAGTCTAGAGGCCGGTTCAATATCTTCCTGATAATTTCGTTAAAGCCTTCTTAAAGAAATTTTATCCCGTCCACAAGGCTGCACTAATTAGGAAGAGCATGTTATAGTTTAAGCAAACAGCCAATGAACCTTTTTGGAAATATTTCGAACGTTTTAAGGACCTCCTTGCCCAGTGCCCTCACCATGGGATAGAGAAATGGCGACTTTGCCAAGTTCTATATGATGGATTAGAATATCAAACTAAAACGCTATTAGAATCCATGTACCAAGGAGGATTTTTGAAAAAGAACGAAAATGAAGGATGGTTATTATATGAAGAATTAGCTGATAATACCATCCAATGGGAACCAACTCGGAAAAATTTAGGACTAATGACCCTACTTCTTTAAAGGAGGTATCCATTCCATTGAGGCCAACATAGATACCGATGCTAAGTTAGCTACTGTGATGCGAAGACTAGAAGCTCTTGAAACTAAAGAACCAGTCTCCGTGAACCAAGTCAGCCCAACACCTTCGGCGGGCTGTACTTATTGTCAAGACATGAACCATGTGTTCGAGGAATGTCCCGTCTTTATCGCGCATCAAACCTTGCCCGAACATATGAGTGCGGCCTTCACAAGGCCGTCAACAATCCATATTTGCCCACCTACAATCCCGGTTGGAGAAATCATCAAAATTTTTCATGGGGCCCAAGCAACAATGATCAAACTAGGCCCAAATTCTCCAACAATTTTCAAAATCCACCCTATCAACAAAATTTCCCTAGTCAAAATCCTCCACACTATTTCAATATTCACAAATGGAAACAAGACTCTCCAACATGGAAAGAAAGGTGGACACTCTAGTTAAAAGCCATGACACGTGGCTCAAGTCTTGACTAGGATAGAGATCCAACTGAATCAACAAGAAAGACAAAGGGGAACTCTACCAAGTCAACCATTGCCAAACCCTAGGAATCCTAGGCAAGCCAATGAGGCTCAAGACCAAAACCACTGTAACTTGGTTCATACACTAAGATCAGGGAAACAAGTTGATAATCACGTATCCATGCCACAGGACCCATCTCAGTTGTCCATTCCATCTAGTTCCTCCATCTCCGCAAAACTCCAAAGAAACTGAAGTTGAGAAATCAGCAGGATAGGTGCACCAGCCTATAGCCCCATTTCCAATAGGCTTAGGAGTAATAATAATGCACATATGGAGAAACTACTCGAGGTATTTAATCAGGTTAGGCTCAATATACCACTTCTTGATGCAATCCAACAGGTCCCTAGTTATGCCAAATTCCTTAAAGATATGTGCACCAAGAAAAGAAAGACAAATGTGCCTAAGAAGGTTTTTCTAGCCACTAACATTAGTGAGCCATTGTCCAACCAGATCCCAGTCAAGTACAAGGACCCTGGTTGCCCTACCATTTCTTGCACAATAGGTCGAGCTGAAATCAATCGAGCACTCCTCGATTTAGGAGCTAGCATTAATTTGCTTCCTTTCTCCGTATATCAACAACTTAGATTAGGAGAACTCAACCCAACCCAAGTTACAATCCAATTGGCTGATCGCTCAATCAAAGTTCCTAAGGGAGAGACCAATGATGTCATCATACGGGTGGGAGAATTCATTTACCTAGTCGATTTCATTGTTTTAGAGACACAACCTGTGTCTAATCCTAGGTCCCAAACTCCCGTCATCTTAGGACGCCCGTTCCTAGCAACCGCGAATGCAATCATAAATTGTAGAAATGGATCCATGAGATTGACTTTTGGGGATATGACCAAGGAAGTCAATGTTTTCAACTTAGGTAAGCATCCCTACGACATGACCGACCAACCCTTTGAGGTTAACTTCATTGAAAACATGACGAGTGAGCACAATAAGGAGATCATACTAGAGTCAGAGGAAGAGGAAGAGTTAGAATCAAGTGACCTCAACCTTGATGAGATTGAACTGGCAGCAAATCCAAGTTCTATAGTGATGAAAAATTCAAGCTTAACACCTCCACCCATCGAGCCACCTCCTTCATTGAAGTTAAAGACCTTGCCTAAACATCTTAAGTACGCCTACCTAGGTGAACAAGAGACGTTACCAGTCATAGTTGCCTCCAATTGACTAATAGGCAAGAGGAAGACCTACTGTCAACCCTTAGGAGACAATAGGGAAGCCATTGGTTGGACTATGGCAGATATCAAGGGACTGAGCCCTACGATAGTCCAACATCGAATCCATCTAGAGGAAGGGGTTAAACCGAAGAGGGATCCACAGCGTAGGCTAAACCCACTTATGCAAGAGGCTGTACAAGCTGAAATAGTGAAACTGTTAGATAATGGGATCATTTATCCCATTTCGATAGCGAATGGGTTAGCCCAATGCATGTGGTCCCTAAGAAGTCTAGCTTTACTGTGGTAGAAAACGACAAGCATGAGTTAGTGCAAACACGATTGCCCACCAAAGTTTGAGTATGCATAAACTATCGCAAGTTGAACGCCGCCACTAGGAAAGATTATTTTCCCCTCCCATTTATCGACCAATGCTGGAACGATTAGCCGGTTATGAGTATTACTGTTTCTTGGACGGTTACTCAGGGTATAACAAAATCCCAATAGCACCGGAGGACCAAGAAAAAGACAACGTTCACGTGCCTATTTGGGACATTTGCCTATCGTCGAATGCCTTTCGGCCTATGTAATGCCCCCGCCACATTCAACGTTGTATGTTAAGCCTTTTTTCTGATATGGTCGAGCGCTTCTTAGAGATTTTCATGGACGACTTCTCCGTCTGTGGGAATTCATTTGACCAATGTCTCCATCACTTGGAGCTAGTGCTGAATAGATGCACCGAAAAGAACTTGACCCTCAATGAGGAAAAGTGCCACTTCATGGTGCAGCATGGGATTGTCCTAGGTCATGAGATATCTAGGGAAGGTATCAAAGTAGACAAGGCTAAGGTGGAGATCATAGCCAAACTTTCAATTCCACGATGCGTGAAGGACATTCGTTCTTTCTTAGGACACGCTAGGTTTTACCGTAGGTTCATTAAGGATTTTAGCAAAATTGCTAGACCCTTACAAACCTCCTAGCTAAAGACGTGCCCTTCATCTTTGACGATATGTGTACTAGCGCGTGGGAGAAGTTGAAATTGGAACTCATCTCTGCACCTATCATCTCACCTCCGGACTGGTCCAACCCTTTGAGATCATGTGCGATGCCTCCGATTTTGCGATAGGCGCTGTCTTAGGACAGCGCAAGGATAACAAGCAACACATGATCTATTATTCAAGTAGGACACTCAATGACGCCCAAATGAACTATACTACAACCGAGAAAGAATTCTTGGCAGTAGTGTTCACTTTGGAGAAATTCCGCCCATACCTACTTGGGACCAAGACCACGATTTTCACCGACCATTCTGCACTTCGATACCTAATACTAAAAAAGGATGGAAGGCCCGACTCATTCGTAGGATCCTCCTCCTTCAAGAATTTGATCTCAAAATTTAAGATAAAAAAGGTGTTGAAAATGTTGTCGCAGATCATCTCTCTCGTGTGCCAAACGCACCTTCTGACGAACTGCCCATCAATGACAATTTTCCCGATGAACAACTTCTAGCTATCTCTAAGGAACCATGGTTTGCTGACATAGTAAATTACTTAGTCACAAACCAAACACCACCTAATTGGTCAAAACAGGATAGATACCGATTCTTGTCTCAAGTCCGGTATTACATATGGGAAGATCATTACTTTTTCAAATATTGTAGCGACCAAATTATTAGGAGATGTGTCCCTGATGAGGAAACTAGAAGCATTCTAGCCTTTTGTCATGAATTTGCTTGCGGTGGACACTTTGGTCCCCGCAAAACTGCCGAAAAGATCCTACAAAGTGGCTTTTATTGGCCAACTTTGTTTAAAGATGCATTTGAATTTTGCAAAACGTGCATAAGATGTCAAATGATAGGAAGGATTTCTAAACGAAATATGATGCCCCTAAATCCAATTCTAGAAGTAGAACTTTTCGATGTTTGGGGCATTGATTTTATGGGACCCTTCCCTAATTCGTTTGGGCACCAATACATCTTGTTGGCCATAGATTACGTATCGAAATGGGTTGAAGCCGTCCCTTGTAAGACAAATGACAACAAAGTCGTTGTCAAATTCTTGAAAGAAAACATCTTCTCGCGCTTTGGAACCCCTCGTGCCATAATTAGTGACAATGGTACGCATTTTTGCAATAAAACTTTTGAAGCTCTTATGTGAAAATATGCCATAACTCACAAGTTATCTACGCCATACCATCTCAAACCAGTGGACAGGTAGAAGTTTCCAATAGGCAAGTCAAGCTTATTTTGGAATAAACTATGAATCAGAATAGGAAGGACTGGTCCACCAAATTGGTGGATGCCCTATGGGCATATAGGACTGCCTTTAAAACGATTCTGGGAATGTCTCCCTGCAGACTAGTCTTTGGAAAGGCTTGCCACCTTCCTGTTGAGTTAGAGCACTGGGCCTTATGGGCAATTAAGCAGCTGAATTTCGATCTAGAAAAGGCCGGTGAGCTTCAGAAATTGCAAATTTTTGAACTGGAAGAATTGAGGAACGAAGCATATGACACTGCGAAAATTGCGAAGGATAGGGTTAAGGTTTTTCACGATAAGTTCATCACGAGAAAAACTTTTGTCCAAGGACAAAAAGTGTTACTCTATAACTCTAGACTTCATCTCTTTCCCGGCAAGTTAAAATTAAGATGGACAGGGCCCTTCATTGTTAAGACTGTGTTTCCACACGGAGCCATAGAGATCTACAACCAAAAAATGGCAGTACATTCAAGGTAAATGGTCAACGTCTTAAGATCTTTTTGGAATCAGTTCCGAAAGTAAAAGCAGTCATGGGTCTTTTTGACCCAATGTATCGGTAACTCTATCTCTCTGCCAATTCATGCATCCATGCATTTCATTCATACATTTGGGACAATGCATGAGACAAGTGTGGGGGAAGGGTAAAATGTAAAATAAAAAAAATGAAAAATTAAAAAATAAAAAAAAAAAAATATATATATATATAAATTTTAATTCTTTTTCTCTTTATTTGTTCTAACATAATAAAAAAGATTTTAAAAATTAAATTTTTTTTTATAAAAAGGACAATATTTTGACTTATCTTTTGACAGAAATCTAAATTAGTCTTAAGAATTAGGAAAATCATGATTAGGATTTCTAAAAACTTGGTCAAAATAAATAAATTGTTGAATTTTTAGGTATAGGAGGAGAAATTGAATAAGTAATTAGTCTTGATTTTTACCTTAATGAAATGTGCATACCTAATGCATATCTAGGATTCTAAGACAAAGACTCGTGTGCCTCGTAAAAATAAAAAAAAAAAAAAAACAAAGAAATTCACTAATTAAGCTGGATACATGTGCCTCAAGAAGCATAAGTATTCAAGCCTAAAGGTGATTTTATAAAATAAAGTCCTTGGTTTTGTGGCCTAGTTCACTCGAATTTGAGTCCGTGGGGTGTTTTCTCACCCGGTGCCCTAAAACCAACCAGTTTGGGAGTCACCGACTTTAAGTTCGCTACATGGGTGGATTAGAAAGCCTAAGAAAACTAAGAAATATTATATATGTATTAACACATCTAATAGTCAATTAGTTAGGTATGAGGGCCTCAAGAAGTCTTGATACTTACACGAAAGAAAATTAGATGAGTTATACATATTAAAAAAAATAATCATAATAATAATAAAGAGGCATGAGAGTCCAAGTTAAGGAATTCCTAGTAAAGATTCACAAGGATGCATATGACTTTTGGTAACGAAAAAGACTATACAAAAATTCAATTTTGATCCTTACCTAAAATGGATAACAATTTACTATATAAAGACTAAGTTTAAGAATGAATAAAAATGATAATCCTAAAACTTATAGACTACTTGGTCTCTTCAAACATATTTCAAATATTTTCCTTTTTATGGATTTTGTGGGTGTAATCCGTTGAAAACCCTCACGAGACAACACTCGTCCTCTAGGGTAACCTAGAGGTTTAACGGATTGTTGAACATGCTAAGTGCAACTGTGATTCCTACGAAAGTGAGTTAGCTAGACTAGTTTTTTTTCTTATTCTTTTTGATTTTTACTCGAGGACGAGCAAAAAGATAAGTGTGGGGGTGAGATAGGTAGTAAAAATTACATATTTATCACTACATTTACTATCATATTTCCTATTTATTCTTTTAATTATGCACTATTACTAAAGTTTTGTTATTTAATGTGTGCAGGCCTTAAGTATTTATTCAAATAAAGAATAAAAGCCTAAATGAAGCCCAAAAGCCCATGTCCAAGCCCAATGCAAAAGTTGCAATTACCAAGTGCCAAAGTTGCAAATACTAAAAGAAGAGGGAAGGGATAGACTTCTACTCAACCCTAAATGCTTGCAGGATGAGGATAAAGATAAAAGAAGGAGAGTGCAAAGATAAAATTCGTTTTGAAGAGATCTGGATTTAGGGTAACTTGCTTCCCAAGTTATCCCGAATTTTCAAAATAAAGAGTCGAGATGCCAGATCTAAACGGATGTACCCAGATGGACGGACCAGAGGAGGCCACGCGCGAAAGCGCGTGGCCAGGGACATGGCTATGGCCGCGTTTCCGCGGCCAAAGCCACGTTTCCGCGGCCAGATGGATGAGAGGGAATACCTGCTTTTGCACGAGAGTTTTATCGGGACTCTACTTCTTCCAGCTCCTATAAATACCCCTGTAGAGCAACAGAGAGGCGGATCCAGAGAGGGGAAATTAGGGTTTCTTTAGTTTTTCTCTTTTCAAATTTCTGTAATCTTCATTTCATTTTTAGCATACTTTAGAGAAGAAGGAGCATTGTTTGGACGCAATTTCAAATAAAGGTTGCCTTTTTTGCCATTTAAATTCTTGTCATTTAATTTCGTTTTACTCTGTGATCTTTCTATTGGTTTTGTTCTTCTTTCTCTCACAATTCTTCATATTAAACAAAATAAAAAAATTAAAAATATAAAAAAAAAGATGATTAACTAATTCTAAAGTGTGGGTTGCTGATTTCTTAAACAACCCTAAAGCAGTTTAGGAATTGAATGGATAGATAATAATTTTTAGAAACCCTAGGTTTAAGACAGATTGCTTGAAGATTAAATTGATAGTTAGTTTTTCTAATCTAGGTTACACCTCTAAACTATTCTTCACAACTTCATGCTTAAGTACTTTGACAGCATAACCTTAAGGTGAGACTTTTCTTATACTGTACTTAGAAGTTAGGATGAACACTTGTTGGATTTTTAGTAGTGCAAACTAGTTAGATTCTAAAATCATTTTTTCTTGCTTGAATCTTTTCTAATAAACCTAGGACAGATTTTATGTATTTCAAGATGATATTCAATATTCAAGACTTGCACTATGGGTTGTGGTAGAAGATCAGTAAAACCACATATCTCCAATCATATATTCCAAATCTAATCTCTCTTTTGTTTTGTTCTAAGGATACAGAGAAATCGTTCGAAAAGCTCGCATCGCATCCTTCCCTGTGGATCGACCCGCTTTGGCCCTTGCTGCAGCGGATGGAATTGAGACCGAGAATTCATAAACTTTAACTCTTTCTTTGTAATCTCAGTTTATCAATCAGTACTCGTCTGCAGCCATGACTTGTACTATCCTAAACTCGCCCTCGAAAATGATCAGATTCCAGGAGGGAACCTTTAAGTCAAAGAGGCTATAGAGATTTCGGCAGGTCCAGAGCTCAGAGATTGGTGATTCCCATATATCGACTACGCATTGTACGACATTTTGCCTGATGACCCTAAAGAAGCAGCTGCCATTAAAAGGAAAGCCCTAAATTTTACTATAATACGATCACAAAGAACACTGTTTCGCCGATCGCATGATGGAATCCTCCTCCGCTCCTTGTCACATAAAGAGGTACAGGAAACACTCAAAGAGGCTTATGACGGTATGTGTGGAGCTCACCAACCTGGTCCAAAACTTGGAGATCGACTCCAAAGACTTAGATTTTATTGCCAAAAATGATCCCTAATGCCATCGCTTACGCTAAGCAATGCCACACTTGTCAGATCCATGGTGACTTCATCATTAGGCACCAGGACGTCTTCACCCAACAACTTCTTCCTGGCTATTTGAAATGTGGGGAATGGACATGGTTTGTCATATCAGCTCACCTTTATCCAAAAGACACCGGTTTATCTTAACCGTAATCGATTACTTCCCTAAATGGGCATAGGCTATCTCCTTGAGGGAGATAAAGACATCTAACATGATTAAGCTTATTAAACATCATGTGGTCTAACCGCTTTGGCATGCCATGACGGATCGTCCATGATAATGGTCCTCAGTTCGTCAGCCAAGCATTCCAAAGATTCTGCAACAAGTTTAGGATTCAGAGTGTGTCTTCAACGGCATACTATCAAGCCGCGAACGACCTTGCAGAAGCTTTCAACAAGACCATTGAGAAACTTCTCAAGAAATTCATCTTGAAGAACCAACGCAACTAGGATAATAAGTTAGGTGAATGCTTATAGGCTTATCGCACAACAATGAAAACCCCGACGAAAACTACACCAATCTCTTTGGTATACAGGTGTGAGGCTATACTCCCACTAGAAATTTAGATCCTATCTCTACGTGTTACATTGACAATAGAGATGACAAATGAGGAGAAGAATCGACTGCAACTCCAGGAGCTGGAAGCTTTGGACGATAAACGCCTGCAAGCTCAATAACAAATCCAACTCTATCAAACTTGAATTACCAGAGTATTCAACAAGAAAGTCAAGGAAAGGACTTTCAAGAAAGGTGACCTTGCCTTAACTGTCAGAATACCCATGGTGATGACAAATAAGACCAAAGAAAAATTTCAGCCCAAATAGGAAGGACAATTTTAGTAAATTCAATCTACTCAAATGGAGTATACCACCTTATAACCCCAGACCGCGATATACTCATGATGCCAATCAATGGTTGATTCTTGAAGAAGTACTATCCTTAACAGGATTCTTCTCATGATCAGGTTAACATTACACCTATGATCAAAATTTTCATATCCAAGATGTTTGGAAGAGCGCCAAAGAAAAGCTTCTTCCTTCAATGGATCATATTATGGTCGATCATTGCCGAGCTGACTGAACATTGGTTACATCATAATGCATGATGCAAACATCGAAGAAAAGACAGCGTGGAACTTCAGTTTTAACCTTGTTACTCTTCTCTAGTTTATCCATCATAATCCGACACCTATAAAGGCTAAGGATAGGGGAAAATGCTCGCTTTTAAGTCCAGCATAAGTCCTCGACAACTCATCATGCTGAGGGAATAGCACGGCTAGCCCATTCAAATGGTAGTTGGTAAAGGCACACCAAATCCATTGATAGCTGAGGGTTTGCTAAAAATCCTAAGAGACTTGATCCCGCCTTCCCCTCCAAAATCCCTTACCAATTCCCTCCCACAGAATGGTAGGACCACTGAAATACTTGCGTCCATTTTTCTGAAATAAGCATAGACTTGTCACGTTAACAGTAAACCTCTGACAAGTCATTTTTCTTAATCCCCACGGGGTTCATGGGGTTCGTCAAGTTAACATTACACCTCTGACAATTCATTCTATTTCTCCACCAAAGTTCCCTGCCAATTCCCCCCATGGAGTGGTAGGTCCACAAGCTCAATGACTGCTATGTTAACACTACACCTCTAACAGTGAAGAAGTTTTTATACTCCCCATCGAGTATGAACTTTCACTTGTCGTTCCCCTACACAGAGTCACAAGTCGTCAAAATTGTCAAGTTATCACTACACCTGGAAACCCAAATTTCACTTGCTAACTCTCCTCAATAGAATGGCGAGTCCTCAAAATTGCTCATATCGCAAATCAACTCTTGTCATGTTAATATTACATTTCTGACAGATTACTATTAAGTTTAATATCACACCTCTAATAGTGATCAAGTTGCTACCAAGTTCAACATTAAATCTCTGACAGTTACTTTCCTCAGGTTTTCATATCGAAGCTGAGACGAGTGATGTTAAGTTTAACATCACACATCTAACATCCAGTTCATTGTTAAGTTCAACAATACATCTATGACAATGACTTTCCCTCAAACTTTCGTATCGGGGACGAGATGACCAATGCTAAGCTCAATATCACACCTCTAGCATCCGGTTCATTGTTAAGTTTAATATTGCACTTATAACAATGACTTTCTCTCAAATTTCTTATCGAATTAGAGATGACCAATGCTAAGTTCAAAATTACATCTCTTGTTACCTCTATTAGTTTAATCCTACACCTATGACAGTAGTATCTTCAGTTTTCCCAAACGAAACTGAAATTCTTGTGGGGCTAAATTAACATTACACCTCTAGCTCACATTGTTGTCAAGTTAATATCATACCTCAAAAAAGATTTAATCAAATCCGTTAAGTTAATATCATACTGTTCGAAAGGAGGAATTGAATTGAGCGAGAGTTTAGAGTAAACCGTTCATGTCCGTGTGCTGATGATAAAACTATGAATATGTATGAAGATTTACTTTACTCCTTCGAATCAATGCTCGTAGCACAAGCTATAACGGGTCGTATCAGTAGGGAGGACTAGTGATGGAAGCGTTCACGATTTTTATATTGAAGTTTTTGGAAAGAAAATGAAAGTTCTTCTTTATTTAAAATGGAAAAACAAAACTAGGGAGAAAAAGCGAAGAATTTTGTAGAGTTTTGTGAAGAAAAGGAAAACGGAATAAAAAACGGAATAAAAGACGGTATAAGAAAAATGGCGATGTTGGAAAAGAGAAGGTTTCTAGAAAGAAGTTTTGAAATTCAATTAAGAGAAAGCCATGACTAACTAACATTCTACACTACTAACTTACTAAGCTCGTTTGTGATTCATGCCTCATGTAGATTGATTGACAGTAGTACATCTTGCTTTGTCAAATCAATGTTGTCCCAAATTGAGGTTATGTTCTCATCTAAGCTTGGCTAGGTGGCCTCCTTGGATCATTGGCTCCTAATAGATTCTCAATAATGGAACATAGGTATACACATTTAGTATGCTAAATAAGAATGTAAGATTCATTAGTCCTCAAAGCTATAACAAGCTAGCATGAAATAAGAAACTTGTACAATAGGAGTTAGCATACTAAAGTGATCCATCTTCATATTCCATCAAGGCACTTGTTCAAGAGACAAGGCTCTAAATGAGGCACACATGAATCATATGGAGGCAATACAAAACATTCACTAGAATTGAACACTACTCATCATTATTGGAAATAAAAGACTTGTTAATTACAAGACTTAGAAATAAAGACATCTAACAATTCATATGAGTTAGCAATCACCTTAGAGTTAGTAGTTAGTTGTGTTAGAAGCTAGTTAGTCATCTTAGTGAGTTATCTAGCCATAGAAAAGAAGAACAAGTAAGAATACATGGTAGAAATCAAATGCAAGAAAGTAAGAACTTGAAAGTAATGCAATAGAATAAGAAAAGACTTGAGGAAGGGAAGCTTGAGACCTTGTATTAAGTTGTCAATTCTTCAATTACATAGATCTCTCACCTCACTCTCTCTTTTCTGGATCTAGAAGGAGAAAATGAAAATTACACAAGAAGACTAAAGAGAGCTTAAAGAAATCCTAACAATTTCCTTAAATAAAATGTATTCTCTCCTCCCTTTTTTACAGAGGCCCTGGGGGTCTATTTATAGGCTTCAGGAGAATATTACGTCCCACCACAGCCGTAGGATCAATCGCTTGATCAACGGCAAAGGAACTGCCGCGGATCCGTGGCCAGGGCCGTGTTTCCGTGGCAGCATAGCATCTTGGCCGTTGCGCCAATGAATTCTCTGACATTTTGTTGTGCTACGTGTGCCCAGCTGGAGCTCCTAGAAGTTAGAGAATATACTTTGGATCATTCCAGAATTGGACTTCATGGTTGTGGGCTCCTAAAAATACCTTTAATTCCTCAAAAATCCCAAGATTTGGGCCTTCTTCTCCATTAAATAATGGACCTGAAAAATAAGAGAGAAAAGCAATAAAAAACTATTTTTATTATCCTAAAGCATGGTGCGTGGTATAAAATGATGCAAAAATGAACTCCATCACACCCCTATACATAGCTTTTGCTCGTCCCTGAGCAAAGAAAAAGAGAAAAAATCCTAACTAAATTATTACACTACTTTCGTAGGTGACACGATTGCACTGAGCTCGTGCAACAAGCCATTAAACCTCTCGGTTACCCTAGAAGAGGAGTGTTGTCTCCTGAGGGTTTTCAGCGGATTACACCCACAAAATCCAAAGTGAAAGAAAATGTTAGTGAGTTTTCAAAGAAAGAAGAAAAAAAATTTATGATCCATTTTTTCAAGAATTTCGGTGATCTTTTGGTTTCAGGTTACCCTAAACTTTTCCTTCTTTTTTATAAGTCTTCATTCGAAGTTTTGTTTTTAACTTAGGTTAAGTTTTCAAAAATAGAGAGAGAACTAGATTTTGTATCAAGTCTAACATATATACATCTATAGGTATGAGGGATTGTTTTAGACTATAGTACATTTATTTATATATATATATATATATTCTTTATATATATATTTATTTATATATTTACATTTATTTATTCCCTTAGCTTCATTAGGCTTTCTAATTTACCCATGTAGCGAGCCTTTTACTGATGACTCTCAGACCAGACGGTCTTAGGGCAACAGATGAAGATACATTCCTAAGGTCCAAGGACTCGAGTAAACTGGGCCATGAATGTTAATGACTCAACCACCTTTAGGCGTGACTGGTTATGCTTCTTAAGGCACAACTAACCAGCTTAATCGATGATCAAGTTTTTATTATTATATTTTTTCTTTTTCTTTTTTATTTATTATATATATTATATATATATATATAATATATATATATATATATATATATATATATATATATATATATATATATATATATATATATATATATAGACAATGTTACTAAGTCCTTGATTAATCCCTCAACATGTAAATGTATATAATGCTTAGGAAAAATTCAAAACTTACGTATCTTTCTATTCTTTTCTTTCTTAACATAAAGATCCAACAATACTTCTTATTTTGACTTATATTAAGAAATCCTATTTTAGAATTTCCTTAATTCCTAAGATCAAGTTAATTCTTTTCAAAAATGGATCACAAAATATATATATATATATATATTATATATATATATAATATATATATATATCTATTTATTATTCTTTTTTTTTATATATAAGAAAAGGAAAATCTAAAAGAAAATCTAAAAAAAATCTAGAAAAATCCTAAAAGCTAAAAAAAAATCTCCTATGTTAGTATCTACCCCCCATACCTATCTCATGCATTGTCCCCAATGTATGCAAGTAAAGTATATGCATGAAATAGGTAAAAAAAACATGTCACCCCCTCCTTCGGCTTGGACCAGCGGTGGTGCTAGGTCCGGCCGACTGCGAACGTTGCAGACCTTCCTCGATGCGGTCAGGCGTGTGGTCTGTTCCTCAACTTGCTTTCGTAGTCTAACCTGCCCCTTAAATATCTTCTTCATGCCATGCCAAATGGAAGACATGAAGGCTCGTGAATCAGTTGGGGGTCCTGCTGCCAAAAGGCCGGGTCATCATCATCCTCCAAAAGTTCCTCTGAAGAGGACTCGGCCAGGGCATCTTCAGGCTGGACACTAGGGGTCCAGACTACATGAAGGCAACTATTGTAAGCACTTGAAGCCCTTTCTTGTGCAAAAATACCCTATCATACGAGTCAAAGACCGCATCTGATAAGAAGTTCCTACAAAGATGAGTGATCAAAACTGGATGCGATTATTTGGCACCGCGTGTGCGCAAGGAGTTTGTGATGATACTGTGAAAAATAGTCGTGAACAGTGTGCTGCCTCATCATGAGATCGTGAATGATTTGCAGCATAGGCCTATTAAAGGACGTTGTGTGGTCAAGCCCTAGGATATTGCGTTGGATCCAGCGTCCAACGTAATGAATGTTACGAAACGTCATACTAGCTTTGAGCCCCCATGACTGTAATGTAGTCAAGTAATGGTAGGGGGTCGTGATGGTACGGGTTGCTGGGGACTTGGGTGCAGTCTTCCAATATATCAACAGTTATAACAAGGTCCCCCGTGGGCATGTGCACCATGAATTGGTTTGTGTCAAAGTTAATAGAGGCTTGAACAAGTGAAGCATAAAGAGCTTGACAAGCTCGGGACAATGGTAAGCCTTATGGTCGGAGTTATCGTAGACTAACAGCAAATATAGTGGGGCCATGATGGAAAATACGATGTAGAGGAAAGAAATTCGGAAACCTCCCCCGTATTACGTAGGGGGAAACTAAAACTAGATTGCAGCGAGCAATTCACAGGTGTAAAGGCAATCGGGTGGTGGATCTGAGAACTATAGACATCAGCGACGACCAAAAAATTTGGCGGGGCTCCAGAATCCACCAGAGGGCCGCAGATGCGCGGCACGGGCCGAGAAAACGCGGCTTTTGCAGAGAGGTAGGGGCTCGGGAAAATTTTGGGTGGTGGCGCTCGCTTTCTCTTCTCAGATCTGGTTTTAGATGTTAGGGTAGAGAACGAAAGAGATGGAGGGGGTATATATAGGGCCTGAGAATGGTAGAATTCCCAATGGGCCCTAGGTGAGGTAAAATTGCAACCCTAGGGAAATTCTAGTTTATTAGAAGGGAGAAGGGGTATATAAAGGGAAGAAAACCTAAGTGCTATTTAGTACTTAGGTCCAATATTTTTTTTATATTTTATTTACTTGTATTTTTGGTATTTGTTTTTATATATTTTTCTATATTTATTTATTTATTTATTTATTTTAATTTACAAGGGAAGTCCCAAAAAGATTTACAAGAAACACCGGGGAAGAGGGTAGAAAGATTTGGTCACATGTACACCAGGTCACAAAGACCTAGTTCAAAAATATCGTGTGATTCAGACTCTATGGTGTAGAATGGCTTAAGTCGTTGACCATTGACTTTGAACATGTTGCCACTCTTTGGATCAGAAATCTCAATCGCACCATGAGGGTAGACTATTTGTACAATATACGGTCCTGACCACCTGGTTTTCAGCTTACCAGGAAAAAGGTGGAGCCTAGAGTTATACAACAGAACGTTTTGTCCTGTGACAAAATTCTTTCTATGAATGGATTTATCATGGAAGAGTTTAGTTCTATTTTTAGAGATCCGAACGTTATCGTATGCATCATTTCTTAACTCTTCTAGCTCAGAATCTGCAATTTTCTCAAGTCACCGGCTTTCTTTAAGTCAAAGTTTAACTGTTTTATCGCCTACATAGCACGGTGTTCTAACTCCACAGGCAAATGGCAAGGCTTCCCAAATATAATTCGATATAGAGACATACCGAGGATAGTCTTGTAGGTGGTCCGATATACCCATAAGGCATCTACGAGTTTGATGGACCAATCTTTACGATTCTGTCCTATAGTTTTCTCCAATATTAGTTTTATCTATCTATTAGTAACTTTCACTTGCCCGTTCGTCTAAGGGTGATAAGCCGTGAACAATTTATGAGAAATAGAGTATTTCCGCATTAGGGCTTCAAAAGCTTGGTTGCAAAAATGACTCCCGTTGTCACTAATTATTGTACGGGGGGCTCCGAAGCGCGAAATGATATTTTTCCTTAAGAATTTGATGACAACCTGGTTGTCATTTATTCTCGTTGGAACAACTTCAACCCACTTTGAAACATAGTTTACAGCTACCAAGATGAATTGGTTGCCGTAAGACATAGGAAAGGGTCCCATGAAATCGATGCCCCATAAATCAAAATTTCTACTTCCAAGATCGGTGTAAGGGGCATCATGTTTCTTCGTATGATTCGACCCGTCATTTGATATTTGGCACAGAGTTTGTAGAAAGTATAGGCATTTTTAAAGAGAGTGGGCCAGTAGAACTTACTCTGAAGGACTTTCTCAGTAGTCTTTCGTGGACCAAAGTGTCCACAAGCTAACTCGTGACAAAATGTCAAAACTCTCTGATGTTCATCCTCAGGAAGACACCTTCTAATTACCTGGTCAGGGCAATATTTGAATAAATACGGTTCATCCGAAAAGAAAAACTGTATTTGTGCCATAAAGCGATGCTTGTCCTGATCTGACCAACCTGAAGGTGTTTGCCCGGTAGCAAGGTAGTTTGCAATATCGACATACCAGGGCTCTTTATATGTGTTCGTCAAGAAAGTTTTCATTGATAGGGATTGTCTCAGTTGGTGCATTGGGAATTCTCGAAAGGTGATCTGTCACCATATTCTCAACGCCCTTTTTATCTTTGATCTCCAAGTCAAACTCTTGCAAAAGAAGTATCCATCAGATCAGTCTAGCTTTTGCATCCTTCTTTTGCATCAAGTATCTTAGGGCGGAGTGATCAGTGAAAATCGTTATCCTAGACCCTAATAGGTATTGGCGAAACTTCTCCAACGCAAACACAACTGCTAAAAATTCCTTTTCAGTCGTTGTGTAATTTAGTAGGGCTTCGTCGAGCATCCTACTAGCATAATAGATTACGTGTTGCCTGTTATCAAGACGTTATCCTAGAACAGCGCCTATGGCATAATCGGAGGCATCACACATAATTTCAAATGGTCTAGTCCAATCAGGCACTGAGATTATTGGCGCCGAGACAAGCTTTCCTTTAACTCCTCCCAAGCTCGTAGACGTTCTTCATTAAAATTCAAGGGCATATCTTTTCCTAAGAGATTAGTTAAAGGTCTAGCAATTTTGCTAAACTCTTTAATACATCTTCTATAGAAGCCAGCATATCGTAGGAATGATCGAATGTCTTTTATGCATTTTGGCTCCGGGAGCTTTGCGACCACTTCCACTTTTGATCTATCAACTTCAATTCCTCTGTTTGAAATTTGTGCCCTAGAACAATTCCTTGCTTGAATATAAAATGATACTTCTTCCAGTTGAGTGTCAAGTTTTTCTCTATGCATCTTTATAAAACTAGCTTCAGATGATGCAAGCACTGGAAAAAGAAATCGTCATAAATAGAGAAATCATCCATGAAAATTCCAAAAATCTTTCCACCATGTCAGAGAAGAGTTTAAGCATGCAACGTTGGAACATTGCGGGAGCATTGCATAGGCCAAAGGGCATTCTTCGATATGCAAATGTTCCAAAAGGACAGGTGAAAGTAGTCTTGCCTTGATCCTCGAGAGCGATTGGGATTTGATTGTATCCTAAATATCCATCTAGGAAACAATAATATTCATGTCTAGCTATTCTCTCGAGCATTTGGTCTATGAATGGAAGAGGGAAGTGGTCTTTACATGTGCAGCGTTCAATTTTCAGTAATCAATACAGACTCGAATCTTCGCTGGAAGATGAGTTTGTACTAATTCATTCTTATCATTTTCTACCACGGTAAAGCCTACCTTTTTTAGCACATCGTGGACGGGACTAACCCATTGGCTATTTGATATGGAATAAATAATCTCATTGTCTAATAACTTTAGAATTTCAGCTCGGATAGCCTCTTGCATGATGGGGTTTAGTCTATACTGTAGGTCGCGTTATGGCTTTGCATCTTCTGTTAAGTGAATCTAGTGTTGTACAAAGGATGGACTGATCCCCTTTATATCATCAATGGTCAAACTAATGGCTTCTCTATTTTCCCTCAACACCACAAGAAGATCCTCTCCCTATTGTTCCGTAAGATGGGATGCTATTATCACGGGAAAAGCTTCCTTTTCACCCAAGTACTGGTACTTGAGATGACTAGGAAGAGCTTTAAGCTTGAAAGAGGGACATGATCTATCAATGGTTGTTCTTCTTATAGGGGGAGGATAGGGGTTGCATTTGTTGCCCACTTCACTATTGATTCGATGATTTGGTCAAGATTGAAGTCATCAGGCTCCAATTCGAATTCTCTTTCAGACTCGTATTCAATCCTTGTCATGCTCACTTGCTAATCCTTCAATTAAGTTCACTTCAAACGACTGATCATCCAAGTCTTGAGGTTGTTTTCCCAGGTGAAAAACATTTACCTCTTTCGTCATATCTCCAAAAGTCTGACGCATTGACCTATTCCTACAGTTTATTATTGCATTTGCTGTGGCTAGGAAGGGTCATCCTAGAATGACAGGGCTCTGTGCTTTCGGATGTGTACGGGTTATGTCTCTACAATGATGAAATTCACGGGGTAAATGAATTCCCCAACCCGTATGAGAACATCTGTAATCTCCCCTTTGGGAATCTTCACAGATTGGTCAGCCAATTGTATAGTAACTCTGGTTGGACGAGGTCGCCCAGCCCGAGTTGCTGATACATAGAAAAGGGAAGTAGATTGATGCTGGCTCCTAGATCAAGTAAGGCCCGGTTTATTGTGGTCGTCCTATGATACATGAAATGGTTGGACTCCCGGGGTCTTTGTATTTCACAGGAATGGGCTCGGTGAGCAACTCACTTATGTTTAATTCAAGGAAGACCTTCTTTGGAATATTTGTTTTTCTTTTCTTGGTGCACATATCTTTTAAGAATTTTACATATGATGGGACTTGTTGTATGGCATCAAGAAGGGTACATTGATCTAAATCTATTTGAACATTTCTCTAATCTTCTCCATTTGAGCAGTAGTCTTGTTATTTGCTAGCCTATTAGGGAATGGTACAATAGGCTTGTAAGGTTGCTCATCTGTTTTGTCTTTATTATTGGACTTGGAGGTTGACGGTTGTGAACTTGAAGATAAATCATTTTGAGTTGGTGGTACAATTACAGGAGAATTTGACACTATTTATTGGGAACAGGATGACTAGAAACTTGATTGTCAATTTGTTTTCCAGATCTCAGGATATGAATAGTGTTGGCATTGACTTGGACCTATGTCTTTAGCTTCATGAATAGGAAAGGGGTTCTTAGAATTTGACAATGGCTGACTGGGCAGTGTTCCTTTTTGTCTTTCATTTAATGAGTTAGCCAGCTGATCTATTTGAACCTCTAACCTATTGATCGCTTGATGGTGGTTGTTCATCATTGAGGCATGGGAAAAAGTTTCAATCATTCTTTCCAAATCTGATAATTTTTATCTGGATGACACTGTGGCTGTTGTTGCTAATATGTAGGCTGAAAGTTATGTTGGTAATTGGTTTGAAAGTTCGGTTGACTCTGGTGGAAACTGGGTTGATGAGACTGAGCAGGGTATTGGTGTGGAAATTGTTGTATTGGTTGTTCATGACCAGACTGACTCCATGAGAAATTTGGATGGTTCCTCCATCTCGGGTTGTATGTTTTGGAGTATGGATTGTAGTTAGGTCTGGCATATGATGCATTTATGTTTTCAAGATACATTTAAGCTTGGTAGATGGGACACTCCTCAAACAGGTGGTTGAGAGTATGGCAGTAGGTACAACCTGGATTAATCACTGGTGCTGGTTGACCTGATTTACTGAATTGAGTTCTCTAGCCTTTAGTAGTTCTAACCTCTTCATCAATTGTATTATTTTTGCCTCGGCATCTATAGAGGATTCATTGAATGTATATTGGTTGTGGAAGTTGTGGGGTAAGTTTTCTCTGGGCAAGACTTTCGCAGAATGATTTTTTCTGCTAAAGCTTCAAAGAGGTCCAACCCTGGTTCTCATCTTTATTCAAAATTCCCCTTGGCACATAGTCTCAAGGAGCGTCTTAGTTGGGTAGTCTAGTCCGTTATAGAGAATTTGGCACTGCCGTCACTTCTCTTTTCCGTGATGACGACATTGGGCTAGTAGATCCTTAAGCCGTTCAAATACTTCCAAAATGGTTCACTTGTTTCTTGCTTAAACTGCATTAGGTTTTTTCTGATGAGGGTCGTTTTATGAATGGGATAGAACTTCTTAAGAAGATTTTGACAAAATCATCCCATGACGAGTTAGAACTAGTTCGCAGATTATATAGCCACTTCTTGGCTATGTCCTTAAGTGCGAAGGGAATGAAGCTCAATCTAACAGCGTCTTTTCCCAGTTGGGGAATTCTCATCATCAAACACACTTCTTCAAACTCACGAATAAAGAAATATGCATCCTCAGATTCTACGCCATGAACCCAGAGAGTGTGTTAATGAACTGAGGCTTAGCTCAAAATTGTTTCCATTTGCCTTGGGTAGAAGAATGCATGAACGAAGTGAAGTGCGAATTGGGTAGAACTTATCTTGGAGAGAAGTAGGGTTCGCCATGATTGGGATTGTGTTAGGAAGTGGTGCAAGTGTAGAAGTCCTAATAAGTCTTGGTGAAATTGGATCCCGCTACTACTCTTGCATGCACAATTACAGAGAACATTCACCAAGCAAACAAGCGAAAAAAGGAAAATAATATAAAAATAAAGAAAAACAATCACAAGCTATCTAGGATCCCAGGACGTAGACGACTCCTAACTGGTCGATAAACCGAAGAAGGTTGTTGCTCGAGTCAGACCACAGCTAATCAGCCAGGTAGGGGCAAATACGGTGGGAGGTATCCGTGTGTAAGCAACGGGCCTTAATTATGCTAAACCACGGTATCTTCGAGGCTTAACCTCTTAATCCCCAACCTTAGACACTGATTTGACTAGAGTATGAATCAAAATAATTTCCAACTACGGCTGATCTCATATCGAGTCTGGATGTCCCTAGGGACCAATGTCTATCAATTTTTATTTAAAAGCTTGGGATTGTGAGTGCTTGGAATGTTGTTTTTGGGCTAAGGAAGTGTGATTAAATCCCCAACTTATCTTGTTTATTGGGTGGTGCTCTTAAAGTCAATTTGCATAAGTGTACAATATATGCGAACAAGATTCACTCAAAGCGATGTAAATCAACCAAGAGATGAGTCCTATTCTATATGCTATGCGAATATACCTTGCTTCAGTACTCTTCAACAGTGAAGTAAATGAATTGAAAAGACACATGCCTAAAATGCAAACGTCTAATCAATTTTTAAACTTTTCAACAAATATTTAACTGTTGGATTATTAGCAGCTCCAGGTGATGGCATACAAGAAATGAATTTATAGCAAGCTATATTTTTACAAAGCAAGCAGTCCTGCAAAAAAGATTGTGAGTAGTGAACTCTTCCTTACTGCGGATCCGCGGCCGAGCCAAGAAAACACGGCAATTCAGAGGGTACTTGGTCTCTGCTTTCTAGAGCAGAGGCCCAAGACCACTTATATATTACTGACAGTCTTGTTTTCCTGTTTCCTCAACCTATAACCTGCAACAGAGAAGAAAAAATTTGTTTTAGCTCAAAAACTCAATAAAAACCATTGCCCTCCCAGGGAACGGAGCCAAAAATTTGTTCGAAAGGAGGAATTGATTTGAGCGAGAGTTTGGAGTAAACGTTCATGTTCATGTGTTGATGATAAAACTCTTAATATGTATGAAGATTTACTTTACTCCTTCGAATCACCATTCATAGCACAAGCTATAACGGGTCGTATCCGCAAGGAGGACTAGCGATAGAAGCATTCACGATTTTTATGTTGAAGTTTTTGGAAAGAAAAATGAAAGTTCTTCTTTGTTTAAAAACGGAAAAACAAAACAAGGTAAAAGAGTGAAGAATTTTGTAAAGTTTTGTGAAGAAAAGGAAAACGGAATAAAAAAACGGAATAAAAGACGGTATAAGAAAAATGGTGATGTTGGAAAAAGAGAAGGTTTTTAGAAAGGAGTTTTGAAATTCAATTAAGAGAAAGCCATGACTACTAACATTCTACACTTCTAACTTATTAAGCTCGTTGGGTGATTCATGCCTTATGTAGATTCATTGGCAATAGTACATCCTGCTTTGTCAAATCAATGTTGTCCCAAATTGAGGTTGTGTTCTCATCTAGGCTTGGCTAGGTGGCCTCCTTGGATCATTGGCTCCCAATAGATTCTCAATAATGGAATATAGGTGATTGGTCACTAATGTTGCATATTTAGTATCATATTTTCATACTTATTTTAGAATAAAAGCCTGCATTGTCCTAATTAAATGCTAATTTTATTTGCGGGCCCAATCCTAAAGGAGATGAAGAGAAATGAGCCAAAAGCCCACCAGAATTGTGAACGAAATCAGAATTAATTTGCACTCAGTAAATCAGGGCAAAATCAAGAGGTTGAAAACCGGTTGAGAAGAATCCTCTCAGAATCGATCGGTTAAAGCCAAGAATCCAAGGCCATTTCGTCAGCATCCGGGACTCAAACCGAAAAACAACTCAAGATAAAGTCTGAGGGTGAAACCAGGGCGACCCACCAAGAGGGTATGGCCACTGGCCACACCCTGGCCGCGGAAACGCGGCCCAAGCCGCGTTTTCGCAGCATTGTTGGGGAGTTAGGAGGAGCGTTTGCTCCCCCGACCTCCCCGGGATCCTGCTTATTGGGTTTTCTGCCTATAAAAGGCCATGCTTTGTGCTGAAAATGGACGACCATGCAGAGTTAGGATTTTGACTAGTTTCTCATTTCTTAGTTTAGGTTTTGTTTTTTCTTGTTCATGTAATTTTAATTTTTATTTATGTAATTCAGAGGAGATCGACTTTCATTGAAGAACAAGAATGAAGCTTGAGCTAAAAGTGACAATGGTGTAAGGTTTATTTCTTTTCTTTGATCGTTATGAAATCGAATCGATGTTCTTTCTTCGTATGTACTTCTTTTTTGTTTTCTTCTTCTCCTTCTTTTCTACTTCACTTTCTTTCTGGTACAACTGTCTTCCAAGTGAGTCTAAAGCATCGAAAGAGCCTTGCTTTTGCGAGTGCCACCGATAGCTCATGACGATGGAATTGTGAGTCTCTCTGTATCATTTCATGCTTGAGTATCTTGATGATGTAATGTGGAAGAGACCAAAAATCGACTCTTATGGGCTATGCGCTGATTGCCTCCAATTCAAGGTAACATCGTCGCAAAGACTCAAGGTAAGCTTTTACTGAAAGAAGGTAAGTATTTACTTTTATTTCCTTCCTTTTATTTCTGTGAATTAAATCACCAACACTACCTCTTCTAAATCTTTCTTTCCCAACTCATTTGTACATAATCGCTTTCATCATTTTCTGATTTTTCTCCACTTTCCATTCTACCACTTTCTTCTTAACTTTAACTATTAACTCTTTTTCATTTCTTAACTTTAACCAAGGAAGAATCTTCGTTTTATCTTCATTAAGATTTCAATAAAGAAACGTAAACGCTTCTATTGCAAAACCCTCCCTGTGGATCACGACTCGCATAACCACTTGCTATAGCGGTAAGAATTGAGCACTTGCACATCTTCATTCTAAATCTTAAATTCTTTATTTTTGTGTGCAGGTTTTGCCTCAATCAAATTTTGGCGCCGTTGCCAGGGAGGGTAACGTTTTTATTGAAATCTGATTTTTTCTGAAAATTTTTTAGAACTAAACGAATTTTCTTCTCTGTTGCAGGTTAAGGGCAAGCAAAGCAGGAAATTAAAGTTGCAGTAACATATAAGTGGCCTTGGGCCTCTGCTCTAGAAAGCAGAGACCAAGTGCCCTCTGCTTTGCCGCGGATCCGCGGCCAAAGCCGCGAAAACGCGGCAAAAAGGAGTGGACTACTAACTGTCTTTTTGCAGGGTTGCTTGCTTTGTAAATTGTAGTTTTCTGCAACTTTACTTTTTCTTATATGCCATCACATAAGCCTGCTAATAATCAACAGTAAAACATTTGTTGAAAGATAAAAAAATTGATTAGACGTTTGCATTTTAGGCGCGTGTCTTTTCAATTCATTTATTTTTACTGTTGAAGAGTGCTGGAGCAAGGTACGTATGCATTGCATGTAGAATAGGACTCATCTCTTGATTGATTTTCATTGCTTTGAGTGAATCCTATTTACATATCTTGTACACTTGCACAAATTGATTTTAAGGGCACCACCCATTAACAAGATAAGGTGGGGATTTAATCACCCTTCCTTAGCCCAAAAATAAGATTCCAAGCACTCACTAACCCAAGCCTAACTAAAAATGAGTAGACGTTGGCCCTAGGGACATCTCGGACTCAATTAGGAGATTATCTTAAGGGGAAAAGATGTTGGAATTTGACTCTTGCCAAATCAGTGTCTAGGAAAGGGATTAAGGGCCGAAAGCCCAAAGGTTGGTGGTTATTTAATTAAGGAACGTCTTTGACGGAAAATCTCCCACCAACCTTGCCCTGACCTGGCTGATTAGCTTGTGGTCAAGGTCTGCATTGAACCTCCCGTGGACAGTCTAATCAGTTAGGAGTCGTCTAGGTCATAGGTCTACCCTAACTTAGTTAGAATTTTTTCCTTTTATTTGTTTGCTAATTTTTTTTGTTTTTCTTTGTTTGTATTCTATTGTGTGATATGGCTTATAATAATAATTTTTCCAACTTTAATAATAATCCATATTACACATTGAATTGTTTTTCGGATATTACCAACCCGGCATATCATAACTTTAACCAACCTAGTGTGCCGGATTGGTCTTATCCGAATGAATATAACTCATGCCCCCCATCGTATGACTATAATTTCCAGAATGATTTCAACTCTTCACAGAGTCAGTGGGGATTCACCTCCCCCGAGCATAATTATCAACCAACTTGTCCTCCTTCTCTACCTAGTCCACAATATTTTCAAGATTCATACTCAGTTCCACCCGTCCAAAATAGGAAACCATCAATTTTGGAAATGAGTATGCGTGAGTCCAAACACAAATCCCAAATCTGATGGACTCACAATTTCAATACCACTTCCAAGATAATTCGTCATCTTTCATCAAAACAATGAATCTATCAATTATGAAAAGATGCTTGAAGCCATGACTCAGGCTCAAAACACTCGTAATCGTGACATAGATATGATGGTCGAATCTCTACATTCTCACCGTTGGACCAGTTCTGATGTCACTAACCATTCTGTTAGAGCCGAAGAGTCCTGTAGTTTAAAAATCAAGATTCCATGTCAGAACAACCATTTGAACTTGCCTAAACTCCAAATTTTGAAAAAGATATTGACAGTTTAGCAAGTTATCCTTTTCTTGAAATAGAACTTGAAAATGAATATGATCCTGAACCCCAACTGAGTGATTCAATTCTACTTCCTGATTTGATTATGACTCCGGTATCTTCACCTGATTTCGATCTTTTCCCCGAGTCAACGTTGGATCCTATGCCTATTCATCATGAAATTGAATCCCCCATCTTTGAGGATCATATTGAACTTGACCAATTATACAATTTTGAAAATCCTATTGACAATTTGACAAGTTCTCATTTTTATGATATTGAACTCAATGAGATATGTGACCTAGATTCTCAAATCTGTGATCCAGTTCACCTTTCTGAATCAATATTGACTCCTGTTTTGTTACCAAACTTGAGTAATATTTTAGAGTCAGTTTTGATTCCTCCACCTATCATTCTTGAACTGGAATCACCCATATTAGGTCACATCCCATTGTTAGAAAATACATGTGGACTTGAGTTTCAACTTCTTGACTTGGACCCGCTTCTTGAACAAATTTCGACTCCTGAACCTTTACTTGACTTAAGTCACCTTCCTGAGTCGGTATTAGTTCCTGTCCTTCCTGAGTCCAAGTCAACCGTTCGATCATTTCATACTCCATTCTGGGACGAGGTGGTTGACAAATTTGACTCCAAAATTAGTTATGGAATATGAAAATTAGATGGGGTTAAATATTTAATAAAGATCCTTTATGGATACATCTTTTTAATGGGTTATATTAGAGAAATTGTTGGTGGGTCCTCCGAACCCAAAGAAAAGTCGATTGGGCCGCATTTCGTGGACCAATCAGACCACCACCGGAACAACCACCATAAGGTAACATTTTCCTTCCCTTTCGTCTTTTCATGCATCTATGCATTAATTCATACATTGAGGACAATGCATGAGATAGGTGTGGGGGAAGGTCTAACATAACTTTTCTTTTTGTTTAAAAAAAAATTAACATTTTTCTTTACTTTTAAAAAAAAATTTTGAAAATGGAAACAATATTTTGACATATTTTTTGTAAGAAATTAAGTTAATTTTAAGGAATAGGAAAATCCAAATTAGGATTTCTTATACTTGGTCAAAATAAGATTATTTGCTTGATTTTTAGGGTTAGGAAGAAAATTTGTCAAAATAATTTAGTCTTGATCTTTACCTTGATGAAATATGCACACTTCATACACTTACACACTTAGGGTTCAAAAACAAAGATTCTTATGCCTTCTAAAAAAAAAGAAAAAAAAGAAAAAAACAAGTCTAATTATTGATTAGCTAGGTGCTTTGGCCTAAGCAAGCCTTAGTATTTATGCGAAAGATGATTAGATAAGTTTGAAAAGAAAAATATATATCCTCTGATTAAGCTGGGTATTTGTGCCTAATAAAGCATAAGTATTCACGCCTAAAAGAGGTTCATATAATAAAATCCTTAGTTTTGTGGCCTTATTTGCTTGAGTCCTTAAGTCCTAGGGGTGTCTTCTCACCCGGTGCCTTCAGACCGTTTGGTTTGGGAGTCATCGATTAAAGGCTCGTTACAGGGGCAGATTAGAAAGCCTAATAAAACTAAGGAATAATACCACCAAAAAAAAGTATATATATAAATAAATAAGGCATAAGAGTTAGAGTTAATGAACCCTTAGTCAAAATTTTCACAGTCACAAGGTGCATATGACTTAAGGTAAAGTAATAGACTAGATGAGAAGTACAATTTGACTCCTTACTTAGATTGATAACAAATTTTTGAATAGAGACTAAGTGTAGGAATGAAAATTTCAGTTTTCCTATAACTTATATATTGCTTAAATCTTACAATTATATTTCAAATATTTTTCTCTTTCAAAATGCTTTTCGAAAATACTAACTCTTTATTTCCCTTTCTTTATGGATTTTGTGGGTGTAATCCGCTGAAAACCCTCACGAGATAAAACTCGTCCTCTAGGGAAACCTAGAGGTTTAACGGCTTGTTGCACATGCTCAGTGCAATCGCGTGACCTGCGAAAGTGGTCTAATAATCCTTAGTATAGGTTAGTTGTTTTGCTCGAGGACGAGCAAAAGATAGGTATGGGGGTGTGATTGGTCGCTAATGTTGCATATTTAGTATCATATTTTCATACTTATTTTAGAATAAAAGCCTGCATTGTCCTAATTAAATGCTAATTTTATTTGTAGGCCCAATCCTCAAGGAGATGAAGAGAAATGAGCCCAAAAGCCCACCAAAATTCTGAATTAAATCAGAATTAATTCGCACTCAGTAAATCAGGGCAAAATCAAGAGGTTGAAAACCGGTTGAGAAGAATCCTCTCAGAATCGATCGGTTAAAGCCAAGAATCCAAGGCCATTTCGTCAGCATCCGGGACTCAAACCGAAAAACTAACTCAAGATAAAGTCTGAGGGTGAAACCAGCGCGACCCACCAACAGGGTGTGGCCACCTGGCCACACCCTAGCCGCGGAAACGCGGCCCAAGCCACGTTTCCGCGGCATTGTTGGGGAGTTAGGGGAGCGTTTGCTCCCCCGACCTCCCCGGGATCCTGTTTACTGGGTTTTCTGCCTATAAAGACCATTCTTTGTGCTGAAAATGGACGACCATGCAGAGTTAGGATTTAGACTAGTTTTTCATTTCTTAGTTTAGGTTTTTGTTTTTTCTTGTTCATGTAATTTTAGTTTTATTTATGTAATTCAGAGGAGATCGACTTTTATCGAAGAACAAGAATGAAGCTTGAGCTAAAAGTGACAATGGTGTAAGGTTTATTTCTTTTCTTTGATCGTTATGAAATCGAATCGATGTTCTTTCTTTGTATGTACTTCTTTTTAGTTTTCTTCTTCTCCTTCTTTTCTACTTCACTTTTCTTTTCGGTACAACTGTCTTCCAAGTGAGTCTAAAGCATCGAAAGAGCCTTGCTTTTGCGAGTGCCACTGATAGCTCATGACGATAGAATTTTGAGTCTCTCTGTATCATTTCATGCTCGAGTATCTTGATGATGTAATGTGGAAGAGACCAAAAATCGACTCTTATGGGCTATGCGCTGATTGCCTCCAATTCAAGGTAACATCGTCGCAAAGACTCAAGGTAAGCTTTTACTGAAAAGAAGGTAAGTATTTACTTTTATTTCTTTCCTTTTATTTCTGTAAATTAAATCACCAACACTACCTCTTCTAAATCTTTCTTTCCCAACTCATTTGTACATAATCGCTTTCATCGTTTTCTGATTTTTCTCCACTTTCCATTCTACCACTTTCTTCTTAACTTTAACTATTAACTCTTTTTCATTTTCTTAACTTTAACCAAGGAAGAATCTTCGTTTTATCTTCATTAAGTTTTCAATAAAGAAACGTAAACACTTCTATCCCAAAACCCTCCCTGTGGATCACGACCCGCATAGCCACTTGCTATAGCGGTAAGAATTGAGCACTTGCACATCTTCATTCTAAATCTTAAATTCTTTATTTTTGTGTGCAGGTTTTGCCTCAATCAATAGGTATACACATTTAGGTATGCTAAACAAGAATGCAAGATTCATTAGTCCATCAAAGCTATAACAAGCTAGCATGAAATAAGAAACTTGCATAATAAGAGTTAGCATACTAAAGTAATCCATCTTCATGTTCCATCAAGGCACTTGTACAAGAGACAAGGCTCTAAATGAGGCACACATGAATCATATGGAGGTGATACAAAGCATTCACTAGAATTGAAACACTACTCATCATTATTGAAATAAAAGACTTGTTAATTACAAGACTTAGAAATAAAAACATCCAATAATTCATATGAGTTAGCAATCACCCAGAGTTAGTAGTTAGTAGTGTTAGAATTTAGTTAATCATGTTAGTGAGTTAGCTAGCCATAGAAAAAAAAAGAACAAGAAAGAATACATGGTAGAAATCAAATGCAAGAAAGTAAGAACTTGAAAGTAATGTAATAGAACAAGAAAAGACTTGAGGAAGTAAAGCTTGAGCCCTTGTATTAAGTTGTCACTTCTTCAATTACAGAGATCTCTCACCTCACTCTCTCTTTTCTGTATCTAGAAGGAGAAAATGAAAATTACACGAGAAGACTAAAGAGAGCTTAAAGAAATTCTAACAATTTCCTTAAATAAAATGCTATTCTCTCCTCCATTTTTTACAGAGGCCCTGGGGGTCTATTTATAGGCTTCAGGAGAAGATAACGTCCCACCACAGCTGTAGGATCAATCTCGCTTGATCAACGGCTGATAGGTAGTAAAAAGTGCATATTTTCCAATACATTTACTATCACATTTTCATATTTATTCCTATAATTCTGCACATTACTAATATTTTATTATTTATTGTGTGCAGGCCTTGAGAAATAAAAATAAAAGAATAAAGCCTTAAAGAAGCCCAAAAGCCCATATTCAAGCCCAATGCAAAAGTTGCAATTATCAAATGTCAAAGTTGCAATTACTAAGGGCAATAGTTGCAAATACTAAAAGAAGAGGGAAGGATAGACTTCTATTCAACCCTAAATACTTGCAGGATGAGGATAAAAGCCAAAGAAAGAGAGTGCAAGGATGAAATTCATTTGGAAGAGATTTGGGTCTAGGGTAACTTGCTTCCAAGTTATCCCGAAAATTCAAAATAAAGAGTCGAGATACAACTTCCAGAAGGATAAACCCAGATGGACGGACCAGAGGAGGCCACGCGCGAAAGCGCGTGGCCAGGGAGCCAGGTAAGGCCGCGGAAATGCGGCCCAAGCCGCGTTTCCGCGGCATTTTGGATGAGTTCGGGTACCAGTTTTCTTGGTGGAGTCGTATTGGGACTCTACCTCCTTCTGCACCTATAAATACCCCTGCAGAGCAACAGAGAGGGGCGTACAGCGAACTACAGAGCAAAATCTAGGGTTTTTAGGCTAGTTGTAGTTTAGGTTTTTATTTTTTTTTGTAATTTTTAATTTTTATGTAACTGAGAGTAGAGGATGCTTTCATGGAGGAAGGAGTTCATGCTTGTACTGAGGTGACATCGGTGTAAGTCAACTTTTCTTCCATTGTTAATAAAATCTATTCAAGGTTTGTTTTATTCTTGTTTTATTTTTGTTCTTCTATTCTTGTTTTATTCTATTTTTGTTTCTCTCTGATGTCTTGCAAACCATGAGATCTGATCGCTTCGAGACTGCTTAGCCGAAGAAGTGCCCTTGATGGCCTATGGTGATGAACAAGCCTTCTCTTGCTAGTATAGTTTTTCGTTTCTTTCTGTAGTGTAGATCGAGAAGGGGGAAGATCCTATACGCCATGCTTGAATGCCTTTAGAAACAAGGTAAGTCGTTGCAAACAGATCAAAGGTAAACAGGGCAGAAGAGGTAGGTATGTGTTTTTAGTTTTCATTTTCTTTCTTTGTAAGTTTAGTTTAGATCACCAACACTTCATCTTCCAGCTCTTTCTTTCCCAACTCATTGTACATATCGCTCCTATTCCTAACCAGACTTTAACTATTATTTTCTTATTTTCTTTTTAATAACTAAAAGAATAATTTTTTAGAGAACTTGCTAAACAAGCTTCCATCGCTAGTCCCTCCCTGTGGATCACAACCCGCATAGCCATTTGCTATAGCGGTAGTATTGAGCACCTTGCACATCCTATTCTTAAATCTGAAATACTATATTTGTGTGCACGTAAAAACTCAATCAAAATTTGGCGCCGTTGCCGGGGAGGGATGGTAAGTATTCTCTAAAAAAATAATAATAAATAAATAACTAATTCTTTTATTCTTTCTGTTTGCAGGTTTGGAGAACAGGAAAACTAACAGCAGTAAGGACATATAGCAACTCTGTGCCTCTGCCCTTAAAGGCAGAGCAGCAGAGCCTACTATAGTGCCGCGCAAACGCGGCAATAGCCGCGTTTTCGCGGCCTTAGTGGTGAACTACTCACTAAGTTTCTGCAGGTTGCTGAAAATTGAAAGATTTGTTTACTGCTCTGTTAACTATTCTGTGATCACCCTGCATACTGCTAATTAATTAACAATAACCTATTTGTTGAAAATAAAAAAATTTAGACTTTTGCATATAGGCACGTGTCTATTTAACTTTTTTAATTTTTGTTGAAGAGTGCTGGAGACAAGGTACGTTCGCATTGAATATAGACTAGGAAGCACCCTTGGCTGATTTTCTACTTTGAGTGAATATTTGTCTACTGCCTTACACGTACACAAAAAAAAAATTTAAGGGCATAACCCATAAATAACATAAGGTGGGGATTTCATCACCCTTCCTTGGCCCACAAATCATGTCCGTTGCACTCACAACCCTAACCCTAATAAAAATTTACTAGACGTTGGCCCTAAGGACATCTCGGACTCAATTAGGAGATTATCCTAGGGGGGAACAGTGTTGGAATTTGACTCCTGCCAAATTAGTGTCTAGGAAGGGGATTGAGGGCCGAAAGCCCGAAGATTGGTGGTTATTTAATTAAGGAACGTCTTTGACGGAAAACCTCCCACCAATCTTGCCCTGACCTGGCTGATTAACTTGTGATCAAAAGTCTGCACCCTACCTCCCGTGGACAGTCTAACCAGTTAGGAGTCGTCTAGGTCATAGGTCTACCCTAACTTAGGTTAGAATTTTTTTCTTTTTTGTTTGCTTATTTGTTTGTTTTCTTTTTATTTGTTTGTGTTTGTGTGATATGGCATATAACAATAATTTTTCCAATTTTAATCAATATTACACGCCAAACTCTTTTTCGGATATTACCAACCCGGCATATCATAACTTTGACCAACCTAGTGTGCCGGAATGGTCTTATCCGAATGAATATACCCATGCCCCCTATCTTATGACCATAATTTCCATACCACTTTCGACTCTTCACAGAGTTCATGGGGTTTCGCTTTCCCCGAGTCCAATTTTCAACCAACTTGTCCTCCATATCCACCTTGTCCACAATATTCCCAAGATTCATACTCAGATCCACCAATTCAGAATAGAAAACCATCTATCTTGGAAATGATGAGTATGCATGAGTCCAAGCAATAATTACCATCAATCTTAGACATGATGATGCATGAGTCCAAGCAACAATCACAGAATCTAACTGACTCACAACTTCATCACGATTGTCCCAACACCACTTCCTCTTTTCAAGTCCAATCACAAAATGATGCACCAATTGACTATGAAAAGATGCTTGAAGCCATGACTCAGGTTAGATTAGCTCGTGATCATGAAATAGATATGATGGTTCAATCTTTACGTTCTCACCGTTCGGCCAATTCTGATATCGCTAATCATTCTGTTAGAGCCGACGAGCCACGTTGTTTTGGACAACAAGATTCTAATTTAGTACCATCATTTGAACTTGCCGAAACTCCAATTTTTGATAGTTTGGCAAGTTATTCCTTTCCTGAAATAGAACTTGAGCATGAATATGATCATGATCTCCCACTTGGTGATTCAATTCTACTTCCTGATTCAATAATGACTCCGGTGTCTTCACCTGATTTTACTTTTCTCGAGTCAACATTGGATCCTGTACCAATTCATCATGAAATTGAATCACCCAATTTTGATGATCATATTGAACTTGATCAATTTTATAATTTTGAAAGTCCCATGGATAATTGGCAAGTTCTCATTTTTATGATATTGAACTCAATGAGATATGTGACCTAGATTCTCAAATCTGTGATCAAGTTCAAATTCCCGAATCATTATTGACTCCTGTTTTGTTACCCAACTTAGGTAATCTTTTAGAGTCAGTTTTGATTCCCACACCTATCATTCCTGAACTTGAATCACCAATATTGAGTCACATTTCATTGTGGGAAGATGATTGTGGACTTGAGTTTCAACTTATTGATTTGGACCCACTTCTTGAACCTCGCCCGACTCCTGAACCATTACTTGATTTAAGTTTCTTTCCTGAGTCGGTATTAGTTCCCGTACTTCTGACGTCCAAGTCAATCAGTCCATCTTTTCACACTCCATTTTGGGACAAGGCGGTTAACACAATTGACTCTGAATATAATTATGAAATTTGAAAATTTGATGGGGTGGAATTATTAAAAAATGATAATACATACATTTTAGTGGGTTATACAAGAGAAATTTCTGGTAGGTTCCATGAACTACCACATTATCTTGATTGGGTAGCAACGCTTGGCCCAATTAGACCACCACCGGAACCACCACCTTGAGGTAACATCTGTCTTCCCTTCTTCTTTTTCATGCATACATTCATACATTGAGGACAATGCATGAGATAAGTGTGGGGGGAGGCTTTACTAACATACTAACATAGGTAGAAACTAACAAAAATTTGCTAATATTAAAAAAATGAAAAAAAATGAAAAGGACAATATTTTGACTTATCTTTTAAAAGAAATCTAAGTTAGTCTTAAGAATTAGGAAATCATGATTAGGATTTCTAAAAACTTGGTCAAAATAAATAAATTGTTGAATTTTTAGGTATAGGAGGAAAAATTGAATAAGTAATTAGTCTTGATTTTTACCTTAATGAAATGTACATACCTAATGCATATCTAGGATTCTAAGACAAAGACCCTTGTGTCTCATATTTAAAAAAAAATCACTAATTAAGTTGGATACATGTGCCTCAAGAAGCATAAGTATTCACGCCTAAAGGTGAGCTTATAAATAAGCGTCCTTAGTTTTGGGGCCTAGTTCACTCGAATTTGAGTCCGAGGGGTGTTTTCTCACCCGGTGCCCTAAAGCCGACCGGTTTGGGAGCCACCGACTTTAAGTTCGCTATATGGGTGGATTAGAAAGCCTAAGGAAACTAAAAAAAATTACTTTTATATGTACTAACACATCTAATAGTCAATTAGTTAGGTATGAGGGTCTCAAGAAGTCTTCATGCTTACACGAAAGAAAATTAGATGAGTTATACATATTAAAGAAAAAAAGAAAAAATAATAAAAAAATAAAAATATATATATATAATAATAATAATTAAGAGGCATGAGAGTCCAAGTTAAGGAATTCCTAGTAAAAATTCACAAGGATGCATATGACTTAGGGTAACGAAAAAGACTATACAAAAATTCAATTTTGACCCTTACCTAAAATGGATAACAATTTACTATATAAAGACTAAGTTTAAGAATGAATAAAAATGATAATCCTAAAACTTATAGACTACTTAGTCTCTTCAAAAGTATTTCAAATATTTTCCTTTTTATGGATTTTGTGGGTGTAATCCGCTGAAAACCCTCACGAGACAACACTCGTCCTTTAGGGTAACCTAGGGATTTAACGGCTTGTTGCACGTGCTAAGTGCAATCATGATTCCTACGAAAGTGAGTTAGCTAGTTTAGTTTTTCTTTTTCTTTTAGATTTTTACTCGAGGACGAGCAAAAAGATAAGTGTGGGGGTGTGATAGGTAGTAAAAAGTGCATATTTTCCAATACATTTACTATCACATTTTCATATTTATTCCTATAATTCTGCACATTTACTAATATTTTATTATTTATTGTGTGCAGGCCTTGAGAAATAAAAATAAAAGAATAAAGCCTTAAAAGAAGCCCAAAAGCCCATATTCAAGCCCAATGCAAAAGTTGCAATTATCAAATGTCAAAGTTGCAATTACTAAGGGCAATTGTTGCAAATAGTAAAAGAAGTGGGAAGGATAGACTTCTATTCAACCCTAAATACAAGCAGGATGAGGATAAAAGCCAAAGAAAGAGAGTGCAAGGATGAAATTCGTTTTGGAAGAGATTTGGATCTAGGGTAACTTGCTTCCCAAGTTATCCCGAAAATTCAAAATAAAGAGTCGAGATACAACTTCAAGAAGGATAAACCCAGATGGACGGACCAGATGATTGGTAGTGAAAAGTGCCTTTTTATCATTACATTTACCATCACATTTTCATATTTATTCATATAATCATGCACAATTTACTAATATTTTATTATTTATTGTGTGCAGGCCTTGAGAAATAAAAATAACAGAATAAAGCCTCAAAAGAAGCCCAAAAGCCCATGTTTAAAGCCCAATGTAAAAGTTGCAATTATTAAATGTCAAAATTGCAATTACACAAGGGCAATAGTTGCAAATACAAAGAAGAGGGAAGGATAGACTTCTATTCAACCCTAAACACTTCAAGGATGAGGATAAAAGCCAAAGAAAGAGAGTGCAAAGATAATAAATTCGTTTAAAAGATATGGGAAGATTTGAGATCCAGGGTAACTTGCTTCCCAAGTTATCTCAAAATCCCAAGATGAAGAGTCGAGATGCAACTTCTAGAAGACTACACCTAGATGGACAGACCAGGGGAGGCCACGCGCCAAAGCGCGTGGCCAGCCGCTACACTTTGGCCGCGTTTCCAAGCCGCGTTTCCGCGGCAATCTGGATGAGTCCAGGGAACCGCTTTCGTGGAGGAGTCGTTCTGGGACTCTACTTCCTTCTGCACCTATAAATACCCCTGCAGTGCAACCTAGAACGTCGTCCAGCGCAGTACAGGGCCAAAAGTTAGGGTTTTTAGGCTTTCTTCTAGTTTGTAGTAGGTTTCTATTTTCGTTTGCTTTTGTAATTTTTGTAAAAGAAGAGGAGAGGATGCTTTCATGGAGGAAGGAGTTCATACTTGTACTGAGGTGACATCGATGTAAGTAGTCCTTTCCTTCATTGTTAATAAAATCAATTCGAAGTTTGTTTCTTTTTATTTATTATTTTTCTATTGTTGTTTTCTTCTTGTTCTTTTATTTTGGTTTATTTTCTCTGATGTCTTGCAAACCATGAGAACTGGTCGCTTCGAGACTGCTTAGCCGAAGAAGAGCCCTTGATGGCTTATGGCGATGAACAGATCCTATATCCCATGCTTGAACGCCTTCGAAGACAAAGTAAGTCGTAGCAAAAGGATCAAAGGTAAGCAGGACTGAAGAGGTAGGTATGTATTTTTCTAGTTTATAATCTTCTTCCTTTCTTCTATTTCTTTAGATTAGATGACAAACTCCACTTCTTTCCAATTTATTTCTCCCACTTCATTGTAAATACCATTGTAAATAATAAAAATAAATAAAAAAGAGATAACTTACTTAAACGCTTCCGTCGCTAGTCCCTCCCTGAGGATCACGACCCGCATAGCCATTGCTACCGCGGATTAGAATTGAGCACCTCGAACATCCTTTTCCTAAATCTAAAATTCTTTATTTTTGTGTGCAGGGAAAAACTCAATCAAAATTTTGGCGCCGTTGCCGGGGAGGGACAGTAAGTTATCTCTAAAGAAAATTAACTATTAACTAATTCTTTTATTCTTTCTGTTTGCAGGTTTGGAGAACAGGAAACAGCAGAAGTGGACATATAGCAACTCTGTGCCTCTGCCCTCGAAGGCAGAGCATCAGAGCCTACTACAGTGCCGCGGATCCGCGGCAATAGCCGCGTTTCCGCGGCCTTAGTAGTTCATTACTGACAGATCTTTCTGCAGGTTGCTACAAATTGCAAGATTTGTTTTTGCACTGTTAAAATTTGTTCTGTGATAAACCTGTATACTACTAATTAATCAACAGTAAAATATTTGTTGAAAAAGATAAAAAAATTGATTAGACGTTTGCATCCTAGGCACGTGTCTTTTCAATTCCTTTATTTTACTGTTGAAGAGTGCTGGAGCAAGGTACGTTCGCATTGCATGTAGAATAGGACTCATCTCTTGGTTGATTTTCATTACTTTGAGTGAATCTTATCTACATATCTTGTACACTTGCACAAACTTATCTTAAGGGCACTAACCCATAACAAGATAAGGTGGGGATTTAATCACCCTTCCTTAGCCCAAAAATCATATTCCAAGCACTCACTAACCCAAGCCTAACTAAAAATGAGTAGATGTTGGCCCTAGGGACATCTCGGACTCAATTAGGAGATTATCCTAAGGGGGAACAGTGTTGGAATTTGACTCCTGCCAAATCAGTGTCTAGGAAGGGGATTGAGGGCCGAAAGCCCGAAGGTTGATGGTTATTTAATTAAGGAACGTCTTTGACGGAAAACCTCCCACCACTCTTGCCCTGACCTGGCTGATTAACTTGTGGTCAAAGTCTGCACCCTACCTCCCGTGGACAGTCTAACCAGGTAGGAGTCGTCTAGGTCATAGGTCTACCCTAACTTAGGATAGAATTTTTTTTTCTTTCTTGTTTGTTTATTTGTTTGTTTTCTTTTTGTTTTTCTTTTGTTTGTGTTTGTGTGATATGGCATATAATAATAATTTTTTCAATTTTAATCCATATTACACACCACCCTCTTTTTCGGATATTACCAACCCGGTATATCATAACTTTGACCAACCTAGTGTGCCGGAATGGTCTTATCCGAATGAATATAACCCATGCCCCCCATCTTATGACTATAATTTTCATACCACTTTCGACTCTTCACAGAGTTCATGGGGTTCGCTTCCCTTGAGTCCAATTTTCAACCAACTTGTCCTCCATATCCACCTTGTCCACAATATTCCCAAGATTCATACTCAGATCCACCCATTCAGAATAGAAAACCATCTATCCGGGAAATGATGAGTATGCAGGAGTCCAAGCAACAATCACCATCAATCTTAGACATGATGATGCGTGAGTCCACCGACTCACAACTTCATCACGATTACACTTCCTCTTTTCAAGTCCAATCACAAAATGATGCACCAATCGACTATATCGACTATGAAAAGATGCTTAAAATCATGACTCAGGCTAGATTAGCTCGTGATCACGAATAGATATGATGGTTCAATCTTTACGTTCTCACTGTTCGGCCGATTCTGCTTTCGCTGACCACTCTCTTAAGGCCGAAGAGTCACGTTGCTTTGGACAACAAGATTCTAATTCAGTACCATCATTTGAACTTGCCGAAACTCCAATTTCTGATAGTTTGGCAAGTTATTCCTTTCCTGAAATAGAACTTGAGCATGAATATGATCCTGATCTCCCACTTGGTGATTCAATCTTACTTCCTGATTCAATAATGACTCCGGTGTTTCCACCTGATTTTACTTTTCCCGAGTCAACATTGGATCCTGTACCAATTCATCATGAAATTGAATCACCCATTTTTGATGATCATATTGAACTTGACCAATTTTGCAATTTTAAAAGTCCCATGGATAAACTGGCAAGTTCTCATTTTTATGATATTGAGCTCAATGAGATATGTGACCTAGATTCTCAAATCTGTGATCAAGTTCAAATTCCTGAATCATTATTGACTCCTGTTTTGTTACCCGACTTAGGTAATTTTTTAGAGTAAGTTTTGATTCCCACACCTATCATTCCTGAACTTGAATCACCAACATTGAGTCACATTCCATTTTGGGAAACTGATTGTGGACTTGAGTTTCAGCTTATTGATTTGAACCCACTTCCTGAACCTAGCCCGACTCCTGAACCCTTACTTGATTTAAGTTTCTTTCCTGAGTCGGTATTCGTTCTCATACTTATGACGTCCAAGTCAATCATTCCATCTTTTCACACTCCATTTTGGGACAAGGCGGTTGACACAATAGACTCTGAATATAATTATGAATTATGGAAATTTGATGGGGAAAATTGCTAAAAAATGATCATACATACATTTTAGTGGGTTATACAAGAAAAATTTTGGTGGGTTCTTCCGTGAAATACTGTATTATCTTGATTGGGTAGCAACGCTTGGCCCAATTAGACCACCACCGGAACCACCACCTAGAGGTAACTTCTGCCTTCCCTTCGTCTTTTTCGTGCATATATGCATTCATTCATACATTGAGGACAATGCATGAGATAAGTGTGGGGTAGGCTTTACTAACATACTAACATAGGTAGAAACTAACAAAAATTTGCTAATTAAAAAAAAATATTATAAAAAGGACAATATTTTGACTTATCTTTTGAAAGAAATCTAAGTTAATCTTAAGAATTAGGAAAATCATGATTATGATTTCCAAAAACTTGGTCAAAATAAATAAATTGTTTAATTTTTAGGTATAGGAGGAGAAATTGAATAAGTAATTAGTCTTGATTTTTACCTTAATAAAATGTGCATACCTAATGCATATCTAGGATTTTAAGACAAAGACCCTTGTGCCTCATAAAAAAATTATTATTAAAAAAAATTCACCAATTAAGCTGGATACATGTGCCTCATGAAGCATAAGTATTCACGCCTAAAGGTGAGTTCTAAATAAAATAAAGTCCTTAGTTTTGTGGCCTAGTTCACTCGAATTTGAGTCCGCGGGGTGTTTTCTCACCAGGTGCCCTAAAACCGACCGGTTTGGGAGCCACCGACTTTAAGTTCGCTACATGGGTGGATTAGAAAGCCTAAGAAAACTAAGAAATATTATATATGTATTAACACATCTAATAGTCAATTAGTTAGGTATGAGTGCCTCAAGAAGCCTTCAAGCTTACACGAAAGAAAATTAGATGAGTTATACATATTAAAAAAAAGAAATATATATATATAATAATAAATAAAGAGGCATGAGAGCCCAAGTTAAGGAATTCCTAGTAAAATTCATAAGGATGCATATGATTTTTGGTAACGAAAAAGACTATACAAAAATTCAATTTTGACCCTTACTTAAAATGGATAATAATTCACTTTATTAAGACTAAGTTTAAGAATGAATAAAAATGATGATCCTAAAAACTTATAGATTACTTAGTCTCTTCAAACGTATTTCAAATATTTTCTTTTTTATGAATTTTGTGGGTGTAATCCGCTGAAAACCCTCACGAGATAACACTCGTCCTCTAGGGTAACCAAGGGGTTTAACGGCTTGTTGCACATGCTAAGTGCAATCGTGATTCCTACGAAAGTAAGTTAGCTAGTTTAGTTTTTCTTTTTTCTTTTTGATTTTTACTCGAGGACGAGCAAAAAGATAAGTGTGGGGGTGTGATTGGTAGTGAAAAGTGCATTTTTATCATTACATTTACCATTACATTTTCATATTTATTCATATAATCATGCACAATTTACTAATATTTTATTATTTATTGTGTGCAGTCCTTGAGAAATAAAAATAACGGAATAAAGCCTCAAAAGAAGCCCAAAGCCCATGTTTAAAGCCCAATGTAAAAGTTGCAATTATTAAATGTCAAAATTGCAATTACACAAGGACAATAGTTGCAAATACAAAGAAAAGGGAGGATAGACTTCTATTCAACCCTAAACACTTGCAGAATGAGGATAAAAGCCAAAGAAAGAGAGTGCAAAAATAATAAATTCGTTTAAAAGATATGGGAAGATTTGAGATCTAGGGTAACTTGCTTCCCAAGTTATCTCGAAATCCCAAGATGAAGAGTCGGGATGCAACTTCCAGAAGACTACACCCAGATGGACGGACCAGGGGAGGCCCCGCGCCAAAGCGCGTGGCCAGCCGCCACACTTTGGCCGCGGAAACGCGACCCAAGCCGCGTTTCCGCGGCAATTTGGATGAGTCCAGGGAACCGCTTTCGTGGAGGAGTCGTTCTGGGACTCTACTTCCTTCTGCACCTATAAATACCCCTGCAGTGCAAACTAGAACGTCATCCAGCGCAGTACAGGGCCAAAAGTTAGGGTTTTTAGGCTTTCTTCTAGTTTGTAGTAGGTTTCTATTTTCGTTTTCTTTTGTAATTTTTGTAAAGAAGAGAAGAGGATGCTTTCATGGAGGAAGGAGTTCATACTTGTACTGAGGTGACATCGGTGTAAGTCTTACATTTCCTCCATTGTTAATAAAATCTGCTCAAAGTTTATCTTTGTCTATTCTTGTTTTATTTCTTTTATTCATGTTTTATCCTTGTTTTATTTTTCTATTCTTGTTTAATTGTTTTTCTCTCTGATGACTTGCAAACAGTGAGAACTGGTCGTTTCGAGACTGCCTAGCCAAAGAAGTGCCCTTGATGGCCTATGGAGATGAACAAGCCTTCTCTTTAGTTTGTCTTTTCTTTCATAGTGTAGATCGCGAAGGTGGACGATCCTATACGTCATACTTGAACGCCTTCCAAGACAAGGTAAGTCGTTGCAACAGATCAAAGGTAAGCAGGTTGAAGAGGTATGTATGTTGTTTGGTACGGAGTAGAAGTATTCGATGTAAAGTTTCCTTGAATCAGTTGAAAGATTACAACGGACTAATGCTCCGACTACAAGAGAGGGAAGATGTTGAGTCTTGAATCTCCCCTTTGTTTAAAGCTGGGTTCTTCAAGTGGCGGTGGAGAGTGAATCTTGTTCTCCGTTGACCAGATGACCGTCGAAATCGTCAGGGATCTTCTCTTTGGCTGGTAGAAGGAGTAGCACAGCTCTGCCTACCAAAACTCTCAAAGAGAAGGTAGGCAAAGGGCAACTTGTCCGCAGCAAGCTTGTTGAAGAATTGAGCTCTCTCTTGCTCCTCCGACGTTCTTGTTCTCCTCCTCCGAAAAATCCGACCCCTTCTTCATAGCGACGGGGCTATTTATAGAGGCTCCAGGGGTGAACGTACCCCCCTAAAAGTGCTCCACAATGAGGGGCTGACCTCCCCGCTATGTGGGCGGCGACTGGCCCCATAACCAGGGCGGTTATAACTGAGGCGCGGGTTTCAACCCACGCGCCTTGATACTGTGACGCGGGCTTTGGCCCTCGCGCCTTGATGCTGAGACGCGGGTGTCGAGCCCACGCGCCTTGATGTTGAGACGCGGGTGTCGAGCCCACGCGTCTAGAACTTGAGGCTCTGCTTTTTAATGGCTTGTGTGATTTTTAGACAGCCTACAGAACCCCCTCCAAAGTTTTTGATATTCCGCAGTTAACTGGGACAGATTTCGAAATACTTTGGACTCTAGCTGAATTCACCTCTATAACTGGACTGTTAATGCTCCGGGTTTGATCTTATCTGGAGTTGGTCTTCGTGAGTGTACTGTTGAACTCTTTGAGGCCATCAGAGTTGATCGTGTTGAGTGTCTAGATGCACAGTCTAAACCTCCCCGATTGCTTTTAGTCTGTCATGGATGCGTTTTAAGCCAGGAGTGGATGATCGTCTGCTTGTGCCAGTGTACTGTTGAAACTGATTTGCAGAAGCAAGGACTGAACGCTAGTTCTTTTTGAAGAGCAGAGATGGTACTACTTTACAGACGCGACTTTCATGGGGTGCGCCTTTTGGAAATGAAAAACGCGACTGATATTCCATTGGGCAGACGCGATGCTAGGCCGGATTGGAACGATGCGAACTTCGGAGAGACGCGCCTGTTGGGTGCGAATCCGTGCCATGTCATGAGTGCACCGCCACTTGTTCTGGGGAACCGTCGGGACATCACCTTTTGGCGCGCGGACTTCCCGGTTCATTAAATGATCTGTTCCACGCGTCAAGCGATGACTCGCTGTAGAGCTAATCGAGCCACGCGCCGCGTATCTTTGCAAATTTTTGTGTCTATAAATGGCAACAGTCGGAGAGATATCCTCTTCTTCTCCGAGCGCATCTGTTAGGGTTTTTTGAGAAAAAGGAGTCTTCTCTTTCTCTTTCTATTTCTTCATCGTTCATCATCAGATTTTTGATTAACAATGGCACCCAAAGCTAAACCCACCGCATCATCCTTAAAAGCGGCCGTCGCCGAGGCCCAGAGGGGCGGTTCCTCCGTGCAGGAAGTCCTTTTCCCAGGTATAATACCATTAATGGAAGTTCATGGAACCCCTAAAAAAAATCTTCTTTTTTTTTTTGGAGGAGAACCGTCAACACAGAATATAAACCGTGTTTGATTCTCAGACGCGGTCTTAGATGCGGTCTTTGAGTTGATAACCAAGGCGCGGGTTTGATGACCCAGTGCCTGTGAGCCCTGCATTTCAGATTCTTCACTTAGAATATTTCTAATTGTGAAGGGTTCGGACGCGGGCTTGATCCTTGCGTTCTATGACATCAGGTGCTGATTTTTTTATGAGTCTGGCACCTGAGCCCAAGTACTTAGAGATTTTTCATAAGTCTTGGTTTTCAAAACGCGGGCTTGATCCTGCGGGCCTCACATCTGGACGCGGATTTACAGGTTTGGACGCGGATTTTGATAATTCCTGCGTCTAATGTCTCTGCTGCGTCTGGACGCGGACTCTCAAGTCTAGACGCGAATTTTGATAATTTCTGCGTCCAGTATCTTTTCTGCGTCTGGAATATAGACACTTAACATTTTTTTTGATAAGATGTCTGATCAAGTGTCCTTTTCTTTTGCAGTGCCACACTCTTCTGCTCCACTCTGCAAGAAGCGCCACTTTGGGCACATAGGTGGTGATGACCGTGATTTAATCTTTGTGCTACAAAGGACTGTACCTGTGACTGCTGACAGGTCGTAGGAGCGCAAGAAAAGGCTCTCCAATGTTGACATGATAACTTTTCGGGAGCTTATGACTGACGCAGCATTCACAACGGATGCTCGCGTTCCGCTGGAGAAGCCTGCCTTCTTCTTTGGAGACCATATTGGCGATGGCGGCTATTCCATGTATGACGGAGATTATAAATGGCTCCGCCAGATAGGGGATAGAAGATTTTTTCTTCCGAACATGGAGAGGATGTACCCACTGTCTTATCTCCAGCACATGTCTGTCCCTCGGAAGATGAAATGGGACCTTTCCCGATATGTCCCTGAGATTACTCTCGGTAACTTAGGCTCCAAAAGGGTATACCGTCATGATAGTCATGATAGGGCTGTTCTCGGCCTGTTTCCCGGGTCGCTCAGGGCTAAGCCCCCGGTCGGAGAAACACCAAAACTTGGCACCACTTTCCTCAACGCATTCATGAAAGTGGAGGGCGATTTTCCGGTTGAGTTCCGTTCGCCCGGGTGGGTTCATTCCACCGAGAAGTATTGGTGGGGCAGGATGGTAAGCTTCGTCCTTGCCGACCTTAGGGACTTGTTGGAGCAAACGGATTTGTACCAAGCGGTCAGGGCCGTCCAGTATGGTATCCCGCCGAGTTCTCAGAACTTCTTCGGGATCCTGGAACGTTACAATCCTTTGACGGGGACATTCTTCACTCCGGTTGGAGAGATGGGCCTTGCCCTGCACGAGTTGCATGAGGTCTCGGGGCTGGCAACAGGGGACTCTCCCTATGAGGAATATGTCCCAACCACTGAGGAGCTCAACCTTATGAAGAAATGGTCTCCTCAAGTGTACGAGACTTATTGGGAGGTGTTATGTCACTTCCACATTTGCGGTCAGGTAACCTCTTGGAGGTCGGGAGGAGTCAAGCAGCTGTCTTGGGCCAGCTACTTGTTTAACGGCATCAATAAGAAAGACCATCCGGTAACCCGACTGGCTCCCAGCTCCGACGAGGAGATTGACGACAGGATTAAGGCTTCTGAAGGCTTCTACACCACGGTTTCGAACGAGGATGTTTTCGAACCTGACATGGTTTTCGAAAGCTTTCATCATCAAGCCCGGGTTCCTATCTCCGATCGAGCACTGTTGGCGGGCTTCTTGATGCTGTGGTTGAAGCGCTGTGTGGTGCCCACGCTGCCACATGAAGTCATTGTTGCCGATGTAGTGTACCCGGCGGTGCTCCTGGCCTATGGCAGTCCCATAGCCCTTCTCCCGGCCATGGCGGCTGGCATTCAAAGCGGGTTGCGGGCATTAACTCAGACTTTCTGCGAGGCAGGGAAGGCTGTTGACTCCCATGGTAAGCCGATTGTTGACTCAGAGGGGAAGCCGACGGTGAAGCGCCCCAATCCTCGGATCGAGCTGCCCTACACGTACTTAATGGCTTGGTACGTGATGCACTGCCCCTCTCTGATGACGCCGGTGCCTTGGAGTGAGGGTTTTGTCCCTTTTGTACAGCGGTTGGAGGGTTCTGACTGGTGTAATACTTACATGTATTACGTTCGAAAGTGCATTCTGTCTGCTTCGAACTACCAGCTTAACCGCTGCTTCCCCGAGATTCCTGGTGCATCTTTCGGGGAACTATTCACCGACTCCGCAGGCCAAGATGATTTCACTAGGCTGTCATCGGGGATTTTCTGGTGGTTGGTTAACATCCGGCCTGGGTATGTGCTTTTCCGGCAAGGTACTTCATGCACAATCGAGCCATATATGCCGAATCGCTTCGCCCGACAGTTCGGCTATGATCAACTCTACGTCGGCAACCCCAATGCTCGACTCGCCTTCAGTGGGAACTTGTTCGAAGGTGCTCGGGCTTGGTACTATAGCGTGCCCGGAGGGACGGAAGCAACTTTCCGTCTACCTATCAAGGAGCCAAAGGGCCGCACAAGCTTCAGCTTCTGTACCTGGTACTTCCAGGTCAACCAGACACCATACTTTGTTCCGGAGTATTCATGCATTGAGAGTATCAACACAAATTTCAAAGCAAGGTCGGGGTCCGGTAAATGCTCGCGAGGCGTCGAGCAGTATCTGAAGGCTCTGAGGGAAGTCGGGAGAGGGTCGAGGGAGGAGCCACGAGCAATAAAGGCTCGACAAGCAGTGAGTAAGCGTGCTCGAGGCTCTACTTTCACTGCTGACCCTGCCCCAAAGAAGGTCCGGAGAGACTTGACGGCCGAAGTTTCTCTATCCGAAGACATCCCTGTTGGTGTTGAGGAACCGAGGGAAGAAGAGGCAGATGAAGAGGCTGTCCCCTTAGTCCGTGCCCATAGGTTACGCAACAGGGGCTGCAGGAGTCCAGAGGAAGGAGAGCCTGCTGACGAACCGACTGCTGTTGACGAACCGACCGCCGCTGACGAGGCCGAGCAGTTCGAAGTCGACATCATGAGCGGAGGTGATGTTGAGATTCCGGGGGTCTCAGCTCAGCCCGGGTTTTCCTCGGCTCGCGAAAGGAGAGATGAGGCACAACAACCGGAGGTCGACATCATCAGTGATGTTGAGATTGCAGGAGTCTCAACTCAGCCCGGGTCTTCCCCTGCTCATGAAAGGAGAGATGAGGCACAGCAACCTGGGTCTCCAAGTGTGTTCATGTCCAGTCCTCGGACAGTTGACCCCAGCCCTACCACTGGGGTAATTGGTGGCAAGGCTCCTGCTACCAAGGCCTCTCGCGTTGAACTGTCATCTTCCTTATCCGCAGAGGGAAGCGATTTTGAGGATGAGGTCGACTATGGTAACGAACCCGCTCCTCCTAATCTGAGTAAATTCTCACACATCTCGGAGGAGAAAATACCTGGGTGCGGGCTGTTGACGGCATCACCACTGGCGGCAGTTATTCCCACTGAAGGTACTCTTTTCACCTTCTGACTTGATTTCCCTTTTCATTTTGAAGAGGAGGTTTTAACATTCTCCTTTTATGCTGCAGGGTTGGCCGAAGATATTGAGGCCACAACCTCCTCGCATATCGAGGAGATGGTGCAAGAGTTGACCCAGCCGGAAGGAGTTGAGACTCCAGCCGCCGAGATGCCTCTAAAGAAGGCAACTACTGAAATCGGGGAGACTCCCACTCTGCAGGACGAGGAGGCAACCAATGAAGCCAGGGAGACTTCTACTCTGCAGGATTCGCCCAAGAATTCGACATCTCTGGACCTCCAACTTAGTAAGGAAGTTTTGATGTCTTGAATGTTTCTCTTTTCACCATTGTAGCTAATGTTGAGATAATTTGCAGAGAGAACTGGGGGGGCTCAGGTGGAGAGTCTGACGGTCAGTGCCCCTCCGGAAGGCCACACAGCTCAAGCCTCGGCCGAGGTTTCTGAGGAGGTCGAGCTCACTACTCTGTCATTAGCTGTGGAGGTTCCTGCAGAGGTAGCACCCCCAGAAGCGCCAGTGGCTACTCTCGCTCCTGCCGTACCGGTGGTCAGCCCGACTCTTGCGCGAGAAGAGCCGGCTTACATCCCTCACCCCGTGATAGAAAGGGGTCGGGGAGCACCTCGGTCGATGATACTATGGAGTTCCTGACACGCAAGACGGTGCAGCAGTTCTTTGACTCGTTGCGATCATGCATCAATTTCATCCTGTCTGGTGGTAGCTCCTTTGAATTCGCCCGGATGTTTCTCGGAAACTTGGCCGAGAACATCAAGTTGGCCGGAGGCCCTTCGCTAGCCCAGGCGTGTCTGCTGGTGGTGGAGCAGCTGGGACAAGACCTGAGTGAGCTTCGATCCCTGGAGGATGCCGGCTCATTCCACGAAGCCTAGGAAACTCTGAATAGGCTCCTTGCTGCTCAAGAGCAGGAGCGAAGGGAGGTGGAGGAGAAGATAACCGATAACACCCGTCTTCTTGAAGGTTTCCAGGCTGATCATCAACGGCTAGCGGTCGAGTCCAAGGAATCTGTCATGATCATACAGGCTGCAAAGCAGGCTATCCTTGACTCTCGGGCTGCTATAGTCAGGGCTGAGGCCATGATTGCTTTTAACGAACAGAGGCTTGCTACCTCTGAAAAGAGGCTAACGGAGTTAGAGGCTGCCAAGGCGCAAGTTGAAGCAAATCTCTCTGTTCGTTCATCCGAGTTGGAATCCCTCCGAGTACAAGCGCAGGGATTTTTATCTGAGGCAGATCTGCGGGCCCAAGCTCTCATGGAGGCTGAGAAGGCGCGTCAACATAAGATACATCGCCTTAGAGAGCAAATCCGTTCCTTGGCGAACCAGGACTTGTAGCCTTCTTCTCTTTTTTTTTTGTAAAGAAAAAGGACACTCTATTCACCAAGAGTGTTTGTACTTGCTTTTACCATTTTTTTTTTAATAGTAAAAGTCTTTGAAGTTCTTATTCCATCTTTATTGCCTTGCTGTAGATGAATTCAACTTCTTTTAATGAAATGCGGCGTTCACTCAAGTCTTCTTGATGAGACGCAGCATTGATTCATAGAGAGAGACGCGATCATCAGTTCATAGGAACTTAGGCAGAACTAAGTCCTTTTGCTGAGACGCGGCGTCAAATCATAGAGAGAGACGCGGTCATCATTTCATAGGAACTTAGGCAGAACTAAGTCCTTTTGCTGAGACGCGGCGTCAATTCACAGAGAGAAACGTGAATCCGTCCTGCTAATGAAGACGCGGTTCAAGTGGACGTGAAGGACGCAGTTTTTTGAGTGTGACTCATTGGTCGCAGTCCTTAAGGATGCAGCGCTGGGTCTTTTGACTAGGTGCAAAAACCCATCACTACCCATGCAGACGCGGCTCCTCTGATGAAGACACGAGGGACGTAGCCTTGCGTATTTTCCGACTAATCCCACAATGGCCTAAGTCTTTCGCTGAATTAAGTGCTTTCCCTTAAAATGGGCCCCGTTTGCTGAAGGGACGCAACTTTGGGTCACGCGGACATTCCTCTGGAATGCAGGTGGACGTCATTCTGTTTGAAAAGGGGACGCGGATTCCTGGACGCGGCTTTCTCATCTGCTTCTTGATGTAACTTCCCAGGCGTTAAATGCGGCCTGACTTAAAGATTTCATGAGATCTTTCAAGTCTTCACTGAAGATTGGGAAACCGGGTCGTCCGTTGTTTCCCGAAACAGTTGTCCACGCGTTGGTTCCTCATTGGACTCAGGCGTTAATGCCTTTTAATGCAAAACCGGCGCTGGCAGTTTGAGACCAGCGTCTGCGACGCTTCCCGAAGCAACGTTCCACGCGTCAGACTCCTATTGGACTTTGACGGTCGTGCGGTCATTAAGGCCAACGGAACCATTAATGGCAGTTATCAGGGGCTTCCTATAAATAGGGCTCACCCTCTCCCCCTTTAACAACCCAAACTTAGACTGTTTTCTTTTGATTTGCTCTGAGAAATTCCGCCTTCTTCACAGTTTCTAACAGGGGTCTGTCTCCATGGATGGAGGTGACTCTGTGGATGAAGATGACCCAGAGCTTTCATGCTTCTGTTTGGTCTCTTCAGGAGAAAGCACCTCTTTGATCATCTTTCATGTCCACGTTTTAATGCAGAGAGTTCAACTCTTGATAGAGGCCTCTGCGGGTATGCCGTCCCGACTTGCCATGATATTTTTAGTCCACCCAGGCTTGCGCCTTGGCATCTCTTAAAGAGATATCACTATCTGGATGAAGTCTTAGTTGGTGCATTCCTTTTTTTAGAATTTGCGCCATCGACTTGAACTTCTCTGGACGCGAGTACAGAAGTCTTTGGCACTTGGCGCTGGCTTTGCTCAGGAAGCTCGCGTTTTAAGGCCACTGACTTGGATGAATTCCAACTCGGGTTGAAGGTTTCAGACCCGAATCTTGCAACTCCTGTTCATTCAACAGGGAGATGGCAATTTTTTCGGCGTCTGAGTCTTTTCGTGCCTGGTGTGTTAGACGCAGATGCAGAAAATTGGACTGCGTTTGAACCCTGCGTGTATCACAGTTTTAATTCGCGTCTGTTTCTGCCACCGCGAAAGTTTTGGCTCACTGCGTGGGTCATTCCCTCGTCTGTAGTCTTCGGCAATAACTGCGTCTGTCACTTAGTTTTCTCTGTTGAAGTGTACTAAGTTCCAGATGTTCTGATTCCTTTGTTTATTCCTTGTAGGTAGGCTTGATCATCCTTTTTCAGGTTCGCTGGGCCCCTGGAAGAATATTTCGGCCGGCGAACTTGTTCGATGTTCGTCCACAAGGGAAGAAATCATAGTCTCCGTCGTCCACAAGGGAAGAAATCACGATCCCTGACAGGGACTTAACCCTCGTCAAGATCTCTTTGAACGTGACGCACCAGTCATGCTTGCGGGCTGGTCACGGTCACAGTGGGTATGGCGGCGAGGGGGATACGGTGGATATAGTGGCAGATAGCATCCCCTTCCTCTCTCATCCCAGAAGTGACATCAATGACACTCCATGTTTGTTGGATGGCCTTATGGCGAGAGAGATGCTCATGAATGAAGGGTTGTAGGGCTTTCTGCTGCCACCGGACCTCAAGAACACCATTGCTCTTAGCTTAGTCAGCTAGGGCTCTTTCGATGTTTACATCATGCATCGTGGTGAGGCCAGCTTCTATTGTCGCCACAGTTTGGCGCTTTTCCAAACATCGTGCACTTGGAATCAGATGCGGCTTCAAGGAGTGAGTACGGCCTCTGAGAGAGAGAGGGACTTCTTTGTACTCCTTAATTGTAACACTCAATCTTATTGTATAAGAGAGCGTTTTGTATCACTTTCATATGCCTGGATATAAATAAAAGTGACATTTTTCTTTCTGCCTCTTTCTATTGTCTTGAACCTTTTGTCTTCAGTCAGACGCATAGAAGCAGAAGATCTTTGACTTCGTCAAAATTATGATAATCTTAATAAGTCAAATTTTGTAGGGAAAGATCCTATTTCAGGAACTTTCACAATACTGTCAGAGGTGTAATATTAACTTGACAGAGATGAAATAATGTTTAGTGGACCTGTCAATCTATAAAGGAGAATGACACGTGAAACTCGTACCCCCAGGGAAAATGGGCCTTTATCAAGGTTTAGGATTCACTTGATTAAGCTCAGCTGGGATCTGAAGGAAAACACTGTTAATGGTGTAGTATTAACCTAACAATGTGTTTAGGTAGACTTGTTATTCTGTTGAAGAGAATAGCAAGTGAATCTAGATCCGCGGGGAATCTAAGAAGGTTTTTACCGTTAGAGGTGTGATATTAACTTAACGGGTTGAAAGTTGTCTTGCCAGAAGTGTGATGTTAACTCGACAAGAATGTGAATCAGAGGTGTAATATTAACTTGACTCAAAAGTATTTCAGTTTTGTTTTGGGAAAACTGAGAGTGTCACTGACATAGGTGTGATGTTTAACTTGACAGTGAGGGTAATGCTAGAGGTGTAATGTGAAACTTAGCATTGGTCATCTCGGCTTGGATAAGGAAGTCGAGGAAAAGTCATGGCCATAGGTGTATTGTTGAACTTAACAATGACTTAGATGCTAGAGGTGTAATGTTAACTTAGCATCATTCGTTTCAGCTTCAATACGGAAGTCTGAAGGAAAGTGACTATCAGAGGTGTAATTTTAACTTGACAGAAGCTTGGTTTACTGTTTAGAAGTATAATGTTAACTTAAACAGTAATTTTGTCAGAGGTGTGATGTTAACTTGACAGAAACTTGATTTGCGAAATGAGCAATTTGAGGACCTGTCATTCTATTGATAAGAATGGACAGGTGGAGTTTGAAGTGCCAGAGGTATAGTGTTAACTTGGCAACAACTGTATCTTGTAGGCCTATCATTCTGTGGATGAGAATTGGTAAGGGATTTTGGAGGGGAGAGTGGAGTTGAGTCCACTTAAGATTTTTAGCAAACCCTCAGCTATCAACGGGTTTGATATGCCTTTACCAACTACCGTTTGAGTTGGGCTAGCCATGCTATTCCCCTCAGCATGATGAGTTGTCGAAGACTTATGTTGGGCTTAGAAGCCAACATTTTCCTCTATCCTTAGCCGTCAGAGGCGTTGGATATTAATGAAGAAACTCTTCTTGTTTTGATCAGAGGTGTAATTTTGAACTTGATCAGCGGAAGAATACCATTTAAGGATAGTATTTCTTTAAGAACCTGCCATTGATAGGCATCATGAGTGTATCGCCATTCGAGGTTATGAGGCGATATGATCCATTCGAGTAGACTGACTCTACCACAAACGGTCCTTCCCATTTGGGTTGGAATTTTCTTTTTGTCTTGTGCGTCATTACCATGGGTCTTCTGACGGCTAAGCCAAGATCGCCTTTCTTGAAAGTTCGCACTTTAACTTTCTTGTTGAAGGCTTTGGTAATTCGAGCTTGGTAAAGCTCGATTTGTTGTTAGGCCTGCAAACGTTTATCGTCTAAGGCCTCCAATTCTTGGAGTCGCTGTCGATGCTTCTCCTCTGTTGTCATCTCCGCTGTCATGGCGACGCGTAGAGATGGAATTTGGATCTCTAGTGGAAGTACGGCTTCACACCCACACACCAAACAAAATGGCGTGGCTTTAGTTGGGGTTCGCACAGTTGTGCGGTAGGCCCATAAGCATTCACCTAGCTTATCGTCCCAGTCTCGTTGACTTTTCGAGACGAACTTCTTGAGAAGCTTGCCAATGGTCTTGTTGAAAGCTTCTGCGAGGCCATTAGCGGCAGGATAGTATGCCGTTGAGGACACACTCTGGATTCTGAATTTGGCACAGAATCTCTGGAAAGCCTGGCTGATGAACTGGGGTCCATTGTCATGGACAATTCGCCGAGGTACACCGAAACGGTAAATAACGTGATGTTTCACGAACTTGATCACGTTAGACGATTTTACCTCCTTCAGAGGAATAGCTTCGGCCCATTTAGAGAAATAATCGGTTATTGCCAAAATAAACCGATGTCCCTTTGATGATGGTGGGCTGATAGGACCAACCACATCCATCCCCCACATTTCAAATGGCCAGGTAGAGGTCGTGGAGTGGAGGTACCCTGGTGCTTGATGGATGAAATCGCCGTGCACTTGGCAGGTGTGACATCTTTTGGCATAAGTGATGGCATCGGCAATCATCTTGGGCCAGTAGTAACCCAATCTTTGGAGTCGATGTGCCAGTTTTGGGCCAGGTTGATGGGCTCCACACATACCATCGTGGGCTTCTTTCAATACCTCTTGGGCCTCCTTTGGTGAGAGGCACCGGAGCAAGACCCCGTCATGCGATCGACGATACAATGTTCGTGTAATCGCATTGTAATAAAATTTAGGGGCTTTCCTTCGAATGGTAGCCGCTTCCTTGGCGTCCTCAGGCAGGATGCCATACAAGACATAGTCGATATAGGGGAATCGCCAGTCTTTAAGCTCTGGCCCGGTTGACAATTCCAGCGCTTCTCTGCCTTGATACTTTCCCTTTGACTCCTAATAGTCTTCGAGGGCAGTTCTCGGGCAATACAGGTCGTGGCTGTAGACGAATACTTTCTCCATTGCTCCAGCTGGAAGAGCTAAGGAGGCCTCGAGGGACGCCAGTGCATCTGCATGCGCATTTTGCCTACGCGGTACATGATCGATGTAGAAGTTTATGAATCTCTCGGCCATGTGGATAGTTGCGTTGTAGTAGGGTACTAGGTCTTCATGTCTGACTTCGTACTCCCCGCGAACTTGGTTGACGATGAGTTTGGAGTCACCATATGCCTCGAGATTTTTAACGCCAATCTCATCGGCGAGTTGCATCCCAATCAAAAGAGTATTGTATTCTGCTACATTGTTGGAGCAAGGCTCAGTTAGCGAGACAGCTCGAGGAATCACATAGTTCTGTGGCGAGACGAGTACTACTCCTACTCCCGCTACAATGTGTCCTTTTGGGCTTGTTCTGGATGCACCGTCAAAGAAAAGTTGCCACACCTGTCTTTCGAACGATGTCTGAGTTAGGCAGGCTTCAGCGACCTCATCTGGGAGATCGTCGTAAAGTTTGGTTGCCCTCAGATCTGGATGCTCAGCCAGGAAATCCGCCACCGCTTGTCCTTTAATGGCCTTCTGTGGTAAAAAGTGCATTTCATATTGAGATAACAATATGGCCCATTTTGCCAGTCGGCCATTTAGCGATGAAGGTTTTGTTATGAGTAACCTCAAGGGGTTGACTTTTGATATGACATTTATGGTTTGGCCCGCCAGGTAGTGTCGCATTTTCTGAATGGCGAACACCAGTGCCAAACATTCCTTCTCGATCGGATTATACCGATGTTCGACTCCGATCATTGCTCTACTCAGATAGTAGATCGCTTGCTCTCGTCCCTGATCATCATTCTGAGCTAGTAGAGCTCCCAAAGAATGATCCATTGCCCGGACATATACCAGGAAAGGTTTTTCAGATATCGGAGCAGCAAGTACTGGTGGTTGGGTGAGGTATTGCTTGATTTCCTCAAATGCTTGTTGACAAACGTCGTCCCAAACGAACGAGACACCCTTCTTCATTAGCTTAGTGAAGGGTTGGCATCTTCCGGAGAGGTTTGAGATGAACCTACGGATGTACGCCAATCATCCTTGCAATCCCCTGAGTTCCTTGAGATTTCTCGGAGGTTGCATCTCCTGGATAGCGTGAACTTTTTCTGGGTCCAAATGGATTCCTGTGGAAGTTACAACAAATCCTAGGAATTTGCCACTGGCCACCCCCAGGAAGGACTTGGTAGGATTCATCTTCAACTGATGAGCTCGCATGATGTCAAAAACCACCTTCAGGTTAGCTATGTGATCATCTTTAGTTCGGCTTTTCACCGCGATGTCGTCAACATAACACTCCACCGTTTTGCGTATTTGCTGATGGAAAATGGCATTCATGGCCCTTTGATATGTTGCCCCTGCATTCTTCAGTCCGAAGGGCATGACGGTGTAGCAATATACCCCTAGAGGTGTCCTGAAGGAGGTATGCTTTTTGTCATCAGGATACATTTTAATTTGATTGTATCCTGAGAATCCATCCATGAAGGACATTCGTTCGAATCCACAAGTATTGTCAATCATGACATCTGTGATTGGCAATGGGAATTCGTCTTTGGGGCAAGCCTCGTTTAGATTACGGAAGTCAATGCAGATCCGGATCTTCCCGTTCTTCTTGGCAACTGGGACAATGTTGGCTACCCAGTCGGGATGTTGTTCTTCCCTGATGAAGCCAGAATCAATAAGTTTTCTGACTTCTGATTGAATTGCTTCCATTATCTCTGGATGGAACCGTCGCTGCTGTTGTTTGACAGGTTTTGCATCCGGATTGATGTTGAGGCGGTGCATAGCCACTTGAGGATCAAGTCCAGGCATGTCCTCGTAATTCCAGGCGAAGACGTCTATATACTCTTGTACAAGAGATATTAGATCCTTCTTCTCCGAAGGTGACAGGCCGTCACTTATGAAGATGGGCTTAGGATTGGCCTCATCTCCTAGATTGACTTGAACAACCTTGTCTTCTGTGGGTGGCTCGCGCTGTTCAAAGCGGGTATCCCAAAGAGTATTTAAATGTTTGATTCAAGGATCTGTATCAGATTGGATCATTTCTTCATCTCCGTCTTTCAGGTGGCTTGTTGAAACCATGTTCACTGAAAGTTCTCTGAAGATGTTGCCGACACTGACATCCGACTCCCACGATGACGTGCCTGAAGAGTAATTATGACCTGATGGCCCTCCAGAATCAGAGGCTGATGGGATCGGAGTCGATACATAGCCCAACCCCCGGCGCGTCCGATGATAATAATCGGGGGCTTTCCCTTTCGGCACAAAGGATCGAAGTAGCATTCTCCTTCCTTTGCCGAAGTTCAACCCGGGTCGGTTGGTTAGATCGTACCCCATGCACTTCATCATTTTAAGCGTTTTTGGTTCATAATGACCGAACTGAGGGGATTCCTCCTCGCCTTCCGATTCTTCGCGGGGCGTTGGTTCAGACGAGATTCGCCCAAAAAGAATTGGTTTTTGCCTTTCCGTCTGGCTGGAACCATAAATATAGATTCTTGCGCATTACCATTATCTTGGTATGTCCCGAAGGATGATTTTACTGGTACATGCAACGATGTCAAAGCATCCATTGCCGACCAGAGGTCATCATCTACATCAGTGCTAGTATCTGACGGTATTGAATCAGAAGCAAACACAGACAAATACGCTAAATCTAATTCTTCATTAATGTACCAACCGCCTGCATCGTCGGTGGTATTATCAACATCGAGCTTATCAATGCTCTTTACAAGTGGTTCTAACTCCCACAGGCACTCTTCTTTTTCAGGCTCAGTGTCAGCCTCATTACCAGAGTCTGGCTCCTCTGGTTGCGGGGTTTCATTTGTCTCCACAGGATCCTGATATAGGAGGGAATCCGTGAAATAATTTTCGACCCCTTTAAACGGATACCTTTCGGCGATCAACGTTTGAATTTTTTCACTCCCGTCAATGTATTTCATGACTTGGTGGAGAGTGGAGGGAACGATGTAGTTGCGGTGAATCCATGGTCGTCCCAACAGTAGGTTGTAGGAAGTGTCAGCATCAATGACGTAGCATGTCACTTCCGACTTGATGCTTCCAATCTGGCATTTGAGCTTAATTTTCCCCATCGGACGGGTGCCATTGGCATTAAACCCGTAAATGGTCATCTGGGTATGGCTCAGACGATAGGTGGGGATACCCAGATGTTGCATGACCCGGCGAGGCATGATGCTCAATGCGGACCCTGGATCTACCTGAATGCGGTTCACCTCAGACGATCCAATATACCCTGTGAAGTACAGGGGCCGATCATGCTTCCCTTTAACCTGCATATCCTCTGCCGTGAAGGTGATGCAGGGGGCATTCTGGGAGGTGTGGAGATAATTCTCTACATCTTCCTCCTTTGGCACCTGGGTCATGAAGACCTCAGCGTTTGTCAGAGCCTCTTGTAGAGCTTCTCTGGTTGACTTTGACAGCCTAAGAAGCTCATACAAGGCAATCCATGCTGGGATGTTGGCCAATTGAGCCAGGACATCAAAGCGGTAAGGCGCCGTAGATCCTTCCGCGATGCCCTTTTGAAGGGCTCGAGAAAATTGAGTCTCCTTCTGTTTCTCCACTGGTTGTTTTGTGGAGGGCTTGGTTGGCTCTGCAGCTGGTTATAGAGGGGTTGCCGCCGTTTCGCCATACTGCTTCAAGTAGGGCTGTCCTGAGCGGGTTTCTGCCACTAGCCGACCGGGTTCTGCGGCCAGAACTATTGTCTCCTCTTCCGAGTCGGTTAGCGAAGGAATATCGGTATCCGCTTCTCGAGAAGAGGCACACACCACATTACAGGATGACGCCTTTGCCTTGCCCTTGGACTTCTTATTAGTTACAGTAGTCCATTGCTGGGCGTCAACAAGGTCAGGGTGGACCCACATGATTTCCCTTCGAGGCGTAGGAACGGGTACTAGGCCCTTCTCTTGTTGCTGGTGAGGGTCTGTGTTGACCATTCTCAGCTCTCCTCTTGGGATAGGGACTACTCCAGAGGGTGTTGGGGGTTGTCTCCCAAACTGGAGAACTGACGTCACATTAGCCGTCACCTTCTTCTGCTCTGGTCGGAGCTTTAACACCTCCGCGTCAATCAGAGCTTGAAGGATGTCCTTGAAGACGTAGCAGCTTTTGGTAGGGTGCCCCAGCATCCTATGGTACAAGCAATATTGGGATTGTCGGTCTTGCCGACTTCTCCAGGGCGCCTGGCTTCAGGGAGCTTCAGTCGGTTGCTCTTGTTGAGTAGTTTAAAGAGTGAATCGACATGTTCCTCCTTGAAGGAATATTACTTGTTGGCGCGTGGCTGGCTTGAAGAGCCACTTCCCTTGACCAGTTGAGTTTTAGCAGGAGGTTTGGTCTCTGCTGCCAAGTTATCCTTCCTTTTGGCTTGGAGGGATGTGTCTGGCGCACGCCTTGTTGACCTCTCTGGCCGTGGCTTCCCTTCTTCTGCCCTGACGCCGGCGACAATCTCCTCAGCCTGTTCACCTTGTTGGACCAGCTGCTTCCAGGTGCGGCTTTCAGCAACTCCTATTTGAGCAAGGAGTGAGGTTTGGAGATTGTGGCGGCATGTTTCCACCAGGGTAGCCTGGGTCATGCCGCTTGGACACCAGAGTGCCACGTTCCGAAATCTTTCCACGAAAGACTTAACGGACTCTCCCTTTCGCTGCTTAGTGGCTAAAAGGGTAGGCATGTTGACCTCCGAGTCATCCTCGAAGAAGCGCGTTAAGAAAAGCTTCTTCAAATCGCCCCAGTTCTTGATAGAACCTTCTGGGAGCTTCATGAACCATTCAAAGGCCAGCCCTTTTAGGGTGCCAATGAATAGTCGTGCCAAGATAGCATCGTTGTCTACTACATTCCCTGTTTGGGATTTAAAGTAGTAGATGTGTTGGTTGGGTGACCCTTTCCCATCGAATGCTTGAAGGGTTGGAGCCTTGAACTTGGACGGGTATGGAACCATGTCCCATTCAGCAGGATAGGGCCGGACCACTCCAGCCTCTTGGAGGCCTTTACGGTTGGTAAGGGCCTCGAGGCGTTGCTCTAGTTGACTCATTCTTTTAGCATGAGCCTTTCCCTGGTCTTGGTCGCCCTTTACTTGCGACGAGAATTTGGACGAACTGGAAGTAGATCGCGGTCTCTCCTCAGAAGGTTCGGAAGATGAGCTTTCTCCCTTTTTCCCTTTGCCCTTCGTCTTTTCAGGAGGAGATTTCCTCCCGTCTTCAAGCAACTGTGCAAGCATCTGCTTGAGGGAGTCGATAGATTCCTGCTGAGAAAGAATCATATCCATTTGTGCCTTCTGGATTTGTTCTAAACGTCTAGCCGTTTCCTCAGGAGTGCCTATCATGTAGGCGGAGGCCACCTTCTCAACGGAAGAGTTCGAAGCCCGTGATTCCGCTACGGCGGAGTGAGAATCATTCACTTTAATGCCGTGGGCTAAGGAATTATAATCAATCGGGGGAATGGCCCCAGTCCGGGTGCGAGTGTGTTGATACACCCTCCGGTTCAGAGTCAGACTCATCCGAGCTGACTGCAGGTTGTTTTCCCATGCTCCTGCTTGTCATATTCGCAGTGAGCTCCGGGTACTCAATGTCAGAGAAGGTTCTCCTTCTGTGGGATCACCTTCTTTTGGCTGACGGGGGAATCAGGGTCAGCTGTCTAACTAAAGACTGCTGGTGCACACCTGAACCACAACGGCATTCGGAGAACATAGAGATGAGCCGTTGGCAGCAGCATGATGAAGTGACCTAATTGGCACTTCTTTTCTTCGTCAAGTAATCCCTCAGATCCACGGGAGGGGGATCGAAGAGATTAACCTCGCAACGTCGAAGACAGGAGGCATCCATGTGCTGTACAGCCTGGACGCGGGTTTCAGGGACGCGATTTTCACGCCACGCCGTAAGACGCGCGTCTGGCGTCTCTGTTGGGACGAGATGCGATTCACGTGCTGCCGCTCGGTGCGTCGGGGCAGAGACGTTTGAGAGAGGATGGGCTGCTAGGCCCCACGCCTATTGGCGCGTGCCTCTCGCGCTTGATAAGGCGCAGAGGCTTCACCTTGGCGTTTGGTGAGTTGGTCTTCAGAGGACCTAGCTTGAGGAGTCTCGTGTTTGGGCCGCCAAACGCGGACTTCACGTGCTGGACGTGGCGCGGGCAAGGCGCCAGATTGTACGTCGCGTCCAGCCTCAGTCGGACAACCAGAGGTTCCAACTTGTAGCTGACGCGCACGTCTCCTCTGTCGACGCTCAGCGTTTCGGTTGCGTCGTGGAGGTGGAGAGTGACCAACGACGACCTGATGCTGGACACCAGAGATTTTGACCACGCGGGTCTCCTGAGAGACGCTGACGCGTGTGTTCCGTGCTGCGCGGTGATCGCCGCGGTAGTTGTGCCTGAGATCACGCGGGCTTTCTGAGAGGCGTTGGCGCGTGGTTCTTGCTCGGCACAGTTGGCAGCAGCAGTGCCCGGGAGAACCTCGGATCGGGCTTCGGGGCCATTCCCCGTCGAGACCCTGCGGCAGACGCGGGTCTTTGGGCTCTTGGAGCCGGAAGAGAGAAACTCTTCGTACTTCGCCTGGTCGAACTCGACAACAAACGATTCGACCATCTTTTCCCTACGAAGGACGTCATCTAGCGCCACGATTTGCTCATCAGTGACAAATGTGGTCCCCAGCGGAGTCGCCATCTCTTGTTTGGTACGGAGTAGAAGTATTCGATGTAAAGTTTCCTTGAATCAGTTGAAAGATTACAACGGACTAATGCTCTGACTACAAGGGAGGGAAGATGTTGAGTCTTGAATCTCCCCTTTGTTTAAAACTGGGTTCTTCAAGTGGCGGTGGAGAGTGAATCTTGTTCTCCGTTGACCAGATGACCGTCGAAATCGTCAGGGATCTTCTCTTTGACTGGTAGAAGGAGTAGCACAGCTCTGTCTACCAAAACTATCAAAGAGAAGGTAGGCAAAGGGCAACTTGTCCGCAGCAAGCTTGTTGAAGAGTTGAGCTCTCTCTTGCTCCTCTGACGTTCTTGTTCTCCTCCTCCGAAAAATCCGACCCCTTCTTCATAGCGACGGGGCTATTTATAGAGGCTCCAGTGGTGAACGTGCCCCGCTAAAAGTGCTCCACAATGAGGGGCTGACCTCCCCCCTATGTGGGCGGCGACTGGCCCATAACCAGGGCGGTTATAACTGAGGCGCGGGTTTCAACCCACGCGCCTTGATACTGTGACGTGGGCTTTGGGCTCTCGCGCCTTGATGCTGAGACGCGGGTGTCGAGCCCACGCGCCTTGATGTTAAGACGCGGGTGTCGAGCCCACGCGCCTTGATGTTGAGACGCGGGTGTCGAGCCCACGCGTCTAGAACTTGAGACGCGGGTGTCGAGCCCACGCGCCTTGATGTTGAGACGTGGGTGTCGAGCCCACGCGTCTAGAACTTGAGGCTCTGCATTTTAATGGCTTGTGTGATTTTTAGACAGCCTACATATGTGTTATAGTTTTCTTTCTAATTTTAGTTTAGATCCACATCTTCCACATGTTTCCAAATTCTTTTCTTCTCACTTCATTGTAAATACCATTGTAAATAATAAAAATAAATAAAAAGAGATAACTTACTTAAACGCTTCCATCGCTAGTCCCTCCCTGAGTATCACGACCTGCATAGCCACTGCTACCGCGGATTAGAATTGAGCAACTTGCACATCTTGTTCTAAATCTAATATTTCATATTTTGTGTGCAGGAAAATCTCAATCACCAGAGGAGGCCACGCGCGAAAGCGCGTGGCCAGGGAGCTAGCTAAGGCCGCAAAAACGCGGCCCAAGCCGCGTTTCCGCGGCATTTTGGATGAGTTCGGGTACCAGTTTTCTTGGTGGAGTCATATTGGGACTCTACCTCCTTCTGCACCTATAAATACCCCTGCAGAGCAACAGAGAGGGGCGTACAGCAAACTAAGAGCAAAATCTAGGGTTTTTAGGCTAGTTGTAGTTTAGGTTTTTATTTTTCTTTTTTGTAATTTTTAATTTTTATGTAACTGAGAGTAGAGGATGCTTTCATGGAGGAAGGAGTTCATGCTTGTACTGAGGTGACATCGGTGTAAGTCAAACTTTTCTTCCATTGTTAATAAAATCTATTCAAGGTTTGTTTTTATTCTTGTTTTATTTTTGTTCTTCTATTCTTGTTTTATTCTATTTTTGTTTCTCTCTGATGTCTTGCAAACCATGAGATCTGATCGCTTCGAGACTGCTTAGCCGAAGAAGTGCCCTTGATGGCCTATGGTGATGAACAAGCCTTCTCTTGCTAGTATAGTTTGTCGTTTCTTTTTGTAGTGTAGATCGAGAAGGGGGAAGATCCTATACGCCATGCTTGAATGCCTTCAGAAACAAGGTAAGTCGTTGCAAACAGATTAAAGGTAAACAGGGCAGAAGAGGTAGGTATGTGTTTTTAGTTTTTGTTTTCTTTCTTTGTAAGTTTAGTTTACATCACCAACACTTCATCCTCCAACTCTTTCTTTCCCAACTCATTGTACATATCGCTCATATTCCTAACCAGACTTTAACTATTATTTTCTTATTTTCTTTTAATAACTAAAAGAATAATTTTTTAGAGAACTTGCTAAACAAGCTTTCATCGCTAGTCCCTCCCTGTGGATCACGACCTGCATAGCCACTTGCTATAGCGGTAGTATTGAGCACCTTGCACATCCTATTCTTAAATCTGAAATACTATATTTTGTGTGCAGGTAAAAACTCAATCAACGGCCAAGGAAGTGCCGCGGATTCGCGGACAGGGCAGCATTTCTGCGGCAGCATCTTGGCCGTTGCGCCAACGAATTCTCTGACATTCTGTTGTGTTACGCGTGCCCCGCTGGGGCTTTTAGAAGTTGGAGAATATACTTTGGACCATTTCAGAATTAGGCTTCATGGTTGTGGGCTCCTAAAAATAACTTTAATTCCACAAAAATCCCAAGATTTGGGCCATCTTCTCCATTAAATAATGGACCTGAAAAATAAGAGAGAAAAGCAATAAAAATCCCATTTTCATTATCATAAAGCATGGTGAGGTGGTATAAAATGATGCAAAAATGAACTCCAATCACATACCTCTGACAGTAAAGAAATAATCAGATCCCCGACTGGTCTAGTTTTACTTATCATTCTCGTTAATAGAATGGTGGTCCACTTAAAATCACTACTAGGTTAATATCACACCTTTAAGAGTGTTCTCACCAATCCCAGCTGAGCCTTAATTACATTAGTATTAAACCTCTGATGAAGATACAATCACAATCCTCCACGGAGTAAAAACTTTACTTGTTATTCTCATCCATAGAATGACAAGTTCATAAAACCTAATCCACTCCTGTCAAGTTAATATCACACCTCTGACAGTAACCTTTTTAAATTCCTTAAATGGAATTTTTCAACATTGACTTGCTAAGTTAAAATATTACAATTCTAGCAAATCAAAGATATTCACTTCCACTTGTCTTATTTCTATGCGAAAAGAAAGTCAAGACAAATAAGAAGGGAGAAAAGGTGTCACTTTTATTAATATTTAAAAATATGAAAGTGATACAAAACGCGCTCTTATCCAATAAGATTGAGTGGTACAGAAAAGAAGTACAAAGAACTCCCTCTTGCTCAGCAAAAGGTTACACTCACTCCTTGAAACATTGAAGATACACAAAATTCGTCTTCCTTACTGTGGCCGGGAATAGCAATCAACTTCCTCTCTTCTTTAAGAACAAGGGTGTGTTTGCCATGAAACCCATATTTGCCGTATCGACCTCTTCTTCGGATTCGCTTTCTGAATCCCAAGTAGCTTTGTATGCTTTCTTTTCAACCGGCCTCTTTTGCTTTAAGGAAGAAGTTACCTTTTTCTTGAACTCGGGACAATCGGCCATGATGTGCCCGAGTTTGCGGCAATTGAAGCATATGATTCTTCTCTCTTCCTTCCCTTCCCATTTCCTTCTAAAATTGAGTTTGTTCTTGCGGTACAACCTCTTCACATTTCTTACTAGGAGAGATAGCTCCTCATCATCTTCTTCATCTTCTTCATTGTCGTCGATTGTGGAGGAAGACTTGAAGGCTATGGACTTCTTCTTTTGGGATACCGCTTCTTCTCTTGCCTTCTTCTCCATCTCATGAGTCTTAAGGTTTCCAATAAGACTTATGAGATCCATTTCATCTTTATCATTCAATTCTTTTAAGGTGGTTGCCTTGATCTCCCATGATGAAGGAAGAGCTCGAATCACTTTTCGCACCTTTTGGTTATTGCTTATCTCATCACCTAGAGAAGAAAGAGCATTAGTAATCTTTGTGAATCTAGTAATCATAGAATCAATGGACTCATCATCAAGTATTTTGAAACTTTCATATTGGGACCTCAAGAGATCTATTTTGACTCTCTTGACTTGTGATGTCCCCTCGTGAGTGACCAACAAATGTTGTCAAATCTCATAGGTGGATTGGCAGTGTATAACCCGTGTAAGATCATCCTCATTCAAGGCGGTGAGAAGGGAATTTTAGGCCTTAAAATTAGTCTCATATTCTTTATAGGTAAAGTCGGACCAAGTGCTCTCCTCACTATCAGGTCTAACATAGGGTTTGGTCAAGGATTTAGCCACTAAGCTACCTAAGGATTGTAGAAAAATAGTCATTCTAACCTTCCAAATGGGAAAATTGAGTCCATCAAATTTAGGAGGGGTCTTAATGTTGTCGGCCATGTTTACTAGTGTATGAATGAGAGAATGCAAATGGTGATTAGCAAATTTTTAGGATCTCTCTAAGGATGTTAAGCCAAAACCTAGAGTCCAAGCTCTGATACCAATTGAAATCACCTAGAGGGGGAGTGAATAGGTGATAATGCTAATTAATGCACAATTAAAAATTTATGATGCAACAAGTGAATAAAGCAATGAATATATATATATAGAAGTAATTGAAGCAAGTAATTAAAACAAATAATTGAAGCAAGAATATAATGCAAGAGATAAGAGCAAGTAAACCAAACGCAAACACCGAGAATTTTTTCGAGGTTCGAGCACCCAGCTCTACATCCCCGCCTTCCCCAGAAGGATTTCTAACCACTATAACTTCACAATGAGTTACAATCACACGGAGTACCCAACTCCACAATCTCGAATACAAGTATTTCTTGGTGATCAAAAGACCACAAACTCTCTTTTGAAAAGCCTCTTTCCCTTACAAGAACCCTTAGAACAATGGTTAAAATTGAAGCTCAAATATTGTAAGTGGAAAAAGAAAAAGAACTTGAGAGAGTTTAGAAACTAAAACTTCAGGAATGAGAGATTCTTCAGCACAAAAACCAAGAACCAAACTCTTTTGAAAGCCTTTGAAAACTTTAAATATTTTGCCAATGCTTGTTGTTGTGAAAACCTCTACCCTAATGACCCCTTTATATAGGATTTAGGAAGAGTAAAAATAGAAAAGTTTTATCTGAATATAATAGGAAGAAATTGACCCTCTAATGCAGCTAACCACTTTTTATTTAAACTTAAACACATTTTAAAAACATGTTAAAAATTAGCCTCCAGAAAATTAGCCATTATTGCCAATCTGGAAGATTGGTCAACTTTGAGCATATTTGTCAGGCTTCAAACGTTCGAATTCAGAATAAGGTGTATAGGAATAATTTGTAGATATTTAAGTCATCATTTTAATGCAACTGAAATTAACTCAATATCGGTTTTTATTAAAAAGTTATCAATAAAATACTGACAGGTGTCAAAACAGAAACTGTAAGCTGTTTTCAGAATAAGAACAGAGTTCAACCAAATATTTGACATCTTTAAAATTTGAATCTGAAAATGATTATTGAATAAGAAATTTAGATTAAAAAGTTATCTTGAAATGCAAGTTAAATAATATTATTTGAATATAAGAATAAAAAGTTATGATAAGAAAAGTAAAAAGGTGTCAAGTAAATCAGCAGAACTAAAACTGGTTCAAATCCAAACCCGATATATGTACATGAAATCCAAAACCGGTTAAATCAAAAACCAAACATAGTGTGTATTTGAGCTTCAACCTATCCATTATTCTTTAACAAAACTATAAAATTAAAAACAAAACTAATAAAGTCTCTTGAGCCAAACTAAAGTCTTGAGCCATGCAATGCCATGCTAGATCCTTTTTTCTATGAACATTCCTTCTTGTGCCATTTGCCTTATTTGCTCCATGAACCTAGAAAGTCTTGCAAAAGCTAAACAATGGCCTTCAAAATATTACTAACCTGAAACTCATCTTGAACAAACTTATTAGTACCAATATAACTCTTAAGTGTTTTGTTATCATCAAAACTCTAAACAAATGGAGAGTGTAACCTTTTGGGCCAACAGATTGACCTAAGGGGGAATTTGTTAGAAGTTGACTCTTGCCAAATCGGTGTCTAAGGTTAGAGGTTGAGGGGCGAAACTCTGAAGGCTGGTGGTTTGGCATAATTAGGCTCGTTGGTTAGGCACGGATACCTCCCACCAATCTTACCCCTACCTGGCTGATTAACTTGTGGTCAGGTTCCGCAATATACCTCCTGTAGATAATCGACAGTCGGAGTCGTCTAGGTCTAAGCTCTACCCTAACATAGGCTAGATTTTTCTTTATTTTCTTTTTTGTTTGTTCATTTGTTTATTTTTATTTGTTCTTGTGAAAATGGATTATAATTACAATTATTATGATTATAACTTAAATCCATTTTTCACCCCAACCTCTTTCAATTCAGATATTACCAACCCGACATTACATAACTCTAACCAACAAAGTATGCCAGATTGGTCTTATCCAAATTAATATATGCCCCAATCCTAGTACTATGAATAGGAATGGGACAATCATCACCACTCTTTACCGAGTCAGTGGGGATACAACTCCCCTGAGTCTTACTAACAACAACCTTACCAACAAACAACTTCATATAATTCATACCAAGACCAATCTATAGAAGAGAAATCCTCTTTAGAAAAGACTTTTGAAGCCTTCCTTGAGTCTACAAGACAAGTACAAATCAAGCGGACTCAAATCCCCCAAACAATTCCCAAATTCAAGATCCTTACTCTAATTTTCAAGTCCAACCGCAACAAGAAGAACCTGTTGATTTAGAAAAGAAATTGAAATTCATGATTCAGTCCCAAAATGATTGTATTCAATCCCAAACAGATTGTCTCAAACTCTAAATAGGCAAGAAGCAAAACTGAATCATTTGGTTCATACAATTAATGATAGGAATAAGAAAACTCTACTTAACACATTTTCAACCACTCCTGATTCTCCTAGCCATATTGACGAAGAATCATGGTATCTCGAAGATTTTAACCAAGATTCAATTTCACCACAAAACTTTGAACTTAATTAATATCAACTCATTGATAAATTGGTAAGTTTTCATTTTAATGACATTAAACTTGAAGATGAATGTGACACCGATTCCCAATATTGTGATTTAGTTTCACTTTTTGAATCTATGCTGAATCCGATATCCTTATCCGATTCGGACCTAATTCCTAAGCCAACACTGATTCCTATCCCTATAGAGCTTGAACATGAACAACTTATTTTAGATAGTCATATTCCATTATTGGGAAATGAATGTGAACTTCAATTCTATGATTTGGACAAAACTCATGAACCAACTCTGACTCTCGAACCTAAACTTGATTTGAGTTTTATTCCTAAGTCAGTTTCGGTTTCTATTCCTTTCATTTTTTAGCCCAAATCATCCATTCCACAAAATCACATTTCAATGTTGGACTAAGGTGAAAATCACCTAGAGGGGGGTGAATAGGTGATAATGCTAATCTAATGAACTTAATGCGGAATTTAAAAAACTAATTGCAATTAACAAGAGATGCACACTTCAAACAAGCCAAGCAAATAATTATAAATGAACAATATGAATAGATGCAAGGCACAAAGTAAAGAGAGAGAGAGAGAGAGTAAGAGCCAAGAGATCAAGCGCAAACAACAAGATATGTTTCAAGGTTCGAGCACCCAGCTCTACATCCCTGCCTTCACCCAGAAGGATTTTAAGTCCACTAACTTGTCCATAAAAGACTCCCACAACGGGAACCTCCACAGAGGATTTGGGGCAATAACAATTACAAGGAGTACCCAACTCCTCTCCTTACAAACACAACCTCCTCCTTGAGGCACAACTCCAAGCCAACAAACAATCACCTCACAACTTGAGGAATTAGCACAAAGCAACACAAGGATCACCTCACCACTTGAGGGATACAACCCAAATGCACAACCTCCTCAACACAATGAGGGAAAGGCACAAAGCCAAGCAAAGATAGGGTTTTCAACTTGGTGGTCTAAACAACAACCACAAACAATTTCTTTCCCACACAAAGATCCTATAGAATGAGATAGTAGATGTAGCTCAAGTGTGGAGAAAACCAATGGAATGGAAATCAAAACACAAAGAAAATCCTTGGGAAAAACTGAAACCAAGATATAGACGTTGAATCAAAATCTTTTCCCAAAAAAAAACCTTTCTTGATTTTCCAAACCCTAGCAAAAATACCAAATAGATTGTTTAATTTAAAGCCCAAAACTTCTTTTGATTGCTGTGAAAACACTAGAGAGTCAGGAAAAATTCGCACCAAAAAATCTTAGAGAAAACTGGCCATTAATGGGGTATTTATAGCCCCCAGAAAAATATAGCCGTTGGCGGCAATTTCTGCCAAAACTGAACTACCGGTCGACTGTCCAACGGTCGGATTTGACCGTAGGCACCAGCCCGGTCGACCAAAAAGAACAGAGAGCACTGCTCTCAGTTCCGGTCGACCGCCCGGTCGACCGGCCCACTGGGCTGCCAGACGTGCACAGCTCTGTGCACGTCGGTCGACCGCACGGTCGACCCGCCCTTGGTACAGTCGACCGTGCGGTCGGCCGACCTGGCCTGTCAGCCAGTTCTAGGTCTGATAAAAGGGTAAAAATAATTTTAAAACTTCTTTTATCTCTTCTAAAAACTCCATAAAAATTCTTTTAACATTTTATATTGAAATAAAAACTTGTGATAAAAATTTCAAGACAATATAAGACATTTGGAATCATTTTTGTGTCTTGCAAATTTTATCAAAAACTAAAACTTGTATTTTATCAAACTTGGATTTTCCAAATGAAAATCCGATTTTTTCAAAACTCAATCAAATACAAAAACATGATATTTAAACACTTTGAAGCATGATGCATATGGACAGAAATCCAATATACATGAAACAAATATATATCATAGTTTTTGACTTTAATTCCAAAAATATGTTTTGTTAGAAATACCAAAACATGAAACACATGAAATAGACTATCAAACTAAGTTTGTCTAAATAGTTGAAGCATGCATGTATATAGAACAAATCTAATATACATTAAACCATGTAAACTTGTTTTGAAACTATCTATTCATGAAACCAAGATCGGTTAAACAAAAAACCGAAAACCAGAACATGAAACGTGTGTGTTGTGAACTTGAGCATATCATACTATTCTAATCTTTACAATTTGGATCTAAACACAAAACTAAATTATGGTACCGATGTCTTCTTGTAGAGCGCCGTCTCCAAGCCGACTCGATCCAAAACTCCTTGATCCACCGAGTAAGTGCTATATATAATCTTTGACGCTCGGGCTCTTGAATCAACATGTGAAAGCTTCCAAATCATCTTGTTGAAGCTAATCACCTACTAATAACTTGATTAATGATCTGAAACTAAAATCACAAGATTATTAGTACACATAACTACATGAGTTTAATCATCATCAAAACTAGAGTGGAAGGCCTCTGGGCCAACAATCTCCCCCTTTTTGAGATGACAAAACTCATGGAGTTATATATGCATGGATCAAAGTTAAGCTTCAAAGAAGCTCCCCCTTAACTCATGCATAAACAAGTAAACATAAATAATATGCAATAAAGGCTCTTAAACATGAATGCATGTATGTGCATAAACAATAAAAGGCTCTAGATACCAATTAAAATTAAACTAAATTAAACTTAGTATATGCAAAACATAAACATGCATATATAAAACTCAAAATCTTTCTCCCCCTTTTTGTCAATCATCAACAAAGGGGTAAACAATCAAAGCAAAACAAAATCTTCTCCCCTTTTTAATACAAAGAAATAATCATCAATAAGGGGTAAAAGCAAAACTAAATCAATAATTTTTTCTCCCCCTTTATGAATTACCAAATAAAAACATGCAAAGCTTGTATATGGATACCAATTGAAAACTAGTCAATTGAAACAAGATAGTTATTATAAAACAAGCTTTATCATGATTAAAATTTGTGCTCTAAGATATATGAATATAATAAGCAAAAATAAAAACATATATATGTATGAAAATTTAGATACCAATTGAAATTGATACTCTTTGAAGTGCAAGCATACATATACAAAAAAAAATATAAAAAATGTCAATATTGATACCAATTGAAAGAATTTCAATGATACCAATTGAAACAACAATAATGATCAAGTGTATATCTCATATTACCTAGCCTCCCAATCATGTTCAAGTTTAAAATGATTTTCACTATGAGGCATACATGAGCATGATCTCCCATCCAACCACCCTTGGAAGGTAGGGATTTTCAAAAAAAAATAGATTTGAAAATAAGCTTTGTTTGAAAAAACTCTACCAAATGAAGAATATCGCAACTAGTTATAAGAAAAATTTGTAAACTAGTCGAAATCCTTCAAGTAAGGAATAAAACAAAATTATTTTTCATAAACATGAAATTCACAAAATAGTCAACACTCATAATCAATTAAGCATAAATATGACTCATGAAAACAAACACATGAGTAAACAGTAAATGTGAGTGTACAAATACAATGTGAAGAACATAATCATGAAAGATGGACAATAAGCTCATTATTCCTTGAAACATGAAAACTTGAAAATCATCAAAACTTATTTAATCTTCAAGGTATATGTATGTCCTATACAAATTAAGGTATACATACATATCCAAACACGAGTCCACAAAAATATATGCATGAAGGCACGTGGCTCAAAAGGATGTATATGTATAACAACAATTTGGATAAAATAGACATATACATGAAGTTAAACATAAACACATGGAAACATGTAAAACTCAATTTTCATTAAAACAAATTTCATTTCAAGGTATATGTATGATTTGTCAACACAAGAAGTATACATATATATCCCTAAACACAATTGAGTCCATATGTATAGATTTGCATGAAAAGCAAATGACTCAAGGGGTATACATGTATTTCTTAAAGTTTGGCAAAATAGACATATACATGAAATGAAAACTCATAATCATAAAACAAAACCAAAATAGGAATACAAGTTTAAAATACATGAATCATCAAAACTAGACTATACTAGCACATCTAATGGGTACAAATAGGCATTCAAGCACAAACATAAAAAGTGTTACTTGTGGCCCATTCTATGTACAAGTATGAATCCTAGTTTTCATGAAAACTAACATCTAAACATATATCCAAAACAAGAAGCATAAAACGACACATAAATCAACATGATAGACATAAAAATGATCATGAAGAAAATCCACATGCTGTTAGAATCATGAAATACATAATAGCTAAACAAATGGTGAGAACACAACAAATGGGTCCATCTAAACATGGGTGATCTCAAAAGCTATACATGTATGTCAAAGGTTTAATAAACATGGCATTCAACATACTAAACAAAACATGATTCAACAAAACAAAAATCATAAACATCCACATGATCATTATGTATATGCATGTGCATTAGATCTAGGGCATACATATTAGCTTAAACAAGGTGAGAACACTAAATATAGATCCATATAAAATATGGGTGTCTCAAGTAACTAAACATGTATAACACTAAACTAATCAACATGACATAAGCATAATGAACAATAAGACATGCTATAGAATGATGAACATGAAAAGCATGCAAATAAAACGAGAGTTAGAGATAGATACCAAAACCGATGAAGGCACCTCTCTAGTTCTCCAAACCAATGGTGGTCCTCTCCACCAAACTCCCCTTGAAAGTGATGCATCCACATTTGTTTTCTTTTAAGCACGGAACGCATCCACTTCAAGGCACCGCTACTCTCACGTGATGCGAGAGCCCACACCTACATCAAAAAGTTTAGGGGTGGTCTTTGGCACCCATTTTCTTTTGGGTCCATAGGGGTTAGTATCTTTCCTAACCCAAACAAGATTATTAGCTAAATTTTCAATATGTAAACGATCATAGCAAAATCTAGCAAGGTGGCCTTTTCGACCACAATTTGTACATGTGTACACATGGGCATACATAGTGTGAAGTTTGTGATCGTGATGAGCATGTGTATGCCGTGATGGGTGTGCATGCAAAGATGGACCTTATTTCTTATGAACCAAGGTTTCCAAGCGTGTATGATTTAAAGTACATTGGCTCAAAGTGGAGCCCAAACATTCAACACTTTTTTTCAAAACATTTATGTCATTTTCAATACTAGAAGATAAAGAGGAGCATGCAATAGGTGTACTAGAAGAAGAAGCTACACTAGCATGGCAAACATGAGAATCTATATCAATTTTCAAAGATTCATTTTTTTTAAAACTAAATCCAATTCTCTTGCAATGACATCAATTTCATTTTTCAAAACAAGGTTATCTTTTAAAACAAAATCTAATTTAGAAGATAAAACCTCATTGTTTTTCACAATATCATCACAATCATTTTTGCTTTTCAAAACATCAATCTCTTTTAGGGCAAGGTCTAGTTGAGATCTTAGTGAGTCACGTTCACTAGTAATTTCTTCCTTCTCTTGCTAAACCGATTCAAAAGTTGAGCATAAATCCTTCATTTCTTCTTTTAGTTCAAGATTATTCTTTTCAAAAGATTATGTTTTTCCAAAAATTTTCAAGCTTTGTAGCAAGTTCCATATTTAAGGTTTGAGCTTCTAAACAACCATCGCAATAGGAACTAGAGCAATCATCTAATTGAGAATCCGATTGTACCTCAGGGAGTCTTTCCCTTGGACCATGAGGCAATGCTCGTCGGACATGTCTCTCCTAGATCTTCTCAACTTGTTGATGATCCTTGGTAGCTCGGGAGAAGTCAATATGCTCCAAACTGCAAAAGCCGAATCATAATGATCAAACACCGGTAAAAGATCTTCATTAAGAGATGCTCTAAGTGTTCTAAGTGCTAATGCATTTGACTTTTTATGCTTGCTATGATTTGGGTAGGATTCTTGAGTAGTGGCTTAATAAACTAAATGTCCTAGGCTTTTTAAGTGACTACTCATATTGGCCTTCCAAACATCAAGTCTAAAAAAGTCAAACATAGGAGGGCTATCCATGAGTGCAACTATATGTGTGCAAATGAACAATGCAAATGAAGATTAGCAAACTAAGATCTCACTTCTAGGTGGTTAAACCTAAATATCAGGAGCGGAGGCTCTGATACCAATTGAAAATCACCTAGAGGGGGGTGAATAGGTGATAATGCTAATCTAATAAACTTAATGCAGAATTTAAAAAACTAATTGCAATTAACAAGAGATGCACACTTCAAACAAGCCAAGCAAATAATTATGAATGAACAATATGAATAGATGCAAGGCACAAAGTAAAGAGAGAGAGAGAGTAAGAGCCAAGGGATCAAGCGCAAACAACAAGATATGTTTCGAGGTTCGAGCACCCAGCTCTACATCCCCGCCTTCACCCGAAGGATTTTAAGTCCACTAGCTTGTCCACAAAGGACTCCCACAAAGGGAACCTCCACAGAGGATTTGGGGCAATAACAATTACAAGGAGTACCCAACTCCTCTACTTACAAACACAACCTCCTCCTCGAGGCACAACTCCAAGCCAACAAACAATCACCTCACAACTTGAGGGATTAGAACAAAGCAACACAAGGATCACCTCACCACTTGAGGGATACAACCCAAATGCACAACCTCCTCAACACAATGAGGGAAAGGCACAAAGCCAAGCAAAGATAGGGTTTTCAACTTGGTGGTCTAAACAACAACCACAAACAATTTCTTTCCCACACAAAGATCCTATAGAATGAGATAGTAGATGTAGCTCAAGTGTGGAGAAAACCAATGGAATGGAAATCAAAATCACAAAGAAAATCCTTGGGAAAAACTGAAACCAAGATATAGAAGTTGAATCAAAATCTTTTCCCAAAAAAAAACCCTTTCTTGATTTTCCAAATCCTAGCAAAAACACCAAATAGATTGTTCAATTTAAAGCCCAAAAACTTCTTTTGATTGCTGTGAAAACACTAGAGAGTCAGGAAAAATTCGCACCAAAAAATCTTAGAGAAAACTGGCCATTAATGGGGTATTTATAGCCCCCAGAAAAATATAGCCGTTGGCAGCAATTTCTGCCAAAACTGAACTACCGGTCGACCGTCCGATCGACCGTCCAACGGTCGGATTTGACCGTAGGCACCAGCCCGGTCGACCGAAAAGAACAGAGAGCTCTGCTCTCAGCTCCGGTCGACCGCCCGGTCGACCGGCCCACTGGGCTGCCGGACGTGCACAGCTCTATGCACGTCGGTCGACCGCACGGTCGACCGGCCCTTGGTACGGTCGACCGTGCGGTTGGCCGACCTGGCCTGTCAGCAAGTTCTGGGTCTAATAAACAGGATAAAAATAATTTTAAAACTTCTTTTATCTCTTCTAAAAACTCCATAAAAATTCTTTTAAGATTTTATATTGAAATACAAACTTGTGATAAAAATTTCAAGACAATATAAGACATTTGGAATCATTTTTGTGTCTTGCAAATTTTATCAAAAACTAAAACTTGTATTTTATCAAACTTGGATTTTCCAAATGAAAATCCGATTTTTCAAAACTCAATCAAATACAAAAACATGATATTTAAACACTTTGAAACATGATGCATATGGATAGAAATCCAATATACATGAAACAAATATATATCATAGTTTTTGACTTTAATTCCAAAAATATGTTTTGTTAGAAATACCAAAACATGAAACACATGAAATAGACTATCAAACTAAGTTTGTCTAAATAGTTGAAGCATGCATGTATATAGAACAAACCTAATATACATTAAACCATGTAAACTTATTTTGAAACTATCTATTCATGAAATCAAGATCGGTTAAACCAAAAACCGAAAACCAGAACATGAAACGTGTGTTGTGAACTTGAGCATATCATACTATTCTAATCTTTACAATTTGGATCTAAACACAAAACTAAACTATGGTACCGATGTCTTCTTGTAGAGCGCCGTCTCCAAGCTGACTCGATCCAAAACTCCTTGATCCACCGAGCAAGTGCTATATATGATCTTTGACGCTCGGGCTCTTGAATCAACATGTGAAAGCTTTCAAATCATCTTGTTGAAGCTAATCACCTACTAATAACTTGATTAATGATCTGAAACTAAAATCACAAGATTATTAGTACACAAAACTACATGAGTTTAATCATCATCAAAACTAGAGTGGAAGGCCTCCGGGCCAACATATGGTTTAAATCAATATAATTCCGTGATGAAATCCCAAGACTGGTCATATAACCGGAAAAAATTTCATGTTAGGATCTTGCATGATCCTATTCATATTGGGGATTATAAAAATGTTAATAGGAAAGAGTTTATGAAAGGTCGGTGCCTTGAAAATTCACAGTATCCAGATTGGGCAGAAATGCTGGGCCCAATGAGACCACCACCGGAACCACCACCTTGAGGTGAAATTTTTTTTTCTCCTTTTCATGTATTATTGCATTTAATTCATACATTGATGACAATGCATGAGTTAGGTGTGGGGGAGGGTTTACTAACATGCGAACTTCACTAATTTAAAAAAAAAATCCTTTCTTTAAAACTTTTTGAAGAGGAAAATAATACTTTGACTTATTTTTATAAAAAATTAAGTTAATTTTAAGGAATAAGATAATCATAATTATGATTTCTTATATTCGGTCAAAAAAAATTATTTGTTTGATTTTGAGGTTAGGAAGAAAAATTGGAAAAGTAATTTAGTCTTAATTTTTATTTGATAAAATATGCATACTTTATACACTTACAGACATAGAGTCTAAAACAAAGATTCTTATGCCTTATATAAAAAAATTATATATATATATATCAAAAAAAATCCTCTGATTAAGCTGGGTATTTGTGCCTCATAAAGCATAAGTATTCATGCCTAAAAGTGGTTCATATAAATAAAAATCCTTAGTTTGTGGCCTTTTTTGCTCGAATCCTAAGTCCTTGGGGTGTTTTCTCACCTGGTGCCCTAAAATCGTCTGGTTTGAGATTCACCGACTAAGCTCGTTATATGGACGAATTAGAAAACCTAATAAAGCTAAGGGATATTACCGTCATAAATTAAAAAAAAAAAAAAGAAAAGAAAAGAATAGGTCATAAGAGTTAGAGTTGAAGAATCCTGAGCCAAATTTTCACGGTCACAAGATGCATATGACTTAGGGTAAAATAATAGATTAGATGAGAAATATAATTTTAAATCTTCCCTTAATTGAAAATAAGTTTTTGAATAGAGATTAAGTTTATAAATGACTAAGTTTTGATAATCATATGACTTATAGATTACTTGAATTTTTACATTAATACTTCAATTTTTTTTTACTTCAAAATACATTTTCAAAAATATTAACACTTTATTTCTTTCTATTTATGGATTTTGTGGGTGTAATCCACTGAAAACTCTCACGAGACAAAACTCGTCCTCTAGGGGTAACCTAGAGGTTTAACGGCTTGTTGCACGTGCTAAATGCAACTGTGATTTCTACAAAAGTGAGTTAGATTTGGTCACTTTAGTCTTTCTTTTCTCTTTGTTTTTCTCGAGGACGAGCAAAAGATAAGTGTGCGGGTGTGTTTGGACATATATATTGCATAAATATTATTACATTCCTACATATATCATGTAATGAATATTGTAAATAACTTGTCTTAATGTATTAATTCATGCAGGTTATGATAGGGAGATGGTAATCATGAAATTTATCCAATTAAATTCAAAAGTTCAAAAGAAAGGGGATCGATTCAATTCCAAAGGTTTTAGAAACTATCTTATCTAAAAACTGGATATATCAGATAAGTTAATATTATCTAATTTCAAGAGAAAAATTGATTGTTTGAAGGCCCTATCTATTTCGCTAAAGATAAGTGAATATCTTTTCAATTTTAGAAGATAAATTGAAAATTCAAGATGATAAATGGATAGAGAGAAGATCAACGGATGAGATGAAGCAATTTAAATTAGGATTCAGGCTGGGTACAGTTTAGCATTTTAATCATAACTTTCTCTACTGAAACGCAAATCTAATGATTTAAGATGTTACAGAAAGAAGACTTAAAGGGCTACAATTCTTCTGTTAGTCACTCATTTCAATTCTATCATTTGTAAGTGATATTCAGCAATAAACACGCCAACAGCCTACAGATCAGAATTGAATTTCTGAATAAATCAAATCAAGTTTGGAGATAAGGGAAGAATTCAAATTCAGAAATATCTAGATCTTTCTATCTTCATACGCTTTCTATCCCTCTGGTTTTCTCCTATGAATACCCTCATACCTCGAAGGTAAAAAGGGCACCACTCCAGAGAGAGATTTAGTTTAGATTTTCTTTTCTTCTCAATGTAATTTTTATTTTCTTTATTTTATTTTATTTTTAGGCTAGAGAAAGTTACATGATCAAAAGAGAGGAAGAGTTATTATGGAGTGACACTATTGTAGTCTTTTCTTCAAGAAGCTTATATTGTAGGTTTTTCACTTTTCTTTAGTGTACTCGATCTCGTCGAAGCCTTGCTTTCCTTTATTCTTTTCTATTTCTTCGCTTTACTTCATGTTAAGGTAAATTTTCGTTATGATTCAAACAGTAGAGGTAAATATTCTTCTTTATTTCTGATTTTTGCATCAACATTTTTCTTTCTCTTTTTGTTTCTTTTTCTTTTATAATTAAAACAACAACACCACCACCACCATCTCTTCTTCTACCATCTTCTTCTTAACTTAACTTAACATTTTTATTTTATTTTTATAAATTGAGAAGATAAGTATAAACTAGTTTTGGTAAATTAAAAGAAGAAACTTATATAATGCTTCCATCGCTGTCCCTCCAAGAGGATCATGACCCGTTAGCCTGTGGCTACACCGTAGAATTGAGGACCAAGCACTATTCTAAATTTCTGTATTTTTTCTATGCAGGTTTGGCTCGATCAGATAGGCTCGTACGTTAGTATATCGATGTCTTTACATGGAATTACGAAGATATGCTCGGTCTTGATCCTCAAATAGCCATGCATTGTTTAAACATTAAGCCTTACGTGAAGCCAGAGAAACAACAACAACGATGGTTTTCCCTGACATTCTGGAAGCTATTGAAGCTGAAGTTCATAAACTCATCGCATGTGGTTTCATACGGGAGGAGCAAGATCCCGATTGGGTTGCTAAAATTGTCTCCGTTCTTAAAAAAATGAAAAAATCTACATCCGTATCGACTATCATGATCTCAATACAGCCTGCCCTAAAGACGAGTTCCCATTGCCCATCACTGACGTCATGATCGACAATACCTGTGACTTTGAGATAATGCTTTTATGGATGGCTTCTCAGGGTACAATCAATTCAAGATGTTCCCAGAAGATGAGAAGCATGCTTCATTCAGGATGCCATTAGGGTATACTGCTATACTATGATGCCCTTCAGATTAAAGAACACAGGAGCAACTTATTAACGTGCAATGAGTACAATTTTCCATAGCCACCTCCGAAAAACGGTGGAATGCTATGTCGATGACATTGCTGTCAAAGGTCGCGATAAGAATGATCAACTTCGTGACCTAAAAATAATGTTCGATATAATGCGAGCCCATCAGTTGAAAATAAATCCAACAAAGTCCTTCTTGGGGGTTTCAAGTGGCAAGTTTCTGGGATTCATTGACACATCAAAAGGAATTCATCTTGACCCAGACAAGGTCAAAGCTATTCAGAACATGCATCCACCTAAGAATCTCAAAGAACTCAGGGGTATGCAAGGTTGGTTGGCATATATCAAAAGATTCATTGCAAATCTCTTAGGCCGATGTCAACCATTCACTCGGCTTATGAAAAAGGGTGTTTCTTTTATATAGGATAAAGCCTGTCAAGAAGCTTTCGAGGATATCAAAAGATACTTCACTAAACCTTCAGTCTTAGTGGCTCTTACATCAGGAAAACTATTCCTGTTTTATGTAAAAACTATGGACCATACTCTTGGTGCTCTGATTGCTCAAAAGAATTATGATGACCATGAACATGCCATTTACTATCTGAGCAGGACTCTAATAGGAGTTGAGTCTCGGTATAACCCTATTGAGAAGGAATATTTATCTCTTGTCTTTGCTATTCAAAAGTTGCGACATTACTTGGTCGGCCAAGCCATACATGTCATTTTCAGAGTTAATCCTTTACGTATCCTCATGACGAAACTAGCATCGCTGAATTCAAGGTTAGCTAAGTGGGTCATCCCCTTGTCTCAATATGATATGCTCTTTGTCCTTCAGAAGGCAGTCAAAGGTCAGGTACTTGCAGACTTTCTAGCAGCTCATTCGCTTCCAAAAAGCTCAAAGCTTCATGAAGATCTTTCAGATGAAATTTTCGAATCTAATATGATTTCAGAGGATGAAGTATGACAGATGTTCTTTGATGGAGCATCAAAAATAGGCCCTAAAGGCAAGACAATTGCTGGTGTGGGGGTTGTATTTATCTCACCACAAAATCATGTCCTTCCTCGAGCGTTTTCATTGACGGGACCATGTTCCAATAATGTGGCAGAATATAATGCTCTACTCATCGGCCTTCAGCTTGCCCATGAAATGGGGGTACGCTATCTTGAATCTTATGGTGATTCAAAATGATTGTCAATAAGGTTAAAGGAGAATATGAGATTTGGTCCCTTATCACAATAAAGTCATCAAAATCGCTAATTCATTTGATGACTTTTATATCGGTCATGTGTCTCAATTCCAAAATACTAAGGCCGACGCTTTGGCTGAATTAGAGCTACATTGGCCTTGCCTATCGATACAATTTATCATTTCACAGTGGTCACTCGACATCTTGTCTATCCTATGCATGTGTTGGAAACTAATGAAGTTCATATAACCTCAATAGGTTTCGAATCTAGAGATTGGCAGTTTTCCCTTATTGACTATACTTTGCATGACATATTACTAGACGACCTTAAGGAAGCATCTTATATTCAATTAAGGTCTCTCCGCTTCTACGGTGATCCGATAGTAAAGACAGTTTACCGTCGCTCATATGACGGTATCCTACTCCGTCGCCTCTCTAATTTGGAAGCACAAGAAGTGCTTAAAGAGGCACGTGATGGTATATGCAGAGCTCATCAACTAGATCTAAAACTCAACGATCGATTGTTCAGACTTGGTTACCATTGGCCAACCATGATAGATGATGCCATCAAATATGCACAAAGGTGTAAAGCCTATCAATTCTACGTAGACTTTATATATCAACCTCTGGAGTTACTTCACCCGACTATTGAGTCATGGCCATTCAAAGCATGGGGAATTGATATTGTAGGACCTATCAGCCCCTCGTCAACAAAAGATCATCGTTTTATCTTAGCAATAACTAATTATTTCTCGAAGTGGGCAGAGGCTATACCACTTATTGAAGTTAAAACTTCCAACGTGGTCAACTTTATCAAATACCATGTCATTCATCGGTTCGGTGTCCCCAGGTGGATAATTCAAGATAATGGTCTCCAATTTGCAAGCCAAGTATTCCATCAGTTTTGCAATAAGTACCGGATTCAGAATGTGGCGTCAACTGTTTATAACCCTCCTGCTAAAGGTTTGGCGAAAGCATTCAATAAGATAATTATCAAGAAACTCAAGAAATTCATTTCATCAAACAAGTGAGATTAGAATGAGAAGCTCGATGAATTTTTTTGGGCTTACCGAACTACGGTTTGAACCCCAACAAGCAATACGCCTTTTTTTTTGGTATACGGGTGCGAAGCAGTCATACCGCTAGAGCTTCAGATGCTGTCACTGTGGGTCACCTTAGCATCCAATATGACTAAAGAAGACAATGATCAGTTACGTGTTCAAGAACATGAAGCCCTAAATGAGAAACAACTACAAGCCCAGCAACACATTGAGTTGTACCAAGCTTGAATCTCGAAAACCTTCAATAAGATGTTAAGCAAAGCATATTCCAAAAAGGAGATTTGGTTTTAGCCGTCAGATGACCCATGATCATGACGCACAAAACTAAAGGCAAATTTCAGCCAAATGTGAAGGACCATTCGTAATAGAAACAGTCTACTCAAATGGAGCATACCGCCTTATAACCCCAAACGGTGATACACTCATGATGCTGATTAACAGAAGATTCTTGAAGAAGTACTATCCTTGATAGGATCCTTCTTACAATCAAGTTAACATTACACCTCTAATTAGAACTTTCAGATCCAAGATGTTTGGAAGAGCATCAAAGAAATGCTTCTTTTTTTCTTTAATTGATCATATCACCGTCGACTAATGTCAAGCTGATGAACGCTAGTTACATTGAAGAAATAAGGTTAGAAACTTCAGTTTTAGCCTTATCACTCTTCTCTAATTCACTGTCAATCAGTGTCGAGCCGATCGAACACTGGTTACATTAAAGAAGAAACAAGGTTAGAAACTTCGGTTTTAGCTTGTCACTCTTCTCTAATTTATCGTCGATCAGTACCAAGCCGATCAAACACTGGTTACATTAAAGAAGAAATAAAGTGCAAAACTTCGGTTTTAGCCTTGTCACTCTTCTCCATTTCACCTATGAACTTGTTAGAAGCTGTCCTATCATTAGATCACATCACTGTCGATCGACGCCGAACCGATTGAACATTGGTGATGCATGATGTCAACATTTAAGCAATGACAAAGATGGGTTAGGTCTTGAGATTCAAAATGTTTGGAAGAGCGGCAAAGAAAAACTTCTTTCCTTATTCAATGGAGCACATCATGGTTGAATAACGCCGAGTCGACCAAACATAGGTGATATTATGATTCATGACGTAAACATCAAAAAAAGATAAAGGCAAAATATTAAATTTTTAGCCTTGTCATTCTTCTCTAGTATATAAATATGTATCTATTTTCAACTTAGAAGAATAGGTCATATTTTGAAGTCAAGCATGCCCAAGCAATAGTTTCAGGCGTTCTCTTCATAATCAAAGGATGGTTTATCTTGCCTGACTTTTCTATATACAGTGGTGGCATACCTTCTTGCTCCTGTTCGACCGATTGAAGCTTGACCCAATGACCAAAGAGTCCGAATAATCGAATGAAAGATAAAGTGAGTTTATCTGATGGCTTATCAATCCAAATTCATTGAAGAAGGCTCGTGACTCATCCTTTTGCAGAACCTTTCCACTGTTTTAACGTTCATATCAAAAAATATGGTAACCGATCGAATGAAAGATCAAATGAGTTTATTTGATGACTTATCAAGCTAAACTCATTAAAGAAGGTTCATGACGCATCTTTTGTAGAACCTTTCCACTGTTTCTACGTTCATATCAAAAAGCGTGATAACCGAATGAATGAAAGAGCAAATGAGTTTATTTGAAGACTTATCATGTTAAATTCATTGAAGAAGATTCATGACGCATCCTTTTGCAGAACCTTTCCACTGTTTCTACGTTCATATAAAAAAATATTGTTACCGATCGAATGAAAGATCAAATGAGTTTATCTGATGACTTATCAAGCTAAACTCATTGAAGAAGGTTCGTGATGCATTCTTTTGCAAAACTTTTTCACTGTTTCCACTTTCATATCAAAAAACGTGATAACCGATCGAATGAAAGATTAAATGAGTTTATCTGATGACTTATCAAGCTAAACTCATTGAAGAAGGTTCGTGACGCATCTTTTAGAGAACCTTTACATTGTTTCCACGTTCATATCAAAAAACGTGGTAACCATCGAATGAAAGATCAAATGAGTTTATCTGATGACTTTCAAGCTAAACTTATTGAAGAAGATTCGTGACGCATTCTTTTGAAGATCCTTTCCACTGTTTCCACGATCATATCAAAAAACGTGGTAACTGATCGAATGAAAAATTAAATGAGTTTATCTAATGATTTATCAAGCTAAACTCATCGAAGAAGGTTCGTGATGCATCTTTTGCAGAACCTTTCTTATGTTTCCACATTCATGACAAAACGTGGTAACAAGATCAGGATCGAAAGGGACTTCATGAAGAGGCCAATCTGTAAACCAAACCCCTGTAGAATTCATGTGTACCTCTGTAGCCCTCAGCTTATATACAAGAAGCACACTATACTATATCTGGCGGCTCTAACGGCTTAAGATAGAGAAAAATGTTGGCTCTTAAATCTAACATAAGTCCTCGATAACTCATCATGCTTAGCGGAATAGCATGACTAGCCCAACTCAAATGGTAGTTGGTAAAGACATATCAAACCCGTTGACAGCTAAGGTTTGCTTAAAATCCTAAGGGACCCGATCCCATTTGATTTCTCTCCAAAATCACTTACCAATTTCTGTCCATGGAATGGTTGGACCACATAAAATAATATTCATTTCCCTTGTAAAATGAATCACGAGTCAAACCTATCATGTTGAGATTAAACCTCTAGTAGTGAGACTCTAATGTATTCCCCGGAGGATAAAATCAATATCTCTAACATATCAAAACTCCACGTGTCGTTCTCTCAATAGAATGACAGGTGCATTTAAATCGTTGTTATGTTCAAACATTGCTGACAGGCTCCTTTACAAATCTCTTTCTAAGTCCCATGGAGTTCTTTTTGTTATGTTAATAATTACTTAAAACATATAATCTCTCATGGGATTCATTTTCTAACCCCCCCAGCGAGTTTCTGTTAGACTCTCTTCGAAGTCTATTATTTGCCTTTCAAGTCCCCAATGGACTCTCTTGGTTGTCCGTTAACAATACACCTCTGACAATTTCTTCCAAATTACATCCGAAGGAAATACCAATTTCCCCATGAAATTTATGATTAAATCTTGTTTCCTCCAGTGAAATTATTTCTTTTTAACGTCATGTCCAGTTTGTCACCTTTGAACGGTAAAAATCCCAAGCTTGGTGGTTTCTCAATCGGTTTGTCCATGATACCTCTGAACCGACAGATAATCAAGTCTCATCTTTCAGTCCGATAGGGACTATCCCTTTGCTATTATGTCCAGTTTGCCACCTTCAATGGCAGGACTCTGAGTCTAGTCACTTCCAAAAGGTTATGTCCATATTACCTTTGAACCGACAAATGTCTTGATCTCTCTTTTTTATGGTACTCTAACTGTCATGTCCAGTCAACCACCTCTGAACAGATAGCTCCATAGCTTTATTCTCCTTTCCTCTATCAAGGCTGGGAGTTCTTGCTGTCATGTTAACAATAAAACTCTGAACAGTAAATTGCAAGCCTGAGATCCTTTAGTTGGTCATGTACAGTCAACCACCTCTGAACCAACAGGAGCCCAGATTCAATCTACCTTTGTAATCCCTTGTGGACTAGCTGCCAAGTTAATATGACTACCTCTGGCAGATGATTCGAAGTTTGGTGTGTCTTACTCTATCAAGTTCAATTTATCACCTCTGAATAGACGGGTCCCTAAAGTCGGGTTCACCTCCATTTTGTCATCATGTCCAGATCATCACCTCTGAATGGCAAAGTTTTGACCAATCATATCTAGTTTGTCATTTTTAACTGACAAATTATAGACTTCATTTTCCTAGTTCAGTAGGAACTATCACGTGGTTGTGGTGTCTAATTCATCATAACCATTTCCTAAATCTGACAATCTTTAATCTGCTATGTTAATATTTACCTTTGAATAGTAAGATCGTCAAGTACACTTTGTCCCAATTTTTTTATCCCATCAAAATTTGAATGGAGTCATTTCTTAAATTTATTGGTGATAATTTATTAAATAACTAATTATATCATGTTGTCGACCTCTGAATAGATTAGTTAATATTCTTATGGTATAAGTTGGAAGACTATGTCGTTATTCCCTTCTTTTGAGAATTATAATATAACTTGAAATTATTGTAAACTCGGAAGAAAAAACACGCAGGAAATACAACAGAAGAGTCAATAAAATTATTTTTTATTGATTCAAAAAGAAGAAAAAAAAGATACATGGACTACAAGCAATGATGGTGCTTCATAGGACTTGATCCGTTGGAGGGTGTCCAGCTTGTTCTTTCTCTCTTCAGCTGCTCTGATAAATACCTGCGATCTCAACTTAGCTTCATTAAAGTTTGATGTCTGGGACAGACGAGCCTCAATTTTGGCCAAAGTTTCCCTTTATGCTGTCTCTTCCTACATGATTTCATCGGTTTGGGCTCTGAGCTGCTCCAACCGAGCGATCTCCTTAAGACGCACCGGTTCAGCCTTGGACAGGAGAAGATTGGCCCTCTTGATTATCTCTTTGGCCTTCTCAATCTTATTCTTAGCATCAAGAAGAGCGCAATTGGTAGCGTCAATGGCATCTACAATTTCTACTTTCATTGTTTCCAAGGTTTCAAATCTGAAGATACCGCCCTGGCTGCTTCCTGAGCTGCAAAGTGAGCCTCTCATATTTGAGCCACAAGGCGCTCAAGCTCTTCATCAACTGAAGAATACAAGTCTGAACTGCTTAGATGGCGCCACTCACCCACGTCCTTCTCAAATTTCTCCGCCAGGAGCTCTAATGTGACAACTTGGTTATCTCCTCCGAAGTCTCGAATGCTCTCAATGTTTCGAGAGAGGACCACCTTTAGAGCTGGAAATAAGGTGGTCGAGCCCTTCAAAATCAAAGCAATAGATTGCTTTAGGCTCTTGTAGAAGCTATCAACCATTTCAGCCACAAATTCTTTCTCAGTTTCGATTACTCCTGGTGAGCGAGTAGTCTCAGAAGATAAAACTTCCGCTGGTTTTATTGTCATATAGGTGGAGGAAATAGCAGAAGCGTTAGCTGGAGAAGGATGAGGGATTGCCGGTGGTCGGGGAGGAGTTTTCATTGAAACTAGTACACCATCTATTATAGAGCTGGGGCGGTAATTATTTCAAGAAAAACTGGCTCGAAGACCAGCGTCGGAGATGTAGAGCTAATGATTATCCTTAGCATAGTAGCTACCAAGACTGGTGGCGTCAGAGTAACCACCGTCATCTCACCAACTAGCTCAGTAGGGATTGTGATTGGTTCCGCAGCCATCATCTCCTCGCCACCTTAGAGTCACCGACAGGCTCAGGTTGGTAAGAAGGCAGGTTGCGATATAAGATGTCCAACTCTGTGACATCCACAGCAACTGAAGTACTTGTTTCTTCCCTAAATTTCCCAGGAGACTCACTGGTTCCCTCAAAGTTGATGCACCCAAAGGCAAAACACCTGCAAGAGTACTTTATTAAAATAAGGTATAATAATATCAAGAAAAGATTGCTTACAAATGGTTAAGGTATTTCCAAGAGGTGATGAGATCATAAGAGACACCGCCTCAATCGTCTCAGCAACAGTGTCCCCCGGGACTCCCTCAATGGCAACGCTAACTCTAGTAGGCTTCATAGAAGAAACCTTGGCAGTAGTGGGAGAAGATCCAAAAGCGACCTTAGGAAGGATTTCATCTGTCCTAACGCTTCCATGGCCGGAATGTCCGGCTCGCCTTCACTCGCTGAGGGCTCTGTAACCCATCCTCTGGAGCTTGAAGCCATTAGGCTCTCTTTTAAAGCACCAACACTAGAAGGATCGATATCAGCCGCGCCACCCTCAGAATCTTCAGAAATGACGAAGTAGCTGGCCTTGTCACCCTCCTGGTAGGTGAACAAGGGATCGTAATAATCCCCTTGTTCTCTAATGGCTTCGGTTTCTGAATCACAAGTTAAACAAGTTGGCTGCATGAGAGAAGAGGAAATAAAAAAATGGATATATACATATGTATATGTATATATATGTGTTGCAAAATTGGAACTGGTCTTACCCAAGCCAAGAACAGCTTTGTCAGTTGCCTGTTTCTGCGCTGATTGCATGATAACTAATGGGGCATGAGGAGGGGCAACTGCAGCCAATTCACTCTCTATAATAACAATAGAAATATGGTGACGGGGCATCTTCACCACCCTCATTCTATGAGGTTTACCCTTTCACTTCCGCTTGAAGTGAATATCGGGATCTTCCTCTTCTTCCTCCTCGACTTCCACCTTCTCCATAAGGGTCATGCCTACCCTACCCGGAGCATCTTTGGAACCTCAGCACCTGTAACATCTTCAAAGCGAGGGCTTTCAGGGTCCGAAGCTTCACTGTCGGCGATGGCGATAAACTCCAGAATACTTGGCACCCGAACTCTTTTGTCATCTCCCTTCGCAGTGACATTCTACTTCAGCCTCTGGGTGATCCACTTCAAGCCAAAAGAGTTGATGGAAAATCCAGTTGGCGCGGAGCTCGAAATCTTGTAACATTAGCAGAACTCCAATGTCATCAATAAGTTTGGGATTCTCAACGGCATGCATAGCATTGCCTCAATATAACCGGTAATGAAGTACCGCTAAGCGTGAGCACCGTCAATCAGACTTCCTATGAAGGCCAGGTTAGTGTTCGGATTGCCAATCTAGAGTTGGTCCTATCTGAACTAACGAGCAAACTGGCTGGGGACGTATGACTCCAAGTATCAGGTATCTCGCTCTTGTATAATAGGTGAGAAGGTCGGATGCTAACTAACCATTCGAAGACTCCCGGCTCAACGATGTCCTACCGCCCCCGACATCCTTGAACTCCTCACCATTTCCCGCATCGTGGATGCAGGGGAAACACTGAAAGAGACTATATACGTCATACCGGCACAACAGTTTATGGACCGTGGCCACGTGTTCCATGACCATGAAGATCCTTCAAACTGGCGAAGGTACGCCACCTGAACACCCTCTGGAGGCTCTTTCCCAGCTTGAATAATAGCCGGACAATGAAAGGTGAACCATGCCATCAGGTAAGTATATGGTAATCCGATCCTGGGGTTCAGTCCATCACGGGATAAGATAGTCCCTTTCCCCCTCTTCATTGTCGGTGGTTGCAGAAAACCTCCGTCAATGCACGAAAAACCCCATTGAATACAACACACCATTACTGAAAAAAGTCCTAGAGAATGACCATGTACTAGGAGAACGGCCGACAATAGGACAATGGGGAGGATGACATCGCTAGAGGGAGATGGCACCAGATATCTTTGTAAACACCTAGAGGGGGGGTGAATAGGTGTAAGTGCTAATCAAGTGAACTAAATGCGCTAAATGCGGAAGCTTAAAAACTATTTGCAACACACTTAATACAACACACAAGTGTAGCCGAATTCCCCGTAAAGAGCTCTGGACTAACTCCTCTTGATTCCCCTAGATATGGGTTGAGGTGCTATATGAAGCTCTTGTGGTTAAGTACAAGTGAGGCACACACACAAACAAGCCAAGCATATAAGAATGAGCAATATGAAATAATGCAAGGCACAACACAAGTATGAATGATATGGCCATATGAATAATATAATGCATAATTAAAAGAGATAGAGTTGAGAGACAATGGATCAAATGCAAAGACAAGATATGTTTCGAGGTTCGAGCTCCTAGCTCTACATTCCCGCCTTCACCACCGTGAAGGATTTCCAATCCACTAAAGGAGTACCGAACTCCTCTCTCAACCAACAATGCCACCGAGGTAATACAACCACAATCCACCTCTACCGAAGAGGGATAAGGCCCGTAGCCAACAACCAAACTCCACCTCACAATAGAGGGAGCAAACACAAACCTCAACCTCTACCAAAGAGGGAGCAACCAACAAATGAGGGTTTTTACAACAAGTGGTATATCTCAACCACAAACCTCTCTTTTTTCCCACAAACAAATGATCCTATAGAATAGGCTATGTGATAGCTCAAGTGTGAAAAACTAGAGTTTTGAAAACAAAAACTCAAAGAAAAATACTTGAGAAAACTCTTGGTAAAAGATATAAATGAAGAACAAACCAAATCTCCCAAAATTCTATTTTCTTTGATTTTTCAAAAACTTTAAAACAAAACAAGGATGAAATCTTTTGAGCTCTAAAACTCTTTGAAAACTTCTTTTAAACTCAGGAGAAACTGGGAATTTTTCTTGTTAAAAACCGTGGCCAAAATCCCAAAGGAATGGGGTTTATATAGGCCAAAACAGAAACTAGCTATTAGGCTGATCTGGCAGCCTGACAGGCTAGGGGTCGGCCGGCCCGGCCGACCGCCAACAGTCAGAAATATGACCGTTGGGCAATCCGGTCGACCGTACGGCCGACCGTCCAGATACAGAGAGCAAAGCTCTCTGGTCCGGTCGGCCGCCCGGCCGACCGTCCCTGTGTCTGCCAAACGTGCACAAGCCTGTGCACGTCGGTCGACCGTAAGGGTTGACCGGCCTTTGGTGCGGTCGACCCATGCGGTCGACCGACCTGGCCTGTCAGCCACTGTTCTGGGACAGAAACACAAGTTAAAAATATTTCTAAAAATTCTTTTATCTCTTGAAAAAATACCCAAAATAATAGTTTTCTCATTTTGCATTGATATATAAATATGTGACAAACATTTTAACTCAAATATCAAGCATATGAAAATATTTTTGTGTTTTAACATTTTTACCAAAAACCAAAACTTGTATTTTATTAAACTTGAATTTTTCAATAGGAAACCTGATTTTTCCTAAAACTCATGAATAGACATATCAAAATAAGTTTGTATAAGATATGAAGCATGTATGTATATTAAACACATCTAATATACATGAAAACCATTTAAACTTGTTTTGATCTACTATTCATGAAAACCAAATCAAAAACATAAATCTTGTGTGTGTTGTGAACTTGAGCATATCAACTATACTAAGCTTTACAAATGGATCTAAACACACTAAACTATGGATACCTAAGTCTTCTTGATGATCTTCATCTTCAAGTCAACTCGGTCCAAACATCGTGATCCAACGAGCATGGCAATGTATCATCTTGACGCTCGGGCTCGGGAATCACCAAGTGAAGGCTTCCAAACTCCTCTTTTTGAAGCAATCACCAACTAATATCTTATTATATGATCTGTAACTAAAATCACAAGATTTTTAGTAAACATAACTACATGAGTTAATCATCATCAAAACTAGGGTGGAAGGCCTCCGGGCAAACAATCTCCCCCTTTTTGATGATGACAAAACTCATGGAGTTATATATGCATGGATTAAAGTTAAGCTTTAAAGAAGCTCCCCCTTAACTCATGCATAAACAAATAAACATAATGAATATGCAATGAAGGCTCTTAAACATGAATGCATATCTATGCATAAACAATAAAAGGCTCTAGATACAAAAGAAATGTTCAAAAACAAAACATGCTCTAGATACCAATTAAAATTAAACTAAATTAAACTTAATATATGCAAAACATAAATATGCATATATAAAACTTCTCAAAATCTTTCTCCCCCTTTTTTCAATCATCAACAAAGGGGTAAAAATCAAAACAAAACAAAATCTTCTCACCCTTTTTAATACAAAGAATCAATCATCAATAAAGGGTAAAAGCAAAACAAAATCAATAAGTTTTTCTCCCCCTTTTTGTTTGAAACAATGAATCAACAAAAGGGTTAATAAAGACAATGTTCTCCCCCTTTTTGTCTAAAACAAAAACAAAACCAAATAGGGGTGACAATCAATTAAGATATCAATTGAAAATATGTCAAAGTAGTATCTTGATACCAATTGAAAGTAAAAATAGATCAATCAACAAATGGTATATGCTATATACATTCATGAAGAGGAAGATGTGAAGCTTCCCTACATAGATACATTACATGAAAGAGGGATAACAAGCCCTAATTCACATAACATACACTATGTAATGCATAAGAGGAGATGTGAAGCTCCCCCTACACACGTGTACCACATAAAGAAGAGATTGTCAAGCTCTTCAATACAAGATACACTCATCATGAATCTATATGTAGAAGAGATGTTAAGCTCTTCTTGCATATAGGCAATCAAAACAAAACTTTTGAATTTTTTTTTATAAACAAAATTTTGATATACCAATTTTAAAAACATTCAATTAAACATCTTGATATCAAATGAGAGTATTTTTCTTTTTAAGTATATGATATCAATTTAAACTTTTTATTTTCTATCATAAAGCTAGGGAGTGAAAATACAAATACCAATTGTAAACATGAAAATCGAATTTTCTCCCCCTTTATGAAATACCAACAAAAACAATGCGTAGGCTTGAAATAAGATACCAATTGAAAATTTAATCAATTGAAACAAAGATGGAGCTCAAGCTTAGTATAAACACAAACATATATATGTATGAAAAATTAGATACCAATAGAAATTGATATACTTAGAATTGAAAGCATACATACATACAAACATATATGAGTATACAAGAAAGGTCAAAAATTGATACCAATTGAAAGAATCCAATGATACCAATTGAAACAACAATAATGATCAGGTGTATACATCATATAACTACCACCCAACCATGTTTATGTTTAAAAGTTTTTCAATGTAAAGCATACACAAGGCATGGTCTCCCATCCAACCGCCCATGGATGGTAGGGGTTTTCAAAAATAGGTTTAAAAATTAAAGTATGTTTGAAAAACTTTACCAAAATGAAGAATACGAAGTAGTTATTGAAAAATTTGTAAACTAGTACGAAATCCTTCAAGTAAGGAATAAAACAAAAATATTTTTCATGAAAACATGAAATTCACAAAATAGTCAATACTTTAATCAATTAAGCACAAATATGACTCATGAAAACAAAACATGAGTAAACAATAAATGTGAGTGTACAAATACAATGTGAAGATCATAATCATGAAAGATGGTCAATAAGCTCAATATTCCTTGAAACAAGAAAATCATCAAAACTTATTTAATCTTCAAGGTATATGTAGGTCCTATACAAACTAAAGTATACATACATATCCAAACACACCGAGTCCACAAAGATATATGCATGAAGGCACGTGGCTCAAAAGGATGTATATGTATAACAATAATTTGGATAAAATGGACATATACATGAAGTTAAACATAAACACATGGAAACAAATTCAAGAATGGGAATACAAGTTTAAAATGTATGAATCATCAAAACTAGACTATACTAGCACATCTAATGGGTTCAAATAAGCATTCAAGCTCAAACATATATAGATTTATTTGTGGCCCACTATATGCACAAATATATACCTAGTCTTAATGAAAACTAACATCTAAACATATATTCAAATCATGAAGCATCAAACAAGAAAAAAATCAATATGATAAACATAAACATGATTATTATGTAAATCCACATGTTATTAGAGCTATGATAAACATGATAGCTAAACAAATGGTGAGAACACATAAATAATGGGTCCATATTAAACATGGGTGTCTCAAAGGCTATACATGCATGTCAATGGTCTAATAATCATGGCATTTTCATAATGATCGTATAAACATCAAAACATGCTATAAATAATAAACATGAAAAGCATGCAAACATAATTAAGGAGTTAGAGATTCGATACCAAAACCAATGAGGGCACTTCTCTAGTTCTCCAAACCAAAGTGGTCCTCCCACCAAACATCCCTTGAAAGTGATGCATTCAAATGATCTCCTTTAAGTACAGAACGCATCCACTCCTTGGTTCCACTACTTTCACATCATGCGAGAGCCCACACCTATATCATAAACAAGAGGGGTGGTCTTTGGTACCCATATCTTATTGGGTCCATGGGGGTTAGTACCTTCTCTAACCCAAACAAAATTAGTTGCTAAATTTAAAACATGTATACGATCAAAACAAAATTTAGCAAGGTGGCCCTTACGTCCACAATGTGTACAAGTGTACACATGAGCATACATAGTGTGATGGTGTCCGTGAGGAACATGTGTATGACGTGAAGGGTGTGCATGAAAAGATGAAACTTGTTTCTTTCGAAACAAAGATTCCAATCGTGTATGCCCAACAACACATTGGCTCAAAGTGGAGCCCAAACAATCTACACTCTTCTTAAGCATGGATATATCATTATCAATCAAAGAAGAAGTGTGCATGCAATAGATGAAGTGTGTGATACTACCCTAGCATGGCAAACATGTGCATCAATCTTATGTTGCAAAACTTCATTTTTCTTTAAACAAACATCTAAATCATTTGAAATAGAAATTATTTTATTTTTCAAAACAACATTCTCCTTTAAAATAAAATCAATTTTTGAAGACAAGTTTTCATTTTTCTTCAAAATATTTTCACAATCATTTTTATTTTTCAAAATCTTATTTTCTTTAAGTGCAAGTTCTAATTGAGATCTCAATGAATCCCTTTCATTATAGACCTCAACCTTCTCTTGCAAAACATTGTTAAGTCTTGAATGTAAACTTTTATTTTCTTTTTCAATTTCTAGACTTTTCTTTTTCAAAACTTTATATTTTTCAAATAATTTTTCACACACAATAGATAGTTCTTCATTCAAAGCATGGGCATCAATATAATCATTTGAAGAACTAGCATCATCATCATCATCTAAGTGGGTTTCCGTGTGTACCTCAAGGGAGTCATTCCCTTGGATCGTATAGCATTGTTGTGGCTTGGATTCATCTCCACTAGATTCTTCCTCTTGTTGGATTGGCATTTGAAGCTCGGAGGTGGTGGTTGTCAACTTGTTCCACACTGCAAAGGCGGAATCAAGATTAGAAACATGCATAAGATATTCTTTTGAAAGCGTGCTTCTAATGGCCTCAAGGGCTTGTGCATTGGCCCCTATATGCTTGCTATCACTAAGGTAGGATTCCTTGGTAATGGCAAGGTGAGCCTTATGTCCAAGGGTTTGTAAATAAACGGACATCCTAATCTTCCAAATAACAATGTTGGAAGGGTCAAATATAGGTGGGGTCATGAAGTCCATGGATGTAAACTATATGTGTGCAAACAAGCAAAATGTGAATGTAGATTAGCAAACAAAGGATCTCACTCCTAGGATGTTAAGCCTAAGTATCAGGAGCGTACGCTCTGATACCAATTGTAAACACCTAGAGGGGGGTGAATAGGAGTAAGTGCTAATCTAGTGAACTAAATGCGCTAAATGCGGAAGCTTAAAAACTATTTGCAACACACTTAATAGAACACACAAGTGTAGCCGAATTCCCGTGAAGGGCTCTGGACTAACTCCTCTTGATTCCCCTAGATATGGGTTGAGGTGCTATATGAAGCTCTTGTGGTTAAGTACAAGTGAGGCACACACACAAGCAAACCAAGCATATAAGAGTGAGAAATATGAAATAATGCAAGGCACAACACAAGTATGAATGATATGGCAATATGAATAATATAATGCACAATTAAAAGAGATAGAGTTGAGAGACAATGGATCAAACACAAAGACAAGATATGTTTCGAGGTTCGAGCCCCTAGCTCTACATCCCCGCCTTCACCACCGTGAAAGATTTCCAATCCACTAAAGGAGTACCGAACTCCTCTCTCAACCAACAATGTCACCGAGGCAATACAACCACAATCCACTTCTACCGAAGAGGGATAAGGCCCGTAGCTAACAACCAAACTCTACCTCACATTAGAGAGAGCAAACACATACCTCAACCTCTACCAAAGAGGGAGCAACCAACAAATGAGGGTTTTTACAACAAGTGGTATATCTCAACCACAAACCTCTCCTTTTTCCACAAAACAAATGATCCTATAGAATAGGATAGGTGATAGCTCAAGTGTGGAAAAACTAGAGTTTTGAAAACAAAAACTCAAAGAAAAATACTTGGGAAAATTCTTGGTAAAAGATATAAATGAAGAACAAACCAAATCTCCCAAAATTCTATTTTCTTTGATTTTTCAAAAACTCTAAAACAAAACAAGGATGAAATCTTTTGAGCTCTAAAACTCTTTGAAGACTTCTTTTAAACTCAGGAGAAACTGGGAATTTTTTTTGTTAAAAACCTTGGCCAAAATCCCAAAGGAATGGGGTTTATATAGGCCAAAACAGAAACTAGCCGTTAGGCTAATCTGGCAGCCTGACAGGCTAGCAGTCGGCCGGCCCGCCGACCGCCAACGGTCAGAAATATGACCGTTGGGCAATCCGGTCGACCGCACGGCCGACCGTCCAGATACAAAGAGCAAAGCTCTCTGGTCCGGTCGGCCGCCCGGCCGACCGTCCCTGTGTCTGCCAAACGTGCACAAGCCTGTGCACGTCGGTCGACCGCAAGGGTCGACCGGCCTTTGGTGCGGTCAACCCGTGCGGTCGACCGACCTGGCCTGTCAGCCACTGTTCTGGGACAGAAACACATGTTAAAAATATTTCTAAAAATTCTTTTATCTCTTGAAAAAATACCCAAAAAAATAGTTTTCTCATTTTGCATTGATATATAAACATGTGACAAACATTTTAACTCAAATATCAAGCATATGAAACTATTTTTGTGTTTTAACATTTTTACCAAAAACCAAAACTTGTATTTTATCAAACTTGAATTTTTCAATAGGAAATCTAATTTTTCCTAAAACTCATGAATAGACATATCAAAATAAGTTTGTATAAGATATGAAGCATGTATGTATATTGAACACATCTAATATACATGAAAACTATTTAAACTTGTTTTGATCTACTATTCATGAAAACCAAATCAAAAACATAAATCTTGTTTGTGTTGTGAACTTGAGCATATCAACTATACTAAGCTTCACAAATGGATCTAAACACACTAAACTATGGATACCTAAGTATTCTTGACGATCTTCATCTTCAAGTCGACTCGGTCCAAACACCGTGATCCAACGAGCATGGCAATGTATCATCTTGACGCTCGGGCTCGGGAATCACCAAGTGAAGGCTTCCAAACTCCTCTTTTTGAAGCAATCACCAACTAATATCTTGTTATATGATCTGTAACTAAAATCACAAGATTATTAGTAAACATAACTACATGAGTTAATCATCATCAAAACTAGGGTGGAAGGCAATCTTTTTAGCCAGACTGATAAAAACCCAGCCAAAAGTGCTTTTCGGGACATTGGTTGGGGGCCTGATGATAGAAGCTCCTGAGAATGTCGTCCTTCTCATTGATGCCATCGTCTTCCTCCAGAACAATGTCTCCTTGGGCATGCTGCTTCATCCTTCGAAAGATATCCTCGTCCGCAACTCCGCATTGAGCCTCTTCAGGGGCATTCTCCAGGTTGGGGAATAGATAATCCCCCCAACTCTTCAAATTGCTCGAGGTTCCCTTATGATTGCCATGCATGTCTGAGCAGATGTAGAAGTGCCACATCAGCTCTCAATAGTCTCGAACAGGGCGTGCTCCTGCTTCTCCAAAAGCGTCAATTCTGCCTCACATTAGTAGTATTCTTCATAAGGAGAGATCCCATTGGCAAAGCAGAGACTTCCCATATCTCATGCAAAGCCATACCCAATTCGCCTAAAGGGGTGAAGAAAGTCCTTGTAGCTGGGCAGTACAATTCAAAAAAGGCGTAGAAGTTCTCTACGCTCATCTGGATGCCATAACAGTAGCTCTGACAACCTCGCAGAGTTCCAGCCTCTCTAAATCCTTCTCAAAATGGGCCAAGACATATTGAATCACGTCTCTCCACTAGGCTTTAGGAGGATGAATCCAACCTGGGGTCCTAAAGTCAGTTGCCGAGTAATTGCTGTTGACTCTGAAGAACTGATTTTCAAAGGTCTGAGCCATAACTAGATTTCCCCCCACAAGGATGTCTTGTAGGACATTTCTGGGGTAAAGACCCAATACCCAATATGCATCGAGGGGGACCTGCCCTTGCATAGCCAGGAGAAGCAGCTATCAAAATACCCACATGGACTGAGTCGGTGGTCTGGGTCACTTACCATTTCATCTTTCGAGACCTCATTATACATCGAAAGAAGGATAGTGGGAAATGACGCTTGCTGGATGGGAGGTAGTACTTCTCGCTGTTCAAATTAAAGACCCACTGCCCTTCCCCAGCCAGCAGTTGATGATCTGTGTCAGGCGATGTGTCTTCGAACATTAAGCCAGGCTTTCGATAAATCTTCCGGTCGCAGTCCTCTAGAGGAGCAGTAGCCAAGATACTCCTTATTTTGCGCTGATATCCAGTGTGGATCTGGGCATAGCGGCTAAGAGTACTTCACTAAATAACAAAGTTTGTCCCTGAAATTGTAGACTGATGTTTCCATCCAGTCCCCTGGCTTACCCGAAGAGGCTGTTCAAGGGTCCAGAGTATAGTGCACTACAAAACAAAAAGGAGAAAATATATTAACCCAAAAGTTAAAAAGTAAAGGAGAAAGCAAAGAAAATGCCAAAAGCATAGCTTCGCTTCCAAAGCGAAGCTAACCTAGCCTAACAATAGCACTGAAGCTTAACTTCACACTCTACAAAAAGGTAGAGTGCAAAAGAAAACGAGTCTCCTAAGGCATAACTTCACTTTCCAAGTGAAGCTAGCCTAGCGTTAGCTTCGCTTTGAAGCATAACTTCGCACTCTGCACAAAGGCAAAAGTGTAGCAAGTCATGAAGTGTTAGCTTCGCGTGAAAGCAAGGCATATGTGCCTAAGTGGAGTAACCCTATGGGTAACCCTACTATCTAGCTTCGCTCAGAGGCTTAGCTTCGCATTCTACCACCTGATAGAATGCAAAAAGCTCAAGGGGCTAACTTCGCTGAAAGGCACTTGTGCCTAAAAAGAAAAAAAATACTCAAAGGACGCAAGTCCTCTATCTAGCTTCTCTTTGAAAGCTAACTTTTCATTCTGTCACTTGACAGAATGTGAAAAGCCCAAAGGGCTAGCTTCACGGCGAAGCATGAAGAAGAAACTATATAGTTTCTTCGTGAAATTTTAGGGGAATTAAATCCCCTAAAAATCAGCAAAATCAAAAATATATATATATGTAAGGGAGACAAAATCCCTGAGATCACTAGATCATGATGAACTACGGGAGATTCCCCATGAAATAGCCAATCAAAAAGAGATGAAAATCTCTGAAAAGGGAAGAATTTCCTACCCGCAGTGGGGTGTCTGACCGCCAGAGGTGGAGACGACAGAGCTGTGGCGGAGGTCGCCGCCTCTTTCCCAGGATGCTGCTTGGGGGCCAGTAGAGCGTTGAGGAAGCTCTGAAAGAGTTTAAGAAGAAGATAAGCAAGAGAAAAAAATTTCTCTGAGAATAAAACTCCAAGTCTCGAGAGAGATGATGACTCTCTGAGAATAGCTAGGTTTGGCTTTTATATGCGCTGCATGCGTCTGTAACTTCACGTCTCCGGTGCTGCGCGTACCTATAACTTTGCTTCCTAAAAAGGAGTGCAAGCTGTTGTTTCAAATTTAAATTTGAAATGACGGTTCTAATTTCAAGAACCGCCCACAGCGAAGGCATTTAGCTTCGCTTACATGCGAACTTACACGTCGCATGTAGCTCTGCTGTGAGTTCATTATTGACTTTGCGAGGCGTTTGATTAACTTCATTGAAAGCTGATGTTAACACCATTGAGAGCTTAATTCTACTGAAAGCTCATGTTGTAGATTCGGTTGAAGTTGATAGCTTAACTCTGCTGAAAGCTAATGTTGTAGCTTCGCTGAAAGCTGAGCTTAACTCTGCTGAAAACTCATGTTGTAGCTCCGCTAAAAGCTCATGTTGTAGCCCCGTTGAAGAGCTAATTCTCTAGCTTCACCAAGAACTTGTCCTTAGCTATCCGAAGAGTGTGTGTACACAATTTGTACAATATTTAAGTTCAGCAATATAGATATCAGGTTTTCAAATTCAAAGTGTTTCAGAATGTATACCAATCCATTCCACATTCGTGAAAACTTTAAATGGGGTCTTGTTGACACTCTAAAAAGACAAGGCTCTCAGATTTTACTTCAATCAGTCTGAACGATGTCTAAACTTGTCGACATTTATAAAAGACAAGTCACAGACAAGCTGATGACCAGTCTGAATTTACCTCCAAGGGACAAGGCAGCAATTTGGACTCTAATGATCCAGTAAAGCAGACAATAGGCCAAAAATACCTGTAAGGAAGCCAAAGTAAGCCTATGAAACTAGGTCTGATCAAATATCTAGCCTCAAAAAGAATCAGGATTACTAAAAGGACCAAAGCCTCTAGCTTCACGCGAAGCTCCCATCAGCCCCACCAACGGCTTATCTTAGAGCTTTGTTAGAAGCTTCATTCCAAACTTTGCTAGAAGAAGGAATAGTAAAGCTCTTCTTCGAGCTGAATTTCTAGCTTCGTTAGGAACTTCATCCCCAATTTCGCTGGAAGAAAGGATGATTCAACTTCGCTATAAGCTAAGTATTAGTTTCGCATAAAGCTTCCAAGGTAACTTTTCTTGGAGATAGCTTCTTGTTTAGCTCCACAGCGAGCTTTACCAGGTCATCAATTAACCGTTTCAAAATCCTACATGGGGTTAGTGGGTGAATACCATTAGTTTAGTAGGATTAATGCCACTTTAAGTAGGTGGTTACACCTGCTCACTTCATCCCACATTAATTGGAGACAATTAAGCCACGTTGGCAAGGAGGAGTTTGTACGAACTCTCTAGCTTCGCCGGAAGCTCGCATTAACTTTGCAGCAAGGACATTTGAAGTCTCGCGCAAAGCTAAAGATTGATTCAGCTTTGCTGAATTCAAGGGGGTAGTTACACCCCATTTTCGCTACAAATAGTCCCTTGCTGAGCTAAGGAGGGGCTAGCTGCTACAGAGAGAAGATTAGCTAGAAAAATTCAAGAAGCGATTCTTAGCGAAAGTGTTCTCTTATTCTCCTACTTCTAAATTCTCGATTTTCAGAACCAAGCAGAAGGAAATCCTATTAGAAGGCAGCATGATAGTCTGATTGATTGCATCGTGAAAGGGATAAAGTGATCGTGCAGATCAGATTCCTACCGGCATATTTTCTCAGAAATCTCAGAGGAGATCTACCGGTAATTTCCTTTTAATTACTTGTAATTTCGCTCCTCGAAACTTTTTTTGTAAGTTTTCCCTGAACCTATATTTCAATGGAAAACAGAAACGAGGCATAAATAAAGGAAAAAAATTTCAGAGAGGAAAAAGAATGCGATGGTCAAATAAAATTCTTCAATTCTAGAAATTTAGGTTACAGCTGAAAAATAGGTGTCCCTAAACCTTAGCGTTACATGGCTATTTATAGACATAGGGTTTGGCCATTTTACATAAAAGTCCATGATGATTATTTAATTACACAGAAAAGCTATTTCATGTCAAATTACATTTATGCCCCTGGACTTTATAAAATTGCGTTTTCACTCCAACTGGCTTCAAATTTTTTTGAATTGACTGTAGATTTATTCGACGTCTGTTTTAAGCGTGGTAGAGCAATACCGACAATTTCAAGCATCCAATCTCGCTTTCAATCTCCTGTAGAACATTTTATAGTCTCTGAAGTATGCTTTTGTGGTCCAGTCTTCTTCTGAAAGCTTAATGATCGTAAAATAAAAGTGATAAGAATTACCGTCCAGCTTTGCGCTAATGGGTTGTGTCACGAGAAGCAATGCGATGAAAGATTTTCGGTGTTTTTGTTTAGAAAGCAAAAAATGGTGTTTGTTTTTTAGTTGAAAAGAGAATGAAGAGAAGGAAAGTGATTTAAAGAAAAATTTAAAATTTGGAAAAGGCTTGTGAGAAGATGATATTTAGAAAATGATTTGAGAGTGATATGATTTAAATTATGAAAAAGGATCCAGGGTCACAATTTTCTACTCAACTACGTACTTATCTCAATAACATTTGGATGCATCACTTTTATCATAGGCAAAAATATTTAGTTTCTTTTAATGTCCAAGTAAAACAAATAAGATGGGTTTGGTTTAACTCTTAAGCCCTTTCTTAGCACATCATTAAAAAGAGAATGTTAAACCATCAAGCGCGAAGAAGCAAGTATGGAATAAAAATAGTTTAAAAAAATTTGTGCTTTGAAAGTCTAAGTTTAAAATAAAGACATCATCATATGCTTTAAAGAATGAAGTTTAACTCAGGTATTTTTTTTGATTCAAAAAAGTTGCTTTCATAAAAATCAATCAAGAGAGAAGAGGTAGAAGAGATAAATTAGTGAGCCCAGAAGATGATTTAGCTACTCATGATGAAAGAAAAACAAACAAGAGAATGAAAATCAAGCATAAACATACCAAATTTGAGTCGAGTTGAATAAGCGAGTAGAAGCTCCTTTGATTGTCACTTCAAAGATGAATTACACACTCAATTCTACTCTTCTCTCTTTGCTAGTCTAAATTAAAAAATAAAAAGGAGATACAACTTCTCCGAACTATCTAACCATACTCCTAAAACCCTAAAAAATGAGTAAGAATTCTAATCCTAATCTTTGCTACCTTTTTCTCTATCGAAAATGATATTTATAGGGAAAAACTAGAAGGGAGAGGGCATAAGAAGATAGGGGGAGCAAACACTCCCCAACCAACCACAACAAAGCCGCGAAAATGCTGCTATGGCCACGTTTCTATGGCCCTGGTGTGGCCAGGTGGCCACACCCAAACAGTGGAGGTCCCATATTTTGCGACTTTATTTTATCTTATTCTGGATTTCCCGTCTCAGTTCCTGGTTTTGACGAAACAACCCTTTATCTCTGGCTTTAAACTTATTGATTTGTAAAGACCCATTTTAACTGATGTTCAACTGATTTCATCCTCTTGATCTGCCTCGATCTGCCTTGATCTTCTAATTTCGAATTAATTCTGATTTAAATCAGAATTTTGACGGGCTTTTGGGCTCGTTTCTTCCTTTTATTTTAGCAATGGGACTGCATTTAACAAAAAAGAATAAGACTTATTAATAGGATTTATTAGATAAAAAACATGGTTATGTGACAATATATGTGCAACATATGTGACCGATCACACCCTCACACTTATCTTTTGCTCGCCCTCAAGCAAAACATCAAACAAATCCTAATCAATTATTAAACCATTTTCGCAGGTTACTCGACTACACTGAGCATGTGAAACAAGCCATTAAACCTCTAGGTTATTCCTAGAGGATGAGTTTTATCTCGTGAGGGTTTTTAGAAGATTGCACCCACAAAATCCATAACGAAAGAAAAAAATGTTAGCATTCTCGAAAAGCATTTTGAGAAGATAGAAAATATTTGAGGTATTGTTGTAAGAGTTCAAGTATTCTATAAATTATAGGAAAATTGAATTTTTCATTCCTAAACTTAGTCTCTATTCAAATACATGTCCTCAATCAAAGTAAGGAGTCAAATTATGTTTCTCATCTAGCCTTTTATTTTACCCTGAGTCATATGCACCATCGTGACCGTGAAGTTTGACTAAGGGTTCTTTAACATTAACTCTTATGCCTTATTTATATTTATTTTTGATTGTATTTATTCCTCAATTCCATTAGGCTTTCTAATCTGCCCATGTAACGAGGCTTTGGTCGGTGACACCCAAACCGGACAGTTCTAGGACACCAGGTGAGAAAACACCCCTAAGGACTTAAACACTCGAGCAGACAAGGCAATGAAACCAAGGGTGTTTATTTATAAAATGCACCCCTTTTAGGCTTGAATACTTATGCTTCATGAGGCACAGATACCCAGCTTAATCAGAGGATTTATATATATATATATATATTTTTAAACTTATCTAATTATCTTTTGCATAAGTACAAAGGTTTTCTTAGGCCAAAGCACCTAGCTAATCAATAGATTTATTTATTTTTCATACATATACATACATATATATATATATTCATTTTTTTATTTTTTATAAGGCATAAGATTTTTTTTCTTTGAACCCTAAGTGTGTAAGTGTATAAAGTGTGCATATTTCTTCAAGATAAAGATCAAGACTAAATTACTTTCATCAACTTTCTTCCTAACCCTGAAAATCAAACAAGTTATCTTATTTTGACCTAGTATAAGAAATCTTAATTATGATTTTCTTATTCCTTAAAATTGACTTAAATTTTATAAAAAATATATCAAAATATTGTTCTTACCTTTCACAAAGTTTTTTTTTTTTTTCTTCTTCTTTTTTTAGTTATATTAGTCATGTTAGAGCCCTCCCCCACACTTATCTCATTCATTATCCCCAATGTGTCAAAGAAATGTATAGATGCATGAAATAAAATGAAAAGAGGAAAGTTACCGATACACTGGGACGAAAAGACCCATGGCTGTTTCATTTACCGACACGGATTCCAAGAAAGGTTTAAGGCGTTCACCATTTACCTTAAAGTCATTTCTATTATTGGTGTCACTGATCTCTATAGCACCGTGTAAAAACACGATTTTTACAACGAATCGCCCAGTCCATCTTGATTTTAATTTTCTTTGAAAAAGATGAAGGCTAGAATTATAGAGTAAGACTTTTTGTCCAGGGACAAAAGAATTTCTTATAATGTATTTAACATGAAAAATCTTAACTCTATCTTTTGTGATCTTAACATTTTCATAGACCTCATTTCTCAACTCCTCTAATTCAGAAATTTATAATTTTTGAAGGTCACCAGCCTTAGTCAAGTCAAAATTTAGTTGCTTGATAGCCCATAAGGCCCGGTGCTCAACTCAACGGGTAGGTGGCATGCCTTCCCAAAGACTAACCTATAAGGAGACATCCCTACAATCATCTTGAAAGCGGTCTTGTAGGCCCATAGGGTATCTACAAATTTGGTGGACCAATCTTTCTGGTTTTGGTTCACAGTTTTCTCTAAAATAAGCTTGATTTGTTTATTGGAAACCTTAACCAGCCCAGTGGTCTGAGGATGATAAGGTCTGGACAATTTCTGAGTTATGACATACTTTCACATAAGAGCTTCAAAGGATCTATTACAAAAGTGAGTCCATTACCACTGATGATACCACGAGGGGTTCCGAAGAGTACGAAAATGTTCTCTTTCAAAAACTTTATGACAACTTTGTTATCACTAGTTTTACTTGGAATGGCTTCTACCTACTTGGACACATAGTCCACAGCAACCAATATGTATTGCTTTCCAAATGAATTAAGAAATGGACCCATAAAGTCGATGCCCCAAACATCAAAGAGTTCTATTTCTAGAATTGGGTTGAGGGGCATCATATCTCGTTTTGAAATCCTTCCTACCATCAGGCATCTAGGGCACATCTTGCAAAATTCATAAGCATCTTTGAACAAAGTGGGCCAATAGAACCCACTTTGTAGCACCTTTTTAGTAGTGTTTTGGGGACCAAAGTGTTCACTGCATGCAAGTTCGTGATAAAATGACAAAATACTCTTAACCTCTTCATTAGGAATACATCTCCAAATAATTTGATCAGAATCGTACTTAAAAAGATACGGTTCTTCCCAAAAGAAATACCAGACTTGAGATAAGAACCGGTATATATCATTTTTGGACCAATGAGATGGAGTTTGGTTTGTGACTAAGTAATTCACTATATCAGCAAACCAAGGTTCCCTAAAGATAGCTAAGAGATTTTCATCAGGAAAGTCCTCATTTATGGGCAATTCGTTACATGGAGAATTTGGGATTCGTGAGAGATGGTCAGCAACAACATTTTCAACACCTTTCTTGTCTCAAATCTCAAGATCAAATTCTTGAAGAAGGAGGATCCAACGAATGAGTCGGGCCTTGGCATCGTTCTTCATCATGAGGTACCTAAGCGCAGTATGATCAGTGAAAATGGTGGTTTTGGACCCTAGTAGGTAGGGACGAAAGTTTTCTAAGGCAAACACTACCGTCAAGAATTCTTTCTCAGTAATAGTATAGTTTAATTGAGCATCATTGAGAGTCCTACTAGAGTAGTAAATTGTGTGCTGCTTGTTATCAATGTGCTGTCCTAGGATAGCGCCTATGGCAAAATCAGAAGAGTGGCACATGATGTCGAATGGCTTAGACCAATCCGGTACAGATATGTTTAGTGCAGAAATAAGCTCTCTCTTTAAGCTTCTCACAAGAATTTATACATTTAGCATCTAAAGTGAAGGACACATCCTTAGCTAACAAATTAGTCAAGGGCCTAGCAATCTTGCTAAAATCATTGATAAATCTTCAGTAAAAACTGGCGTGTCCTAAGAAGGATCGAATATCCTTCAGCATTTGGGCATGAGAAGCTTAGCAATAATCTCAATCTTGACTCTATCCACTTCAATTTCTTTCTTGGAGATTTCATGACCCAAGACAATTCCATGTCTTACCATCAAGCGACATTTCTCCTATTTCAGTGTCAGATTTTTCTCACACGATATTGGAGGACAAGTTCTAAATGGTGGATATATTGAGTGAACAAATCTACGTAGATGGAGAAATCATCCTTGAAGATTTCTAAGAATCATTCAACCATATCAGAAAAAAACTCGACATGTATTGTTAAAGCGTTGTTGGGGCATTGCTCAAGCCGAAAGGCATTTGACGATAAGCAAATATCCCAAATGGACATGTGAATGTAGTCTTTTCTTGGTCCTCAGGAGCAATAGGAATCTGATTATACCCCGAGTAATCTACCAAGAAACAATAATACTTGTAGCCCACCAAACGTTCAAGTATTTGATCAATGAATGGAAGTTGAAAATGGTCCTTACGAGTTGCAACATTAAGCTTCCTATAATCAATGCAAACTCGGATCTTCGTGGGAAGTCGAGTTTAGAGCAGCTCTTTGTTCTTGTTTTCCACTACGGTGAAACCAGATTTCTTGGAGCCGCGTGGACAGGACTGACCCATTCGCTATGAGAAATGGGATAGATTATCCCATTGTCTAAGAGTTTCACAATTTCAGCATGAACAACCTCTTGCATTATAGGGTTTAACCTACGCTGCGGGTCACTTTTAAGTGTTGCATCTTCATTGAGATGAATGCAATGCTAAACTATAGTTAGACTCAATCCCTTTATATCAGTCATAGTCCAACTAATGACTTCCCTATGTTTTCTTAGAATTTGTTTAAGATCTTCTTCTTACCCGCCGTTTAAATGGGAGACAATGATAACAGGAAAGGTCTCTTATTCGTCTAGATAGACGTACTTGAGATGCGTAGGTAAGGCTTTCAATTCTAAGGAAAAGGAAGGCTCACTGGAAGGATGAGTCAAATTTGTTGGCTCCATATTTAGTGAAATAGGGGTTGACTCAACAACCTGATCAAGATTAAAGTCGTCAGACTCTAACCCGAAGTCACACTTAGTTTTTAGTTCCAATTCTTCCCTGTGTTCACTTATTAAGTTCTCAATGAGATTGACTTCAAATGTTTAGTCCTCAACATTATGGGGTTGCTTTTCTGAAGACATTGACTTCTCTAGTCATGTCCCCAAAGGTTAACCTCATGGACCCATTCCTACAATTGATGATGGTGTTGGTAGTAGTAAGGAATGGTTGCCCTAGGATAACAGGAGTTTGAGCCCTAGGATTGGATACAGGTTGTGTCTCTAAAAATATGAAATCAACGTGGTAATAAACTCCCAGATCTGGATAAGGACATCATTAATTTTTCCTTTTAAAACTTTCACTAAACGGTCAGCCAGTTGGATAGTGACTCGAGTTAGACTAAGATCGCCCAACCCGAGTTATTGATAAACTGAGAATGGAAGTAAGTTGATACTTGCCCCAAAATCGAGAAGTATACAACTAATTTTGGTTTGTCCTATGGTGCAGGTAATGGTGGGACAACCTGGATCCTTGTACTTGATAGGGATCGGACCCGACAGTAGCTCACTAATGTTAGTGACTCAGAAGACCTTTTTGGGTACATTAGTCTTTCTCTTCTTGGTGCACATGTCCTTAAGAAACTAGGATAGGATGGGACTTGTTGGATGACATCAATAAGTGGCACATTTACCTTAACTTGATTGAAGATCTAAATTATCTTATCTATGTGTGGATTTTTGCTTGTTGCTTTTCAGCCTATTAGGAAATGGTACTATAGGCTGGTGCACCTGACTGGTTGACTTATCTTTTTTCAGATACGTCAGATTTGGATGGACTGGGAATAGATGAGGTGGATGGTTGAGTGTGGTTGTGCTGAATGGGATTAGATGGTGTTGACACTTGATTATCAAGTTTCTTTCTCGACCTCAATATATGAACAACATTATATTGACTCATTGATTGATCCTCAGCCAAATGAGCTTGTTGAGAATTTCTATGATTCATTATTAGCCAACGAGGTAAGGTACCTTTTTGCCTCTCATTTTGTGGATTAGCTAATGGCTCATTTGAACCTCTAGCCTCTGTATAATTTGCATAAGAGAATCTTAGTTCTTCATGTACCTTTCCATGTTTCTCTCAAAGTCAGTCATTCTCCTTTCTAGTTAAGGATTCTGGAAGGAAGATTATGGAGCTTGGTTGGGAAAGTTTTGTTGATAGTTTAGGTGGATGGTTAGGAGAATTATGATGAAAATTGAAAAAGTTTGGTTGATGATTGGAAGAATTATTGGCATGATGGCAGTGGCTTGCATGATTTGATCGTAAGTGGTCATTGTTATTTTGGCTCCATGAGAAATTTGGGTGATTTCTCCAGCCAGGATTGTACGTTGGTGTGTAAGGATTATTGTTCAGCCTTGAAAAGGATGCATTCAACGGTTCTGAAAAATGTTATTGAGCTTGAAATACAGGACACTACTCAAACACAAGATTCATGGCTTGACAGTAAGTACAGCCTGGAGTTGGAAATTAGTTTGGACTGACTTGATTGACTGGACTTAGTTCTTAGTTTCTAAAGCTTCTAGTCTTCTCTCTAGGTTAGCTAACTTAGCCTCGTTATTTATGGATGATTCAATAGAATGGAGACCTCCTTTTGAAGAGATGGAGTTTGAGTTCCTCGAGATTTCACTAGTAGGTTCCCATTTGATGGTCTTTTCAGTTAGATTCTCATATAAATCCCATCCTTCATTCTCATCCTTCTGCAAGAATCCTCCTTGACACATGCTTTCTAAGAGGTCTTGGTTAAATAGTCTAAACCGTCATAAAGAATTTGACATTGTCGCCATTTCTCTATTTCATGATGAGGATATTGGAAAAGGAGGTCTTTGAAGCATTCAAAATACCTCCAAAATGGTTCATTAGATTCTTACTTAAACTGCATGATGTTTTTCCTAACGAAAGAGGTCTTATGAATTGGATAGAATTTCTTCAAGCAGACCTTGATGAAACCATCTCAAGATGTAATAGAGCCAGCCGCTAAGCTGTAAAGCCATTTCTTGGCTAAGTCATTAAGAGTGAAGGGACAAATCTCAACCTAATAGCATCATCTATAAGGTGTGAAATTTTCATCATTAGACATACTTTCTCAAATTCTCTTATGAAGAAATAAGCATCTTCGGACTCTAGGCCATGAAACTTGGGGAGTGTGCCGATGAACTGAGGCTTGAGCTAAAAATTGTATTCACCAATCGATGAAAGTTGGATGTAAGATGGAAGTGAGGTTCTAATGGGATAGAACCTATCCTGTAAAGATGTCAGTTGAGCCATAACTGGATCTAGTCTTGATTCAAATTTGGGTGGTGATGTGTTTCTAGTCAACCTAGATGAATTAGCGTCTCTTGACCACACTTGCATTCACAAACAAAATCACAAACAAGTTCACCAATAGTCAACACGAGTAAAGAACAAAGCCTAGTCTAAGGTAACCTTGACCTAGATAACTCCTAACTGGTTGATTGTTCACAGGAGGTATAATGCAGACTTTGAACCACAAGCTAATCAGCCAGGTCAGGGTAAGATTGGTGGGAGGTATCTGCGCAAAAGCGACGTGCCTAATTAAGCCAAACCATCAACCTTCAGGGTTTCGCCCCTCAATCCTTTTCCTAGACACTGATTTGGTAAGAGTCAAATTCTAACACCTTCCCCCTTAGGGTAATCTCCTAGTGAGAGATGTCCCTAAGGCTAACTTTTATCAAATTTTACTTAGGCTTAGGTTATGCGTGCTTGGAGATGGTTTGTAGGTTAAGGAAGGGTAATGACTTTCTGACCTTATCCTGATTTGGGTTTTTGCCCTTAGAATTGATTGTGCAGAGTATGCAAGATATAGAAAAGTAACATTCATAAGAAAATATCACACAAGAATGTTTCCTAACTATATGTTATGCATACGTACCTTGTCTCCAGCTATCTTCAACAGTAATTGTAAAATAAATGTAATTAGATAAATGCCTAGAATGCAAGTCTAAACGCTTTTTTAGGCAATTAACAATCACTCAGATTACTGTTGGATTACAAACAGGGAGTGTGAATATCAAATATAGCAAGAATAATACACAAAAACTATATTTTTGCAAAGCGGTATGTTCTGCAAAAAAGAGTTTTTTAGTAGTCCACAAATTTTTAAATTTACGCTGCAATTTCTTGAAATTCTGTTTCATACTTTTGTGAGTAGGGGCACTGAACAACAAGTCTTCTCCGGTAAAACTTGAATGTTAAATCTTAATTTTGACGTCCCTGAAACAAGACACCAAACTTGTTAGAAAATAATTATACTGTTCCCTCCCCGGCAATGGCGCCAAAAATTAATCATGAAATTAAAGTGATAAGAATTATCGTCTAGCTTTGGGCTAACGGGTCGTGTCCACAAGGAGGAATGCGATGAATGCTTTTCGGTATTTTTGTTAAGAAAGCAGAGAATGATGTTTGTTTTTTAGTTGAAAAAAGAATGGAGAGACGGAAAGTTATTTAAAGAAAAATTTAAAATTTGGAAAAGGCTTGGGAGAAGATGATCTTTTAGAAAATGATTTGAGAGTGATGTGATTTAAATTATGAAAAAGGATCTAGGCTCACTAATTTTCTACTCAACTACATACTTATCTCAAGAACATTTGGGTGCATCAATTTTATTATAGGCAAAAATCTTTAGTTTCTTTTAATGTTCAAGTAAAACAAATAAGATGGTTTTGGTTTAAATCTTAAGCCCTTTCTTAACACATCATTAAAAAGAGAATGTTAAACCATCAAGCGCAAAGACGCAAGTATGGAATAAAAATAGTTTAAAAAGATTTGTGCTTTGAAAGTCCAAGTTTAAAATAAAGACATCCTCATGTGCTTTCAAGAACGAAGTTTAACTCAGGTATTTTTTTGATTTAAAAGAGTTGCTTTCATAAAAATCAATCAAGAGAGATGATTTAGAAGAGATTAATTAGTGAGCCCAGAGATGATTTAGCGACTCATGATGAAAGAAAAACAAACAAGAGAATGAAAATCAAATATAAGCATACTGAATTTGAGTCGAGTTGAATAAGTGAGTTGAAGCTCCTTTGATTGTCACTTCAAAAATGAATTACACACTCAATTCCACTCTTCTCTCTTTGCTGGTCTAAACTGAAAAATAAAGAGGACATACAACTTCTCCAAACTATCTAACAATACTCCTAAAACCCTAAAAAATGAACAAGAATTCTAATTCTAGTCTTCGCTACCTTCTTCTCTGTCGAAAATGGTATTTATAGGGAAAAACCAGAAGGGAGGGAGCGTAAGAAGATTGGGGGAGCAAACGCTCCCCCAACAACCACAACAAAGTGGCGAAAATGCGGCTACGATCGTGTTTCCGTGGCCTTGGTGTGGCCAAGTGGCCACACCCAAATGTTGGAGGTCCCATATTTTGCGGCTTTGTTTTATCTTATTCTGGATTTTTGTCTCAGCTTCTGTTTTTGACAAAATAGCCTTTTATCTCTGGCTTAAACCGATTGATTTGTAAAGATCATTTTAACTGATTTACAACCGATTTCATCCTCTCTGATCTGCCTTGATCTATCCTGATCTTCTAATTTTGAATTAATTCTGATTTAAATCAGAATTTTGATGGGCTTTTGGGCTCGTTTCTCTTCCCTTTCTTTTAGTAATGGGCCTGCATTTAACAAAGAAGAATAAGACTTATTAATAGGATTTATTAGATAAAAAACATGGTAATGTGACAATATATATGCAATATATGTAACCGATCACTTAATCTGTAAAATACCACTAAAAATACTCGAGTAGCATTATTTATAGACAGATAATAGATGAATATGGGCATGAAAATAATGTGACAAAATCGTGCTCATCATTTGACATGGTTTTTAAGAGCAAAAATTCCTATCTTCAACTGTGTTTCTACAATAAGTTTTTAAATAAGTTTTTAGAGCTTCAAAATTAAAATCTCTATTTGTTTCAAAGTTTTGAAAAATCAAATGAAAACAAGTTTTAAAAATCTAGTTTCTATTCTTCAATTTCTTTATCACTTCAGGAGTTTCCCCAAGTGTTTTCCTTCGTGTTTCTTTTCCAAAAACTTTATGCACTCACATACTTGAGCTACTCATTGCAAATCAACAATCTAGGATCATTGTACTGTGAGAGATTTTATTTGTGGCCTTTTGAGATCACAAGTTCTTATTTGTGATCTATGTAATTACCAAGTTGTAATTTTCTCTTTGTTTTGTGCTTGGCTTTGTGCCTTCCCTCTTGTGTAGAGGTGTGAGGTTTGGAGCTGTGTACTCTTTGTTTGTAGGTGATGTAATTCCTCGGTGGAGGTCCCTTTGTGGAAGATCCTTAGTCAATAGTTGAAATCCTTCTGTGTGAAGGCGGAGACGTAGAGTGGTGGCTCAAACCTCGAAACATATCATCGTGCTTGCGTTTGGATATTCTCTCTCAACTCTTAACTCTTTATATCTTGCATTGCTATTCTTTCTCATATCTATTCTTGCTTGATATTGTTTATGTGTTCACACTAGCATTCGACCAAGAGAGCTATTGAAGTACCTCAACTCTTAGTTTATAGGAGTCATGAGGAGAAGTTTTAGGGCCCTTCACGGAGAATTTGGCTTCACTCTTGGTTATACATTGTGTGATAATGTAGAAGTTTTTAAATTCGCATTATTTGTCCCTAGATTAGCGGTACACCTATTCACTCCCTCTAGGTATACTTTCAATTGGTATCAGAGCTAGCGCTCCTGATATTCGGTTTAACCACCTAGGAGTGATCCTCATTTTGCTAATCTAATTATTTGCTTTGCACACCTAGTGTTTTCACTCATGGATTATCTTGCACCACTCATGTTTGATGTTTCCAACATTGACATGTGGAAATTTAAGATGAGTGCTTATATTAAAGCCTTATGATTACATATTTTTCTTGCCACTACTAAAAAATCTTATGTTGATAATGGCAAGTATTTAGATGATAATGCACAAGCCATAGATGCACTTAAGCACACACTAAGTAAAAATATTATCTATTGTTTCTCATTATGATTCCACTTTTGTGGCGTGGAACACGTTGACCTCTCTTAAGGAGTAAGCTTCAAACAATTTGGAGAAAGAGCCTATTGGAGACGAGTCTGACGCAGCATGCTACATAGTCTAAGGGAATGACTCCCCTGAGGTAACCTTGGATACTCATCTAGTTGATTGTATTAGCACTTTCAGTAATGATCATGATAGCATAGATGCACATATGTTAAATGAAGAGCTTTCCTTGTTTTGTGAAAACTTGCTTTCTAAATACAAAGTTTTGAAAATTAAGAGTTTTGATTTAAGGAAGGAAAATGAGATGTTGTTTTCAAAAGTCGATTTGGTTTTGAAAGAGAAGGTTGAGGTATCAAATGAAAGGGATTCATTGAAAACTCAACTTGACCTTGTTTTAAATGAAAATGAGTTTTTAAAAAGCAAAAATGATTTGGATGATGTTTTGAAGAAAATGCAGTTTTGTCCTCAAATCTTGATTTTATTTTAAAAGAAAATGATTCTTTGAAAAATAAGATTGCTTTCACTTCCAAAGAATTGAAATATTTTCTAAAGAAATGAATTTTGTTTTACAAGAAAAAAATTCCTTAAAAATCTAATTTGACATAGTTTTAGAAGAAAATGAAAAATTATATTCTTCTTTACATAAATTCAAAAATTATTTTGTTTCTCATATTTGTCATGATTCTATTACTTTATCTTCTTGTGTTAAGAATGTTATTTCTCATACATGCTCCACATCTTCTTCCAATATTGATAATGATATTCATATTTTGAAGAAGAGTGTAGATTGTTTGGGCTCCACTTTGAGCCAATGTGTCATAAATCACAAGAGGTTGGAATACATGTTTCGCAAGAAATATGCTCCACATATGCATGCACATCATTCACGGCATATATATGCTCATCATGCTTATACACATGACTCTTTCTATGCTAGAGTGTACACTTGTACACATTGTAGCCGCAAGAGCGATTTTGTAAAGTTTTATTATGATAGAATACATACTTTAAATTTTGCAAGTAAAAATATTTGGGTTAGGAGAGCTACTAACCATTATGGACCCAAGAAAGTTGGGCATCAAAAATCACTCCTATTTCTTTTGTTGTAGGTGTGGGCTCTCACAAGACTGAGGGACTTAGTGCCTTGGTAGTGGGTTTATTTGAGCTAAATGAACACTAATTAGGATGCATCACTATCAAGGAGTTTTGGTAGGAAGACCACCATGTCTGGAGAAGTGGAGATTAGTTCAATTTGTTTTGGTAACTATCTATATCTTCTTTTTTATATTTTTAGCATCTCATGTTTATCTTTGTATATACTTTCAAATTGAATAGTTTTAGCATGTCATTAGTTTCTATGCTTATTATGTTAAATACAATGCTTATTAGACTTGTAATATACACAGATAGTATTTGAGATACACTCATGTTTATATGAATTCATATCTTTGTGTTCTCACTGTTGTTTAATTATATATGCATATCTTTGTTGTAATAGCACTAGCATTTAGACTAATGATCATATTTGTTTCACAATCATGCTTTGGTGTTTTTATGCTTACCATATTTTGATTATATGTTTAGATATAATTTTCATTAAAACTTATGTTTATATTAGTATAATTAGTGAGTTATACTTGATTCTTACGTTTACATGCTCTATTGCTCATGTGTACTCATTATATGTAGTTGTATAACCTAATTTTGATGATTCATGTATTTATACTTGTACTCTTATATTTGTTTTTATATCACCTTTGTACATGTTTTCTTGAGAATGTGTTTAGCTTCATGATATGTAACTTTTACCAAAGCTATTAGACACACATGTTCAATCCTTGGGTCACTTATATTAGATGTTTTATACTCTATGTGGACTCTTTTCATACTTAGATAAATATGTATTCTTTAATTTTGACAAAATATATATATGCCTTGAAGTTTAGTTTTCAAAATTTTTATGTGTTTTTGAAGAAAAAAATTTCATGTTTTCTAATGAATTAAGCTTTATTGTTTTATCTCTATGGCTATGTTGTTTACATGACTCTTGTGCACTCGATATCCTTTGTTTACTCATGATTTTTGTTTCATGAGCATTTATGTGCTTCATAGATTTTTGAGTGTCGATTCTTGTATAATTTTCATGTATGATAATATATATATGATTTTGTTTCATATTTGAAAGATTTCGAACTAGTTTTCAAAATTACTTTAAATTAGTTCGTTATTCTTCACTTGGTAGAGCTTTCAACCTATACTGTATTATTTTTAAAACGTTATTTTTGAGAATTTCTACCCTTCAAGGGCAGTTGGTTGGGCGAGCATACTTGTATGCTCGCATTATATATCTTTTTAAACATGTGCATGATAGGGTGGATTTTATGAGTTATACAGAATTTTATGAGTTATACAGATCCTTATGATATTTCATTTTTGTATACTCATGTTTTCTTATATATGTATGCATTATATTTCAATGGTATTTAAATTGATCATACATACATATATATGATTTCTTGTGCTAGATTAACAATGTTTATACATCAATGTTTTATAGCACAAATTATTTTAGCTAAGCTTGATTTAGTTCTAAATGTTAATTGGTATCTTTTACAAGCTTATGCATTGTTTTGTTGGTATTTCAAAAAGAGAGAAGAATTTTTGATTTATTTTCAATCGGCATAACTCCCACTCTTTTTGAGAAAAATATGTTATTTTAGAAAATGTTTATATTTTCCATATTGGTATCAATTGTTTACAATTGGTATCTATATTACAAAATAGTTTAGAATTTAAAAAGATAGATATCACGAATTATTTACTTTTAATTGGTATAGTTTTTATATGATATCCATGTTGTATTTCAATTGTTTTATTTTTTTGGTATCAAAATATTTTTTATTTTTCACTTTAAATTGGTATATGTTTTTATTTTCTATTGGTATATGTTTTAAATTGGTCTTTTACCTTTTTGTTGATGATTGACTAAGAGGGGAGGAAGATTAGTTTGTATATGAATGCTTGAATGAATTTAGTATTTATACATGCTTATATGTTTTATGCATATCAATATGCATATATTTTATGATTTTGATATCTATAGTTCTTATTGCATATCCACTCAATTGATGTTAGAGTACTAATATATATATGCATGTTTATTTGTGTTTATGCATATATACATTTTTATGTTTAAGTGCTTCATTGAATATCTAATGTTTATGCGATGCATGAGTTAAGGGGAGCTTTTATGAAGTTTATCTTTAATCCATGCGTATATAGCCTCATAAGTTTTGTCATCATCAAAAAGGGGGAGATTGTTGGCCCGAAGGCCTTTCACCCTAGTTTTGATAATGACTAACTTTTGAAGTTATGTTACTAATGATTTTGTGTATATTAAGTTTCAGATATTAATCAAGATCTTAGTTGGTGTTTTAACTTCAATAAAAGTCTCAAAGTCAAGATTCAAAACTATCACGTGTTGATTCAAGAGCTTGCATTTGAAGATCACATAACTCAAGATGGAGTCAAGCTCATCTAGATCGTGTTTGGATAGAGTTGACTTGGAGAAGAAGATTGACAAAAAGACTTTGATTTAGGTTTGTTTATTAGTTTAGGTCTTATTTAAGGATTGAATAATATTGAATTGCTCAAGTTCACATACACAAGTTTATTTATTACTTTTATGATAAATAGTTTTGGTTTCAGTTTCACCGTTTCATTTTAAAATTTTACGTTTACATGGTTTATGTCTATATAGAATAAGTTTCATGGTTTATATATGTGTTGGATTCTATCACACATATTAGAGCTTTATTGTTTAGAAAAACTTATATCTATGAGTGCATGTGTTTCGGTACAACATGTATATGGTTTTGAGTTTTGGATTATCAAGTAACATATTTCAATTTCATGAATAGATTTCATCAAAAGAAGTTTACATGGTCTATATGTATATTAGATTTCATCTATATACATTGATGGTTCGTATATGTTTAGAAAAACTTATTTTGATGTATCTAGTTTATGCGTTTAAGTTTCGTATTTATAAAAATTTATTTTGCTATTTATTGTAAAAAACAAGAATATATCATTTACTATGTATATTAGATTCTATCCATATATACTACGCTTCAAATGTATTTCAATATCTTACTTTTATATTTATACAAGTTTATAGAAAAATCGGATTTCCATTTCAATGTTTATATTTTTTATCGCAAAAATAGTACAATTGTTTGTAATATGTGTTGATTTTTTATCACAAATATTTGTACTTCAAAATATTTATATAAAGTTATTTTTGTGAAATTTATGAGTTTTCATTAGAATTTATATGAGTTTTAAAGTTCAAGTTTTAAACCTCAAAATTGTAGTTTTGGGCTGCTTACAGTCGATTGACCCTAGGCTAGCTCGGTTGACCGACCAGTCGATCAACGTGCACAAATGCACATTCCAATGGGCGTTTGATCGATTGATTAACCGACTAACTCAACCTTACTTTCAGGTTAGCCCCGGTCGCCCGGGCGGTCGACCGACAGAGAGTTACAATCTCTTGTTGGCCCGAAGGCCTTTCACCTTAGTTTTGATGATGACTAACTTATAAAGTTATGTTACAAATGATCTTGTGTTTATTAAGTTTCAGATATAGGTCAAGAGCATAGTTGGTGTTTAGCTTCAATGAAGACTTGAAGTCAAGTTTCAAAGCTAACTAAAGTTGATTCAAGAGCTTATGCTTAAAGATCACATCAAGTACTTAAGATGGAGTCAAGCTTTTTCAATCGCGTTTTGGATCAAGTCTACTTGGATAAGAAGACTTGAGTATAGGTTTGTTTGTATAGTTGTTTAGTTTAAATCTTGTTTAAGGATAGATTAGTTTTGAATTGCTCAAGCTTATGCACGCATACGCACACAAGTTTATTTATCGCTTTCATGAAACTGATATATGTTTTGGTTTAGTTTTGATTTTAGTTTAACCATTTCGTTTTAAAAGTTTATGTTTACTTGGCTTACCCATAACTCATAAAATCAAGTTTCGAGTTTTGGTTTAACATATATACGGTTTTGTGTTTCGGATTATGAGGTGTACATCTTTTGTTTTCATGAATAGATTTCATCAAAAGAAGTTTACAAAATTTATATGTATATTGGATTTCATCCAAATACACTGATGGTTCATATATGTTTAGAATAACTTATTTTGATGGATATAGTTTATATGTTTTAGTTTTGTTTTTATCAAAACTTATTTTGATATTTATTGTCAAAAATAATTATATATTATTTACTACATGTATTGGATTCTAACAATGCACATTATGCTTCAAATGTGTTTCAATATCTTATTTTATATATATAATATATATATATATATATATATATATATATATATATATATATATATATATATATATATATATATTGAAAAATTGGATTTCCATTTCAAATTTTAGATTTTAGAAAATATGGTTTTTAGTTTATTCATAAATTTCTATGCCTCAAAAATAGTTCAATTGTTTGTAATATTTGTTGATTTTTGATCACACATATTTGTATTTTAAAATATTTATATGAACTTATTTTTGTGAAATTTATGAATTTTGTTCGAATTTATATGGGTTCATGAAGTTTGTTTTTAAACCCTGAAAATTCTGGGTTTGGGCTGCTTGCAGTCGACCGAAGGCTAGTTCAGTCGACAGAGCGGTCAGCCGACGTGCACACATGCACGAGCCCACTAGCGTCGATCGACCGACCGGCTTAACCTAACTTTCTGTTGGGGGCCGGTAGACTAAGTGGTCGACTGACCTTCGAGAGACATCTCTCTATTTTAGGGGGCGGTTGAGCGGACGGTTTGCCGATAACTTGAACAGTCAGAAAATTGATCGTTGGCCGGTCAACCTGGCAGTCGACTGATAGGTCATTACTGACCTGTTTTGTGCCCAACGGCTTTAATTTTCTTGGCCCTATATAAGGGTTGTTTTGGCTAGATTTTGTTATGATTTTTGAGAGCTAAAATTCCTATCTTCTATTGGTTTTCAATAGCAAGTTTTAAAGCAAGTTTTAGGGCTTCAAAATTAAAATTTTTATTTGTTTCAATGTTTTAAAAAATCAAATAAAAACAAGTTTTGGGAATTCTAGTTTTGTTCTTCAATTTCTTCATCAATCAAAAAGTTTTTCTCAAGTTTTTTCTTCGTGTTTCTTTTTCAAAAACTTTGTTTACTCACATATTTGAGTTATTCATTACAAATCTATTCTCTATAATCTTGTATTGTGAGAGGTGGTTTATTTGTGATGTTTTGAGATCACCAAGTTCTTATTTGTGATTTTTGTGATCACCTAGTTGTAATTTGTTCTTTGCTTTATGGTTAGCTTCGTGCCTACCCTCTTGTGTAGAAGTGTAAGAGAGTTGGAGTTGTGCACTCTAGGTTTATAAGTTATAATTTCTCGGTGGAGGCCCTTTATGGAAGATCCTTAGTGGATAGTTGAAATCCTTCTGTGTGAAGGCGAGGACATAGAGTGGTGGCTCGAACCTCGAAACATATCCTTTTGTTTGTGTTTGGATCTTTCTATCTCTCAACTCTCTACTCTTATATCTTACATTGTTATTATTTCTCATATCTATACATGCTTGATATTGTTTGTGTGCACACACACTTGCATTGCCAAGAGAGCTATTGAAGCACCTCGACTCTTAGTTTAGAGGAATTGTGGGGAGAAGTTCTAGAGCCCTTCACGGGGAATTTAGCTTCACTCTTGGTTATACATTATGTGTTAGTGTAAAATTTTTAATTCCGTATTTTTTGTTACTAGATTAGCACTACACCTATTCTCCCCTCTAGGTATATTTTCAATTAGTATCAGAGCCTATGCTCCTGATATTCGATTTAACCACCTAGGAGTGTGATCCTTTTATTGCTAATCTAGTTATTTACTTTGTACATATATTTGTTTACTCCATGGATTATCTTGCACCACCCATGTTTGATGTTTTCAAAATTGACATGTGAAAATTTAAGATGAGTGCTTACCTTAAAGCCCTAAGATTGCATGTTTATCTTGCCACTATCAAGAAATCTTATGTAGGTAATGATAAGTATTTAGAGGCTAATACACAAGCATTGCATGCACTTAGGCAAACACTTAGCAAAAATCATTTTTCAATTGTTTCTTATTGTTATTCCACTTTTGTAGTGTGAAACACATTGACCTCTCTTAAGGAACAAACTTCAACCAGTTTGGAGAGAGAGCCTATTAGAGATGAGTCCGAGGAAGGGTCCAAGGGAATGACTCCCTTAAGATAACTTTAGATTTTCATTTTGATGGTTGTATTAGCTCTTCTAATGATCATGATAGTATGGATGCACATACTTTGAATGAAGAACTTTTTGAGTTTTATGAAAACTTGCTTTCAAAATATAAAATTTTTGAAAAATAAGAGTTTTAATTTAAAGAATAAAAATGAATTGTGTTTTCAAAACTCGATTTGGTTTTAAAAGAGAAGCTTGAGATTTCAAGTGAAAGGGATTCCTTGAAAACCCAAATTGATCTTATTTTGAAGGAGAATGAGATTTGAAGAATAAAAATGATTTTTATGTTGCTTTGAAGAAATGATGTTTTGTCTTCTAGACTTGATTTTGTTTTAAAAGAGAATGATTCTTTAAAAAATAAAATGGTTTTTTTTTCCAAGAATTTGGAATGTAATTCTTTAGAAAAAGTTTCCTTGAAAAATAATTTTGATTCTCATATTTGTCATGCTTCATTGATTCATCTTATTGTGATAAGATTTGATTTTTATTGATTCCTCCACTTCTTCTTTTTTTTGATAATGATATTTGTATATTGAAGAAGAGTATAGATTGTTTGGGCTCCACTTTGAGGCAATGTGCTATGAACCACACGTGGTTAGGATCCATATTTTAGAAGAAACATGCTCCACATTTGCATGCACACTCTTCACACCATACACATGCTCATCATGCTCACACACATGATTCCATATATGTTAGAGTATACACTTCTAAACATTGCGACGGTAAAGGCCACCTTGTAAACTTTTGTTATGATAGGATAAATGCTTTAAATTTTGTAAGTAAAAATGTTTGAGTTAGGAGAGATACCAACCCCCATAGACCCAAGAAAATTTGGGTACCAAAATTCATTCATATTTTATTTGATGTAGGTGTAAGCTCTCACAAAATATGAGTGTATTGGTGCTTTGGTGGTGGATGTGTTTGAGCTAAATAGACACAACGTCAGATGCGTCACTATCAAGGAGTTTTGGTGGGAGAACTACTATAGTTTGGAGATAAAAGACTACTTCATTTGATTTGATAACTATCTCTATCCTCCTTACTTTGTTTATATTTATATGTTTTCATCAGCATATCTTGATTTTCATGCTCATTATGTTTAAATGTTATGCCTATTAGACTTATGATATACATAGATAGTTTTTGAGATGCACTCATGTTTATATGAATTCATAACTTTTGTGTTCTCACTATAGTTTAGCTATGTATGCATATCCTCGTTGTAATGACACTTGCATTTACACTTATGATCTTATTAGTTTATCTTTCATGTTTTAATGTTTTGTGTGTATTATGTTTTGATTACATAATTTTTATTAAAACTTATGTTTATACTTATACAATTAGTGAGTTACACTTGATTCTTATGTTTAGATGCTTTATTGTTCTTGTGTACTCATTACACGCACTTGCATGGCGTAGTTTTGATGATTCTTGTATTTACACTTATATTTATTATTCATTTTTATATACACCCTTGACATGTTTAATTTTCATAACAATGTTATTAGCTTCATGTATATGTAAATTTTGCCAAGACTATTTGATATACATGTTCTATCCTTGAGTCACTTACATTATATGACATGTACTCTTTTATGGACTCAATTCAAGTTTGGATAAATATGTATTGACAAAACGTACATATGCCTTGAAGTTTGCTTAGTTTTTGGTGAAATTTTTTTTTCATATTTATGAAAAAGAAATTTCATATGTTTTGATGGTCTGAGCTTCATTGCTTTGTCTCCATATATATATTTCTTAAATGATTTTTGTACACTCAATATCCTTTGTTTGCTCATGATATTTGATTCATGAGCAGATATGCGCTTCATTGGTCTTTGAGTGTCAATTATTGTGTATTTAGTATTTTTTTCATGGGATATATATATATATATCTTTTGTTCCTTACTTCAAGGATTTCATACTAATTTTTAAAATTACCCTAAATTAGTTCTTTATTCTTCACTTGGTAGAGTTTCAACCTATACTATATTATTTTTAAAATGTTATTTTTGAAAACTTCTACTATTAAAGGGCGGTTGGTTGGGCGACCATGCCTTATATGCTAAAATTGTATATCTTTTTAAACATGTACATGATAGGGTGAATGTTATGAGTTATACATAATTCTTATGATATTTCATTTTTTTATACTCATGTTTTCTTATGTATGTATACATCATATTTCAATTAGTATTTAAATTGATCATAAATACATATATATGATTTCATGTGCTAGATTAACAATATTTATACATATATGTTTTATAGCACAAATTATTTTATGTTAAGCTTGATTTAGTTTTAAATCTTAATTGATATTTTTTACAATTGATTTGTTGGTATTTCAAAAAAGAGGAGAAAAATTCTTGATTTTATTTTCATTCGGTATCTACTCCCACTCTTTTTGAGAAATATTTTAAAAAATTCTTATATTTTTCATATTGATATCAATTGTTTACAATTGGTATCTATATTACAAAATGATTTAAAATTTAAAAAGATTGATATCATGGATTTTATTTTCAATTGGTATAGTGTTTATATGATATCCATGTTTTTCAATTGGTATATCTATTTGGTATCAAAATTTATTTGTTGGTTATAAATGGTATCAAAATTTATTTTAAATTGTTTTCAAAATTAGTTTTGACATGTATTGGTTATATGCAAGGGGAGCTTAACATCTCCTCTATATATAGATTCATGATGAGTGTAGTATAGATTGATGTCTTTTCTTTATATGATACATCTGTGTAGGGAGAGCTTAACATCTTCGTTTATACATTACATATTATGCTTATATCAGTTAGAATTTAGTCATCTCTTTCTCCATGTAATGCATGTATGCTGGGGGAGTTAACTTTATAATCTCTCCTCTTTATGAATTTATATCGCGTGTACATTTACCTTGTTTTTCTGTTACCCCTTTGTTGATGAATTGGCAAAAAAAGGGGAGACAAATTTATAGTTTATATATACATATTTGAATGATTTTAGTGTTTGTACATGCTTATATGTTTTATGTATATGTTTTATGATTTTGATATCCAGAGGTCTTATTGTATATCTTTTCAATTGGTATCATGCGCTTTCATTGAATATCTACATGTTTTTATGCTATGCATGAGTTAAGGGGGAGCTTCTATGAAGCTCATCTTTAATCCATGCATATATAACCTCATAAGTTTTGTCATCTCAAAAGGGGGTGATTGTTGCCCGATGGTCTTTCACCCTAGTTTTGATGATGACTAACTTATGAAGTTATATTACTAGTGATCTTGTGTTTATTTAAATACAGGTCAAGATCAAAGTTGGCGTTTAGCTTCAATAAAGACTTGAAGTCAACTTTTTAAAGCTATTACAAGTTGATTCAAGAGCTCGTGCTTAAAGATCGCATCAAGTACTCGAGATGGAGTCAAGCTCTTTGAATCACGTTTTGGATCAAGACTACTTGAACAAGAAGACTTGAGTCTATATTTGTTTGTTTAGTCATTTAGTTTAGATCTTGTGTAAGGATAGATTAGTTTTGAATTGCTCAAGCTTATACACACACAAAAGTTTATTTATCGCTTTCATTAAACCAATATATGTTTTGGTTTAGTTTTGGTTTCAGTTTAACTGTTTCATTTTAAAAGTTTATGTTTACTTAGTTTACACAAAACTCATAGAATCAAGTTTCGAGTTTAGATTAGCATATATATGATTTAGACTTTCAGATTATCAAGTATATATCTTTTGTTTTTATGAATAGATTTCATCAAAAGAAGTTTACATGGTTTATATGCATATTGGATTTCATTCCTTCCATATATGTTTAGAATAACTTATTTTGATGGATATAGTTCGTGTGTTTAAGTTTTTTTTAATCAAAACTTATTTTGGTATTTATTGTAAAAAAATAAGTATATATCATTTCCTATATGTATTGGATTCTATCCATGCACATCATGCTTCAAATGTGTTTCAATATCTTATTTTTATATTTATACAAGTTTAGAGAAATATCAGATTTTCATTTCAAAGTTTGGATTTTGAAAAATACGATTTTTGGTTTATGCCTAAATTTCTATGCCTAAAAAATAGTTCAATTATTTGTAATATGTGTTGATTTTTGATAACACATATATTTACTTCAAAATATTTATTTGAACTTATTTTAGTGGAATTTATGAAGTTTTATTAAAATTTTTATGGGTTTATGAAGTTAGTTTTTAAACCGTGAAAATTCTGGGTTTGGGCTGCTTGTGGTCGATTGACCGGTCGACCGAAGGCTAGCTCGGGTGACTGACAGGTCGACCGACGTACACACATGCACGAGCCCACTAGCGATCAACTGACCGGTTGACCGACTGGCTCAACCCAACTTTTTGTTAGGGACTGATTGACCGAGTGGTCGACCGACCTTAGAGATACAACTCTTTGTTTTAGAGGGCGGTCGACCAGGCGGTCGACTGGTTACCCAACGATCAAAAAATTGACTGTTGGCCAGTCAAAAAATTGGCCGTCGGGTGGTCGACCTATATGTCATTTCTGACCTATTCTGAGCCCGACGGCTATAATTTTCTAGGCCATATATAAGGGCTGTTTTGGCCTGATTTTGGTATGCTTTTTTAGAGCTAAAATCCCTATCTTCTACTTGTTTTCAATAGCAAGTTTTTAAACAAGTTTTAGAGCTTCAAAATCAAAAATTTTATTTATTTCAAAGTTTTGAAAAATCAAAGAAAAATAATTTTTGAGAATTCTAGTTTTGTTCTTCAATTTTTTCATCTATCAAGAAGTTTTTCCCAAGTGTTTTCTCTGTATTTCTTTTTCAAAAACTTTGTTTACTCACATACTAGAGCTATTCATTGAAAATCTATTCTCTAGGGTCTTGTATTATGAGAGGTGTTTGTTTGTGGTCTTTTGTGATCACCAAGTTCTTATTTGTGATCACCTAGTTGTAATTTTCTCTTTACTTTGTACTTAGTTTTGTGCCTACCCTCTTGCATAGAGGTGTGAGAGAGTTAGAGTTTTGTACTCCCAGTTTGTAATTTATAATTCCTCGATGGAGGTCTCTTTATGGAAGATCCTTAGTGTATAGTTGAAATCCTTCTGTGTGAAGGCAGAGACGTAGAGTGGTGGCTTGAATCTCGAAACATATCTTTGTGTTTGCGTTTGGATCTCTTTATTTCTCAACTCTCAACTCTTATATCTTTCATTGTTGTTATTGCTCATATCTATGCATGCTTAACATTGTTTATGTGCATACACACTTGCATTGAACCAAGAGAGCTATTGAAGAATCTCAATTCATAGTTTACAGGAATCGCGAGGAGAAGTTCTAGAGCCCGTGAATTCAGCTTCACTCTTGGTTATATATTGTGTGTTAGTGTAAAATTTTTTAATTTCACATTATTTGTCACTAGGTTAGCATTACACCTATTCACCCCCATCTAGGTATATTTTCATCTCTATGCTTTGGGGGCAGTCAACCGAGCGGTCGACTGGTAACCCCAACGATTAGAAATTTGACCGTTGGCGGTCGACCATTAGGCCGAACATGTCATTTCTGACTTGTTCTGAGCCTACACTTATTCTGGCCCTATAAATTGGGTTTTCTTAGCCAAATTTTGACATGATTTTTAAGAGTTAAAATTTCTATCTTTAACTAAGTTTCTACAACAAGTTATTAAACAAGTTTTTAGAGCTTCAAATTAAAATCTCTACTTGTTTTAGAGTTTTGGAAAATCAAAAGAAAACAGGTTTTGGGAATCTAGTTTCTATTTTTTTATTCTTTTATCATTTCAAGAGTTTTTCAAAGTGTTTTCCTTTGTGTTTCTTTTCTAACAACTTCGTGCACTCACATACTTAAGTTATTCATTGCAAGTATATCCACTAGGATCATTGTATTGTGAGAGATTTTGTTTGTGGTCCTTTGAGAACACCAAGTTCTTATTTGTGATCTAAGTGATCCCAAAGTTGTAATTTTCTCTTTTCTTTGTACTTGGCTTTGTGCCTTCCCTCTTGTGTAGAGGTGTGGGTGTCACGCCCCATTTCCCAAAATACGGAATATAGGTACGTGACGATGGCCAGCAGATACTCACGAAGAGTGAAATCTCTTCCATGAGTACCTTAGGCTGTCAATAACAAGCAGAATAGAACACATATATGCACATACAACCAAGCACAGGGATAAAATCACATATATGAAAAAAATTGAATCATAAACAATATCATCCACTATATCTGAAAAAAATAAGTCAAGAAGAAAACTGAACTCACCAGAGAACAGCGAAACCAGAATATGATCTACGAACAACTCTCTATACCAGCTTCCTGATCTAAATACTGAAAAATATAATAAAGGTCCGTCAAAAGCGGACTAGCAAGAGTACACGAACAGGAAGGAGAGAATATGAAAAATGTAGTAACAGTAAGTAGGAAATATGTTTGAAAATATCAAGAACTGAATGTAAAAACAGTAACAGGAATAATCAGAAGATACATCATGTACAATAAGACCATGCATGCATGGCGTGACAAGTATATAATGAACATGAGATGTTCTGGATAAGCAACTGTCGTGTAACATAATCATAAAAACTCGAGATCACAAGATAAAATAACATGGTATGTTCAGGAATGTCATGTAATCAAGATAATGCATGTCTCATGAGTCTAGTGTCAGTATCTTAAAAATACATCTAAGGTACTAGATCACTGAAGGCAATAAAGGATATGATGCAAGTGCATATGTCTAGCATATTTTAACTCTAACTAATGCAATCATCCTGTGCCCCATCCCACAGGACAACTGCATATTAAACAAGTGATGCGTTAGTGGATCCTGATAGCAGGGAGAAACAGTTCACTGTACTTAGGTATCATGTAACATGTAATAACAGGAGCACGCATAAATAACAAGATCACGTATGGCATCCAAACCTACAAGGGTCGCCCTTCCAAACACACCTCCCTGGATTTCCCCTGCTACAGTCTCCCCCAATAACCCAGGCTTGGTTAATTTTATTAATTATTGTAAATGCAAGATAATGTGTGACTCAGCGTGACAGGATTGGGGACCAGTATCAAGAGTATTCGGTGTTAGATAGTAGTTACATTACATATCAAAATTTCAGGAAAAATAGAACATGGTGATAACAATGAGTGACAAATGCATGATAGTATAAGTGATACCAGTGTATTAGGATGTAGACATAATCATAAAATATAAATCATGACATAGGGTGGCGTCAACGTACTTGTACAATATTTACTAATTTATGGTTATACTTGAATGATTATTTATGTATCAAACATCCTAGGCATGTATGTCTTACAATACATGAGATCAAAGAAGGACATGAAAATTGAGATCGGAAAGGAATTTATAAACTAACAAAGGGACAAAAAGGAGACAGAGGGTATGTGTACTTGCCTGATGTCGTTGGAATCTGAATTCTTGTAACTGCAATCGGCTCTGGGTAAAATTCGAGACCTAAATATTACGTGAATTAATTAGAGACTTGACATGTTATTTATTCAGTGATAAGTTAAGTGATAATGTATTTTTTACTATTTATTATAATTTTGGTTGATTAATATTTTCAAATAATTTAATTTCTAAATTTATAGCAACTATTTAAAAATATATTTTCATGATAAAATATATGAATAAAATAATAAATTGATGTATAATGTTTACATATTACTGAATTATGAATTTCATATATTTTTTGTGCTATTTAGAAATTTATTGGTCATTTTTAAATAAAATATCAATGAATAGTAATTATAAAAATATTTATGTTATTCTAAGTGATATTACATCAAAATAATTTTATAGAGTTTCAAATTTACTTTGTGATTTTCTGTGAATTTTTTGGAATTTTCTGTGAATTTTCTAGAATTTTTTGAATTAAAGTAAACCTAAAAATCAATAAAAATAATTAAAAAGCTTAACGGGTCTGTGCTACAGTAATGGGTTTGTGTCTAGTTTGCAACAGTAAATGCTACAATTATTTTTCTACTTATTTTTATTTTATTTATTCCTTTTCTTTTTCTTTTTCTTTTTCTTTTTCTTTTTCTTTTTTTCCATTCTTTCTTGTTTTTTCTTTTTTTTTTATTAATATTGGGTCGGGTTCGGGTCTGTAAAACAGACCCAAACTCGGGTCTGTATACAGACCCGGACTGGGTCTGTGCCCAGACCCAGTCGGGTCTGTCTAAGCCCGACCAGGCCAGGCTGGCGGACCAGACCTGGCCTGGGCCAGGTCTGGCTGGCCTGGCCATGTCTTGGCCTGGCCTGGCTCGGCCAGGACCGGGCCTGCTTGCTCTCGGCCAGGTCCTAGCCGAGAGCAACAGCAGGGTTTTTCTATTTTTTTATTTAAATAAAATTTAAAAAATAAATTAAAAATCATGATAATTAGGGGACATATCTTAAATATCCTTATATATTTTTGCTAAAATTTTAAAACTAGTTTTTCATAGTGAAATTGTTGATTAAACTAGGGTATGGTACATGCTGGACGAAATGCCAACAATAACTAAAATTGACGACAAAAGCAACTTACCCGGGACGCTTCCCTTCAGTCTGAATTTTCTTCGAGCACCTTAAAGTCTTGGGAGAGAAGGTGCCTATGCCCACGCAAGGTGTGTGCGCCGCCATGGGGTCATGCGCGGCCGTCGACAGCGGATCTCGCGGACGACGACGGAGGCTCGCTGGAGAGGATCGGCTGCTATCGGAGATCACGGAGGCTGGAGAGAGGGGTTCCCGACGAAGAAGATGCGGTTCTCAGGATCTCGCGCTCTCCGGCGGGGAGATGGTGCTCCGGGGGTTCGACTCGTCCGAGGGGGCTGCCGTCGACAGTGGATCTCGCAGAGGATGATGATGGCCCATGGAGCTCGACAGAAAGGATGTAGGTCTCCTCGCGCTTGCCGGCGGAGAGTTGCTAGTGCTCTGACAGTGGTGCAAGCTAAAGGGAGAGGAAGGAGGGGAAACCATGGAGTGATGCATGGTGGAGGAGGCTTGGGGTTTATATAGAGGGGGGAAGAAAAACGTGAGTGAGAGATAGAGGCAGAGAGGGAACGTGAGAGAGAGGGGAGGACGCAGGTGGAGGTCGTGGGGGACGCGGGTGCAGTTGGAAGGAGGAGTGGAGAACGTGGGGAGGAAGAAGAGGGAGCAGGTCGTGTGGTGGAGAAGAAGATGAAGTAGATGACGGGTTAATAATAAATGAGCTCATTCTCAGCCACACGCCAAAGTGGCATGCTGGTCTGGGGGTTAGGTTGCTTGGGAGAGTGTCACGGTTTTGAAACTTGGAGCAATGGAGGAGTTTGGTTTTCTTTAATTTGAATGAATAAAGGGTAAAGGAATGAAAGGTTTAAATAAAATGGCTACCCCTTTATAACAAAAGCCAAAGTGGCCAAGCGGTAAGAGCATCAAAATTGGCATTGGGCTTGGGTTCGAAACCTTCTACACACATGTGAGTTTTCTAATTTCCTTTATTTTATTTTAATTTTAATTTCATTCTTTTCTTTTTGAATAATATTTAAATATTATTTTATTGGATTAAACTCTATTAATTCAGAAAAATCCTCAAAAATTCTAAAAAATAGAAGATGTCATCCTGAATATTGTTGTGAGTCAGATTTCAAAAATTCATCCCCGATTTTTAATTAAAAATCCCAGAGTCAGCCTATGTCACCTATCAACCCCAAATTGAGATTCTTCTCCAATAATTCCCAAAAAAATTCAAAAATTCTAGAAAAATTATAAATAATGGAAAATAATATATTGAGTTGAAATTGCCTCAATCCGACTACTAGGATGATTAAATAATTACCAGATACCAGTATTTACATACGTATATTAGGAACCGAGGGTTACAATCCTACCCACCTTATAAAAATAATTTCGTCCTTAAATTCGGCCAGGCATCGACATATGAATCAAAGCTGTATCTGCGTGAGCTAGGATTGTCCTAAATTTGCAGTTGAGTCAATATGATAAAACCCAATACCACGTCAACCATGAGTCATGATCCAACATATTCATCACCATAAGTCAGGGGATCAAATTGACTTTCCAGAGTTCATAATTGATCATAAAACTTTAGTCTCCCGATCCACTATAGTCATGTTCATATTATAAGGTTACTCCAACCATTTATTGATCAAATCCTTAAGGTCATCAGTATCATAGTAACACAAATCTCAGATCCCACCGTCACTATTGAAAATCATCAGTGACAGATAATGAATATAATGTAACCAGTGGCAATAACAAGTGATAATTATAAAGTTAAGTTTTAAATTCATTAATCTTTATAAGAATTCAGATATATCTATTTCCTCCTTTCAGACAGAAGATCACAAAATTATCAAGATATTCCAATTACAATGTTCTTAAGAGTCATAGGATTAACTCAACAGCCTCAAACTATGATAGATATTCTTAAAATATTACTTAGGTCTGAAAACTTCGAGGTCCTAACCTTCAAAAACTAAATCCAAGCAATCTGATCCAAGGTATAGTCATATTTCGCCCAAGGCAATAGTTTCATTTATTGATCTGATTATCACTCCAAGATCCATGCCCTAAATCCAGTATGTATGGATGTGATCTGATCATTATTTAATTCAGGAATAATTATTATCATAAGTCTACCTCTCACTATGATTCCCTTGTAGACATGTATCTCAAAAAGTTTCAGATCTAAAATTTCTCATAAAATTAACTGCCATATAATTCGACAAAGATCCTCTCAATTATTCTTCTTCGTGCAAATAATAAGGTCAAGTCCTCAATATATCTATCCTCAATCTAAACAAAGAATAGTCTAACCAGGCATGATCAAGCAGGACAGAGTAGGTATGAAGACTACATGGATGGAAGAGTCATATCAGGGTGACGGTTCAAGGGTTCTCAGGGAAAAGATTGTACAAGTATGGAGTCAAAGAAGGGAGTCAATGACTATTTATTCCGATAATTTCGTGGATGATTATCATATATGTGGCATGATTGCATATATGACATATAACTAACCTGGGTCTGATACCAATAAAACCATGTCACGCCCCGCTTCCCAAAATACGGAATATAGGTACGTGATGATGGCCAGCAGATACTCACGAAGAGTGAAATCTCTTCCATGAGTACCTTAGGCTGTCAATAACAAGCAGGATAGCACACATATATGCACATACAACCAAGCACAGGGATAAAATCACATATATAAAAAAAACTGAATCATAAATAATATCATCCACTATATCTGAATAAAATAAGTTAAGAAGAAAACTGAACTCACCGGAGAACAACGAAACCAGAATATGATCTACAAACAACTCTCTATACCAGCTTCCTGATCTAAATACTGAAAAATATAATAAAGGTCCGTCAGAAGCGGACTAGCAAGGTACACGAACAGGAAGGAGAGAATATGAAAATGTAGTAACAGTTAGTAGGAAATATGTTTGAAAATATCAAGAACTGAATGTAAAAACAGTAACAGGAATAATCAGAAGATAGATCATGTACAATAAGACTGTGCATCCATGGTGTGACATGTATATAATGAACATGAGAGGTCCTGGACAAGCAACTGTCGTGTAACATAATCATAAGAACTCGAGATCACAAGATAAAATAACATGGTACGTCCAGGAATGTCATGTGGTCAAGATAATGCATGTCACATGAGTCTAGTGTCAGTATCTTAAAAGTACATTTAAGGTACTAGATTACTGAAGACAATGAAGGATATGATGCAAGTGCATATGTCCAGCATATTTTATTACTCTAACTAATGCAATCATCCTGTGTCCCATCCCACAGGACAACTGCATATCAAACAAGTGATGCGTTAGTGGATCCTGATAGCAGGGAGAAACAGTTCACTGTACTCAGGTATGATGTAACATGTAATAACAGGAGCGCGCATAAATAACAAGATCACGTGTGGCATCCAAACCCATAAGGGTCGCCCTTCCAAGCACACCTCCCTAGATTTTCCTGCTACAGTCTCCCCCAATAACCCCGGCTTGATTAATTTTATTAGTTATTGTAAATGCAAGATAATGTGTGACTCGGCGTGACAGGATTAGGGACCAGTATCAAGGGTATTCGGTGTCAGATAGTAGTTACATTACATATCAAAATTTTGAGAAAAATATAACATTGTGATAACAATGAGTGACAAATGCACGATAGTATAAGTGATACCAGTGTATTAGGATGTAGACATAATCATAAAATATGAATCATGACATAGGGTGACGTCAACGTACTTGTACAATATTTATTAATTTATGGTTATACTTGAATGATTATTTATGTATCAAACATCCTAGGCATATATGTCTTATAATACATGAGATCAAAGAAGGACATGAAAATTGAGATCGGAAAAGAATTTATAAACTAGCAAAGGGACACAAAGGAGAGAGAGGGTATGTGTACTTGCCTGATGTCGTTGGAATCTGAATTCCTGTAACTGCAACCGACTCTGGGTAAAATTCGCGGCCTAAATATTATGTGAATTAATTAGAGACTTGACATGTTATTTATTTAGTGATAAGTTAAGTGATAATGTATTTTTTACTATTTATTATAATTTTGGTTGGTTAATATTTTCAAATAATTTAATATCTGAATTTATAGCAACTATTTAAAAATATATTTTCATGATAAAATATATGAATAAAATAATAAATTGATATATAATGTTTACATATTATTGAATTATGAATTTCATATATTTTTTGTGCTATTTAGAAATGTATTGGTCATTTTTAAATAAAATATCAATGAATAGTAATTACAAAAATATTTAATTTAATGTTATTCTAAGTGATATTACATCAAAATAATTTTATAGAGTTTCAAATTTATTTTGTGATTTTTTGTGAATTTTCTGGAATTTTCTGTTAATTTTTAGGAATTTTTTGAATTAAAATAAACCTAAAAATCAATAAAATAATTAAAAAGCTTAACGGGTCTGTTGTTACAGTAATGGGTTTGGGTCTAGTTTGTAACAGTAAATGCTACAATTATTTTTCTACTTATTTTTATTTTATTTATTTCTTTTCTTTTTCTTTTTCTTTTACTTTTTTCCTTTCTTTCTTTTTTTTTCTTTTTTTTATTAATATTGGGTCGGGTTCGGGTTTGTAAAACAGACCCGAACCCGGGTCTGTATACAGACCCGAACCCGGGTCTGTATACAGACCCGGACTGGGTCTGAGCCCAGACCCAGTCGGGTCTGGCTGAGCCCGACCAAGCCAGGCTGGCGGGCCAGACCTGGCCTGGGCCAGGTCTGGCTGGCCTGGCCCGAACAGGCCAGGTCTTGGCCTGGCCTGGCTCGGCCAGGACCGGGCCTGCTTGCTCTCAGCCAGGTCCTGGCCGAAAGCAACAGCAGCAGCTGCTCTCGGCCAGAGGCCGAGAGCAACAACAGGGTTTTTCTGTATTTTTTGATTTAAGTAAAACTTCAAAAATAAATTAAAAATCATGATAATTAAAAGACATATCTTAAATATCCTTATATATTTTTTCTAAAATTTTAAAACTAGTTTTTCATGGTGAAATTGTTGATTAAACTACGGTATACTACATGTTCGACGAAATGCCAACAATAACTAAAATCAATGACAACGCAAAGTAACTTACCAAGGACGCATCCCTTCAGTCTTAATCTTCTTCTAGCACCTTAGAGTCTTAGGAGAGAAGGTGCCCATGCCCACGCAAGGTGTGTGCGCCGCCATGGGGTCATGCGTGGCCATCGACGGTGGATCTCGCGGACGACGACGGAGGCTCGCCGGAGAGGATCGGCTGCTGTCGGAGATCACGGAGGCTGGAGAGAGGGGCTCCTGACGAAGAAGATGCGGTTCTCGGGATCTCACGCTCGCCGGTGGGGAGATGGAGCTCCGGGGGTTCGACTCGTCCGAGGGGGCTGCCGTCGGCAGTGGAGCTCGCAGAGGATGATGATGGCCCATAGAGTTCGACAGAAAGGATGTAGGTCTCCTCGCGCTTGCCGGCGGAGAGTTGCTGGTGCTCTGACAGTGGTGCAAGCCAAAGGGAGAGGAAGGAGGGGAAACCATGGAGTGATGCATGGAGGAGGAGGCTTGGGGTTTATATAGAGGGGGGAAGAAAAATGTGAGTGAGAGATAGAGGGAGAGAGGGAACATGAGAGAGAGGGGAGGACGCAGGTGGAGGTCATGGGGGACGCGGGTGCAGTTGGGAGGAGGAGTGGAGAACGTGGGGAGGAAGAAGAGGGAGCAGGTCGTGTGGTAGAGAAGAATATGAAGTAGACGATGGGTTAATAATAAATGAGCTCATTCTCAGCCACGCGCCAAAGTGGCATGCTGGTCTGGGCGTTAGGATGCTTGGGAGAGTGTCACGGTTTTGAAACTTGGAGCAATTGAGGAGTTTGGTTTTCTTTAATTTGAATGAATAAAGGCTAAAGGAATGAAAGGTTTAAATAAAATGGCTACCCCTTTATAATAAAAGCCAAAGTGGCTAGGTGGTTAAAGCATCAAACTCCAAAGTGGCCAGGTGGTTAGAGCATCAAACTCGGCAATGGGCTTGGGTTCGAAACCTGCTACACACATGTGGGTTTTCTAATTTCCTTTATTTTATTTTAATTTTAATTTCATTCTTTTCTTTTTGAATAATATTTAAATATTATTTTATTGGATTAAACTCTATTAATCCAGGAAAATCCTCAAAAATTCTAAAAAATAGAAGATGTCATCCTAAATATTGTTGTGAAGTCAGATTTCTAAAATTCATTCCCGATTGTTAACTAAAAATCCCAGAGTCGGCCTATGTCACCGATCGACCCCAAATTGAGATTCTTCTCCAATAATTCCCAAAAAAATTTCAAAATTTAGAAAAATTATAAATAATGAAAAATAATATATTGAGTTGAAATTGCCTCAATCCGGCTACCAGGATGATTAACTAATTACCAGATACGATTATTGACATACATATAATAGGAACCGAGGGTTACAGTGAGAGTTAGAGTTATGTACTCCTTGTTTGTAGATGGTGTAATCTCTCGTGGAAGTCCCTTTGTAGAAGATCCTTAGTAGATACTTGAAATCCTTTTATACGAAGGCAGGGACGTAGACTGATGACTCGAACCTCAAAACATATCATCGTATTTGTGTTTGGATCTTTCTCGCTCAACTCTCAACTTTTTATATCTTACATTGCTATTCTTACTCATATGTATTCATGCTTGATATTGTTTATGTATTCGCACTAGTATTCAACCAAGAGAGCTATTGAAGCATCTTAACTCTTAGTTTATTAGAGGAGTCATGAGGAAAAGTTCTAGAGCCCTTCACGGGAAATTCGGCTTCACCCTTGGTTATACATTGTGTGGCAGTGTAGAAGTTTTTACTTTCACATTATTTATCCCTAGATTAGTGGTATACCTATTCATCCCCCTCTAGGTGTTCTTTAACTTATCACTGATGCAGTTAGAGCTGAATGTCCAACTTTAAACAGATTGAGTGAGTGTCCAGCTTTATCTGGTCATTTGCGTCCAACTGTTGATGTGGTTGATCTGTTTCCGTACTGTTACTGTCGAGTTCAAGTGGGGATACAGCTTGTAGATAGGTGATTAGTCTACAATTCTGCATTATTATGTCGCATTCTCTCACAGATTTATGAATAAATTGTCGGTCTAAACCGTGTTTTGGTCTTAATTGCAGGTAGATCCAAAGTCCAAGGGCAAAGATGTAATAAGAGCTTAATTAGACCCAATTAAGGGTAATTAAATCCGCATTACTTGGAGGCCAAGCAAGGGATTATCTAGAAGATTCATTGAACCTAGCCTCTTGCGCACATCAGACGAATCTGCGGTCGGATTTACCCGAAATAGAATATACCAACAAGTGTCTCGAAGCCAGACGGAGCCACGGACCAAAACCAGGGACCAGAGTCCCTGGTATTGCCGCGGATCCGCGGCAATCCTTGCGGATCCGCGGTAATCCTGTAGAGCCACGCGTCGATTTTCGACGCGTGGCCCCGTCTCGTGTTCTGGATCCTTCTGAGCATTATAAATAGCCCTGTAGAGAGCCAAACCGAGAGCAGTCTTTGTTTTTAGGAGTAGGTCCAGATTTTAGTGTAGTGTAGGTAAGTGTTCTTCATTTCTTGTATTTTCTTTTCTTTTTAGATCATTGTAGTAGGGCTGAGTGATTCATAGAGAGAGAGATTGAGAGGCATTGATGTAATAGAGAGTGACACTCTATGTAAAGGTGCCTCCTTTCTCCTCCATTGTAATCTCCTTCACCTTCTAACATGATTTCTTGCTAGTTTTTCTTCTCATGGCAATCTAACTACTAACCACTAACCATCTAACCACTTACTTGATAATCCACATGAATCGGGTTGCCTCTACAAGGCCTTGTTCTTGCAAGAGCCATTGATGGCCAAAGATGATGGGTTCTAACATCTAACTTGCTAACTTGCTAACTTGCTAACCAAGCTAACTCTCTTTTATTTCATGCTCTTTTATTTCATGCTAGTAGTGTAATGAGTGATGCTTGTATTAGCTTATTCTTGATGCAATGTTTTGATTGTTATGAACCATCCATGAGCCATGCTTTGTATCGTTTCTTGTATCCAAGGATTGTGATGGCCGAGGATCAAAATGTGAGGCAACTATCTCGAAGAGGTTAGTATGGTTAGTAGAGTACTTAGTAGTTAGTAGCCATGAGTTTTCTTTTAGTTTGTTTTAGAAATCGTTTTCAAGCTACTCTTCTTATTTTCCCATCGATGTTTTCACCGCCTTCTTAGTTCATCCTTGTTTCATCTCCTTTTATATTTTGTTCTCTAAACCACTTTTCTATTTTGTTTTCACATCGCCGTTTTCATCGCTCTCCTCACCTACCGCATTCTGGATTTCATTTTCTTTTCCTTTTCTTTTCTTTTTCATTCTTTTAACAAAGAAGAAGTGTTAACAACTGACGTGAATAGAGACTGTTAATGCTTCTATCGCCTCCCTTCCCTGTGGATTCGACCCGTTAAGCCAATGCTATAACGGAAGTATCGAGGGTACATTAGCACATTCGAGGTTTTCATATTGATTTCATAAATACACACTTTTGAGTGCTAGTTTCCCCATCGATCAAAATTTTGGCGCCGTTGCCATGGAAGGGAATGGTTTTGTTTTCACGTTTTTGTTAACATTGTCTTCTCTGTTTTGGTGTGCAGGGCAATATTTACAGGTTCTTAACATTGTAGAACATAAGCTAGCTTTGCCTTTCCCTGCTCTTGAAAGCAGGGACCCAGATTCCGAAGAACTGCCGCGCAACCGCGGCATGTGCCGCGAACCCGCGGCAATTTTGTGAACGTTGTAATTTTTGTTGTTCTGGGATGTGTGAATTGTAATAGCTAGTTGATTTCTGCTGCTATTTTTCTGCTTTGATTGCCTACACACCATAATAAATAAAAAACTAAAATACGGTAATTGGACGCCTTTAAAACGGTTTAGACATTTGCATTTAGGCACGTGTCAATTCAATTCCAATATACTGTATTTTGTTCTGTTGTTGTGATCTGGATGGAGATGTACATATGGCATTGCATATAGCATAGGACAAACACGTGGGTGATTTATTGCTTTGTGTTATATTCTTATCTATATTGCACACTTGCACGAATTGAAATTAAGGGCAAAACCCAAGCAAGATAAGGTGGGGATTTAATCACCCTTCCTTAGCCCAAAAATCATCTCCCCACTCACACAACCCAAGCCCTAATAAAATTTGAATAGACGTTGGCCCTAGGGACATTTCATCTAGGTCTAGGTCAACCCTCCTCTTGGCTTGGTTTTGATTTTTTGTTTTCTTTTTGTTTGTTGTTTGATTCTTTCTTTTTTGTGATTTTTTGTGTGAAATGGCATTCAACAAAAATAATTCTTTCAATCCGAATATGAATCCATATTTCGCACCAACTCCATATGATTCGGATAATTCCAACCCGGCGTTTTACAATATGCACCAACCAAATACGCCGGGTTGGTCTTATCCGAATCAATACAACCCATACCCACATTCTTATGACTATAATTTCTAAAATAATTTCAACTCATCACAGAGTCAATGGGGATTCACGTACCCCGAGTCAAATTTTCAACCTCCTTGTCCACAATATTCACCTTATCCACAATATTCATTCCCCGATTTAGCTTCTTATACTCCTTTTTCTGAACCACCAATTGAAGAAAAATCTGAGTTATTAAAGAGTTTAGAAGCCAATCTATAGAGGGCCGAGCAACAACTTCAAGAGACATTGGCCTCTCCAATTTCACAGTATTTTCAAGAGTCTTACTCAGTTTCACCTCTTCATAATGAACAACCATCTGTCCTGGAAACGAGTACAGAACTCTTGTGTGAGTCTAAGCTTCAATCTCACAACATTTTTTACTCACATTATTCACAAAATTTCCAAAACCAAGATTCTTATACTCCCATTCTAGAGCAACCACTTGGAAATACATCAAGTCTAGAAAATAGTATAGAAATCTTGGAAGAGTCTTTATTACAATATCAAAAATCACATGCCGAGTCTGTCAATAGATTGGAAACACAATTGAGTCAATTGGTTAACATTTATAGGAATGAGGAAACTCTATCTTATCAACCTTTGACCAATTCAGCTATGCCAAACTCTATTGATCTGACCCAAGACTCTTGTCATTTTGGAAATCAAGATTCAATTTCAGCACACCCATCTGAACTTGTCCAAACTTTAAATCCCATTGACATTTGGCAAGTTATCCTTTTCCTGAAATTGAACTTGAGCATGAATATGATCATGAACCTCAAATTAGTGATTCAATTCTACTTCCTGATTCAATTATGACTCCGGTATCTTCACCTGATTTTAATCCTTTTCCCGAGTCAGTATTGAATCCTGTACCAATTCATTGTGAAATTGAATCACCAATCATTCATGATGATCATATTGAACTTGACCAATTTTACACTTTTGAAAGTCCCACTGATAAATTGGCAAGTTCTAATTTTTGTGGAATTGAACTGAATGAGGAATGTGACTTTGATCCTCCAATTTGTGATCTTGTTCAAATTTCCGAATCACTATTGACTCCTGTTATGTTACCCAATTTGAGCAACATTTTAGAGTCAGTTTTGATTCCCATACCTGTCATTCCTGAACTTGAATCACCACTCTTAGAAAGTCACATTCCATCATGGGGAAATGAATGTGGACTTAAGCTTCATCTTCTTGATTTGGACCCACTTCCTGAACCGATCTCGACTCCCGAACCTCTACTTGACTTGAGTCTTTTTCCTGAGTCGACATTAGTTCCTATGCTTCCTGAGTCCAAATCAATCATTCCATTCTGGGACAAGGGTGTTGATAAATTTGACTCCGAAATTATTTTGAAAATTTGGAAATTAGATGGGGTAAAATTTTTAATAAAAATTATAAATGCATACATCTTTTTAGTGGTTTGTATCATGGAGGTTTCTGGTGGGTTCCTTCGGACTCCACGCAATAATGATTGGGCCGCCTTTCGTGGACCAATCAGACCGCCACCGGAACCACCACCTTGAGGTAATTTTTTCCTACCCTCTCTATTTGTTTCATGCATATATATATCACGATGCATTGAGGACAATGCATGAGATAAGTGTGGGGGAGGGTTTACTAACTTAGAGTTTTTAGATTTTCTTTCTTTTACACTTCTTTTAGGATACTTTTAGAAATCTTTCCTTTTTGTATAGTAATTTTTCTCTTTCTTTAAAAACTTTTTGAAATAAGAGACAAAGTTTTGATCTATTTTTAAGAAAATTAAGATGATCTTAGAAATTAAGGAAGCCTTAATTGTGACATCTTAAACATAGTTGAAATAATGGATCTTGTTTAAAATTATAGGTTAAGTATAAAAGATTGGGGAGATAATTTATCTTGAATTTTTTGCCTTAGATAGTATGCACTTCACACTTATACAATTTTTGGGATGGAAACAAAGACCTAAAATGCCATAAAGCAAAAAAATAAATAAATAAAAAAAAAAAAAATATATAAATAAAACATCACTTATTAAGCTAGATAATTGTGCCTCAAGAAGTATGATTATTCATGCCTAACGGTGGTCAAAAGAAGCAAATAATCCCCTTTAGTTTTGTGGCCTTGTTTACTCGAGTCCTTAAACCCGAGGGATGTTTTCTCATCTGGTGCCCTAGGACCATCTGGTTTGGGAGTCATCGGTTATAGGCTCGCTACATGGGTAAACTAGAAAGCCTAAACTAAGGGAAGAAAAAAAAAGAAAAAAGAATAAATAAATGGCTTGATGGTTAGAGTTGAAATCCCAGAAATCTTCACTATCACAAAGTGCATATTATCTAGGTATTATAAAAGATAAAATATTCAATCCAATTTTGAATTCTTACCTTAATTGAAGATAAGATCTTGCATAGAGACTAAGTTTAAGGAAGAATGATTTGTGGTGGACTTATGACCTTAGATCACTTATATTTTTGCAAAAATATTTCATAAACTTGTCTCTCCTTCAAAATGTGTTTTCAAAATACTAACATTTGTCTTCTTTCTTTATGGATTTTGTGGGTGCAGTCCGCTGAAAACCCTCAGGAGATAACACTCCTCCTCTAGGGTAACCTAGAGGTTTAACGGCTTGTTGCACACGCTCAGTGCAATCGCGTCACCTGCGAAAGTGGTGTAATAACCCTTGTAGTATAGTTTTTCTTTTCTTATTTTGCTCGGGATGAGCAAAAGAATAAGTGTGGGGGTGTGATTAGTCTACAATGCTGCATTATTATGTCGCATTCTCTCACAGATTTATGAATAAATTGTCGGTCTAAACCGTGTTTTGGTCTTAATTGCAGGTAGATCCAAAGTCCAAGGGTAAAGATGTAATAAGAGCTTAATTAGACCCAATTAAGGGTAATTAAATCCGCATTACTTGGAGGCCAAGCAAGGGATTATCTAGAAGATTCATTGAACCTAGCCTCTTGCGCACATCAGACGAATCTGCGGTCGGATTTACCCGAAACAGAATATACCAAGAAGTGTCTCGAAGTCAGACGGAGCCACGGACCAAAACCAGGGACCAGAGTCCCTAGTATTTCCGCGGATCCGCAATCCTTGCGGATCCGCGGCAATCCTGTGGAGCCACGCGTCGATTTTCGACGCGTGGCCCCGTCTCGTCTTCTGGATCCTTCTGAGCCCTATAAATAGCCCTGCAGAGAGCCAAACCGAGAGCAGTCTTCGTTTTTAGGAGTAGGTCCAGATTTTAGTGTAGTGTAGTGAGTGTTCTTCATTTCTTGTATTTTCTTTTCTTTTTAGATCATTGTAGTAGGGCTGAGTGATTCATAGAGAGAGAGATTGAGAGGGATTGATGTAATAGAGAGTGACACTCTATGTAAAGGTGCCTCCTTTCTCCTCCATTGTAATCTCCTTCACCTTCTAACATGATTTCTTGCTAGTTTTTCTTCTCATGGCAATCTAACTACTAACCACTAACCATCTAACCACTTACTTGATAATCCACATGAATCGGGTTGCCTCTACAAGGCCTTGTTCTTGCAAGAGCCATTGATGGCCAAAGATGATGGGTTCTAACATCTAACTTGCTAACTTACTAACCAAGCTAACTCTCTTTTATTTCATGCTCTTTTATTTCATGCTAGTAGTGTAATGAGTGATGCTTGTATTAGCTTGTTCTTGATGCAATGTTTTGATCGTTATGAACCATCCATGAGCCATGCTTTGTATCGTTTCTTGTATCCAAGGATTGTGATGGCCGAGGATCAAAATGTGAGGCAACTATCTCGAAGAGGTTAGTATGGTTAGTGGAGTACTTAGTAGTTAGTAGCCATGAGTTTTCTTTTAGTTTGTTTTAGAAATCGTTTTCAAGCTCCTCTTCTTATTTTCCCATCGATGTTTTCACCGCCTTCTTAGTTCATCCTTGTTTCATCTCCTTTTATATTTTGTTCTCCAAACCACTTTTCTATTTTGTTTTCACATCGCCGTTTCCATCGCTCTCCTCACCTACTGCATTCTGGATTTCGTTTTCTTTTCTTTTCATTCTTTTAACAAAGAAGAAGTGTTAACAACTGACGTGAATAGAGACTGTTAATGCTTCTATCGCCTCCCTTCCCTGTGGATACGACCCGTTAAGCCAATGCTATAACGGAAGTATCGAGGGTACATTAGCACATTCGAGCTTTTACATCGGTTTCATCAATACACACTTTTGAGTGCTAGTTTCCACCCCCGATCAATAGGTATGCCTGTAACTGACTTTATCTTTTTCTTCTAACTATCTAAACTACTCAAAATTTGAATTGAACGAGGACTCCCGCTTGGAGGTTTTGTAAGCGGCTGCGTGTCGCTCGCCTGTTTGGTAATGTGGTTAATCTGTTACTGAGCTGTAACTACCAAGTTCAAGTGGGGATCCAGCTTATGGATAGGTATGCCTGTAACTGTCTTTATTTCTTTCTTCTAACTATCTGAACTACTCAAAGTTTGAATTGAATGAGGACTACCGCTTGGAGGTTCTGGAAGGGGCTGCGTGTCGCTCGCCTGTTTTGTGCTGGATGGCCATGTGGTGTGGTCTCGAGGACACTGAAACTTACCACTACAGATGCCCCCTCTGCTTTCTTTTCTTTTGAGGAGGTCGAGAATTCTCCCTCAGGGGCTATAGGTTCCTGGGGAATCTGAGAAAGAGAGGGAAAGCAGATAGAGAAGGAAATGATGGGCCTAGAATCGTGTCGATTTGCTATCGCTTCAGTTTTATGTTGTAGTGACATGCGTGGCTCTATAGCTGACAGAGCCTTAAATGTGTATCACATCCATTGTAGCATCGGTCAATTTGTTGCCACTTTTTTAGGAGTCACAACATTCGAGAAAGGTGCAACATATCTGACGTGACAGTTTGAATTTGACCCGCCAAGACACATGTAGGCTGCTGATCGAGTGGCTCTTCATTTTTTTTTGGGGATTGGAATTCTAAATGATCGACACTTGGGCTCTTTTTCCCTCTATAAATAGGGTAGAACTTTTCAGGAGAGATCTAAGCTGCTTCTTAAAAGGTTCTTGCTACTAAATCTTGTATTATTCTGCGGGCGGTGATGTCTCCTTCCTTCTTTGCTCAGTGGAGGAAGGAGAAGGAGAGGATGGCGATGGTTACTGCGCCTTGATTTTCAGGAGTTCGTTTGTCAAGGAGTTTTGGTTCTCTTGATAAGCTCATCAAGTAGTTTTGGTTCTCTTGATGAGCTCATCAAGTAGTTTCAGCTCTCGTGACGAGGCCCGACTGTCAGAAAAGATGGAGAATGTTCTAGCTTCTGCTTGGTATGTAGATTTAGATCTGGCCAGAATAGACCGAACGGGGGTTAGTAATTGACCCCTTTTCTTTCCTTGCAATGAATATAGAGCAGGGAGCAAAAGGGTACTCGGCGATGGTTCAGATCTCTGGGGTCGGTCATCTGCGCTCTTATGGGATGCTTGTGCTTCGGCTGCCCCGCTCCTGAGTTTATCTTCAGAGTGATGGTCATGGAATCAGTGTCCTCCTTACCTTGCAGGCTTCAGTTTGTAGTTCAAGACGCGATCTACTGGTGGCTTCCAGGGAGTTCTCGGTGTCTTTACCCTTTTGGCCTGGTGGATTATTCGTTCAGGAGCCATCTCCCGGACGCTATTGGGGGTATCTGATTTTTTCTCTTAGGAAGAACACATGTAACATATTTGTATTACTCTTGTTAGATGTAACCATACTTGTAAGTGGATGGATATAATCGGAAAAACTTTATAATAAAGCAAAGAATTTTAAAATGAAAGTGTTTGGATTTTGCATTATTTGTGATTGTGATTTGACTTGTTGTTGCATTTGCTCAGGGAGCTATTTTGGTTCGGAAGTGTTTGGAACAATTTGGAATATAGTTCTCGACTGGGGTTTGTTCCATAATGGTACCTGTGAATGTTACCTGAGTGGGAAGTCTCTAGGTTCAAAGATGTGTTGTCATGTTGGTCATCGGGGTATGACCCGAGACAATTATTGATCTGCTCGGGTGCCCATCGAGGCAGATCTCATTGTAGGTTGACTCTGAGTATCCAGCGTGAGGAAGCTTCCATCTTTCAGGAGGCTCCATAAGGAGTCACCGTTAGGGTGAAGAACCATATAGGCTGCGACCCTGCTCGGGAAGCCATCAGGGTATATCCCTTTATAGACTGGCTCCGAGCATCCAATGTAAGCAAGCCTCCATCTTTTAGGAGGCTCTTCGAAGAGTCACTGTCAGGGTGAAGTCCTGTATAAGCTATTGGCCTGCTTGGACAGATATCAGGGTATATTTCATTATAAGTTGGCTCCAAGCATTGAACGTGGGCGAGCTAATATCTTTCAGGAGGGGCCTCGAAGAGTCTCTGTCAGAGTGAAGACCGTATAGGCTGTGGGCCTGGTCGGGCAGTCATCAAGATATATCCCATTAGAGGTTGGCTCCGAGCATTTAACGCGGGCGAGCCTTCATCTTTATAGAGGCTTCCCAAAGAGTCACCATCAGGGTGAAGACCCGTATAGACTGTGGGCCTGCTCGGGCGGCCATCAGGGTATATCCCATTATTGGCTGGCTCTTGCATCCAACGTGAGCAAATTTCAAGAGGCTCCCTAAAGAGTCGCCATCAGGGTGAAGACCCATATAGGCTGTGGGCCTGCTCGGGTGACCATCAGGGTATATTCTATTATAAGCTGGCTCCGAGCATCCAACGTGGGTGAGCCTCCTTTCAGAAGGATCCCCGAAAAGTCACTGTCAGAGTGAAGACCCGTATATGCTATAGGCCTACAACGATGGCCATTATGATATATCCTATTATAGGCTGGCTCTGAACATTCAATGTGAGCGAGCCTCCATATTTCAGGAGGCTTTTTCAGGATTCGCCGTCAGGGTGAAGACCGTATAGGTTGTGGGCCTACTTGAGCGGCCATCAGGGTATATCTCATTATAAGCTGGCTTCGAGCATCCAATATGGGTGAGCCTCCACTTTCAGAAGGCTCCCCGAAAAGTCTCCATCAGGATATTTTTCTCACATGTATGCATCGCCGACCTTCGTCGCGACTCCGTTTCCGCGTATTTTGGGAAGTGGGGCGTGACAAAAGGTGTTAAAAATAATGACTCAAAAATTATTTTAAAATTTTGAAAAAATTAAATGAGGTAAAATTCCTAATAAAATCATTCATGTGTACATCATTATAGTGGGTTATATTAGAGAGGTCATTGGTGGGTTTCTGAAAACTCCACGCAATTTGGATTGGGCCACATTTCGTGGACCCATCATACCACCACCAGAACCACCACCTTGAGGTGATTTTTCCTTCCCTCTCTATTTGTTTCATGCAAACATGCATTCATGATGCATTGAGGACAATGCATGAGATAAGTAAAGTTGAGAGTTTACTAAAGTATAATTTTTAGATTTTCTTTCTTTTTCACTTCTTTTAGGATATTTTAGAAATTTTCCGTTTTGTATAGGATTTTCTCTTTCTTTAAAAACTTTTTGAAACAAGAGACATAGTTTTGATCTATTTTTAAAAAAATTAAGATGATCTTAGGAATTAAGGAAGCCTTAATTATGACATCTTAAACTTAGACGAAATAATGGATCTTGTCTAAGATTAAGTTAAGTAAGAGAGAAAGGAGAGATAATTTTATTTTGAATTTTTTGTCTTAGATAGTTTGCACTTCATACTTACACATTTTTTGAATGGAAACAAAGACCTAAAATGCCACAAAGAAAAATTAAATAAAAAGAAGAAAAAAATTTATATGGTATATATGAAGAAAAAACTACTTATTAAGCTGGATAACTATGCCTCTAATAGGTATGATTATTCATGCCTAATGGTGGTCATAAGAAACAAATAATCGCACTTAGTTTTGTGGCCTTGTTTACTTGATTTCTTAAACCTGAGACATGTTTTCTCATCTGGTCCCCTAAGACCATCTGGTCTGGGAGTCATCGGTGAAAGGCTCACTACCCGGATAAACTAGAAAGCCTAAGAAAACTAAGAGAAGAATAAAAATCTAAATAAGTGGCTTGATGGTTAGAGTTGAAATTCCAAGTACATATTATCTACGTTTTATGAAGGATAAAATTATTCTATCTAATTTTGAATTCTTACCTTAATTGAAGACAATATCTTGCATATATCTAAGTTTAAGGAAAAATAATTTTTGGTAGACTTATGATCTTAGATCACTTAAAGTTTTGCAAAAATATTTTGAAAACTTGTCTCTCTTTTAAAATGCATTTTCAAAAAACTAACTTTTGTTTTCTTTCTTTATGGATTTTGTGGGTGCAATCCGCTGAAAACTGTAGGAGACAAAACTCTTACTCTAGGGGAAACCTAAAGGTTTAACGGCTTGTTGCACAAGTTTAGTGCAATCATCACCTACAAAAGTGGTGTAATAATAAGATTTGTAGTTTAGTTTTTCTTTTTCTTGTTTTGCTCAGGACGAACAAAAGATAAGTGTGGGGGGTGTGATTAGTCGAAAAGTTTGCATCTGCATATCACATTTCTCTACCAAGTTATAAATAAAACGACGCTTCTCACCTATGTTTTGGTCTATTTTACAGATAATCAATAGTTTAGGGGTAAAAGAGTAATAAGAGCCTAATTAAACCCAATTTCGGGTAATTAAATCTCATTTCTCAGAGGCCAAGCTAGAGAGATTCTAGAATATGCATTGATCAAAAATTTCAGGCAAATCTGATGAAAATTCGTATCCAAATACCCATATACGAGACCATGCAGAAGCTTCTCGAGATTAAACGAAACTGTGGACCAAAACCAGGGACGTGGCTCCCTGGTTTTGCCATAGATCTGTAGCAATTTAGAGGATACACGCGTCGATCTTCGATGCGTGACCTTGTCTCGTCTTTTGGAACCTCCTTTTGCCTATAAATATTCCTGCAGAGACCTAAGACACGAGGAAATCAGCGAGTAGGCTAGGTTTCCTCTCTTCTAGTTGTAGAATAGGATTTTTTTCTTCTTTTCTTTTCTATTTTCATTTTTTTTTAGATCTTGTAGTAGGGTTGAGTTGATTTTGGAGGGAGAAAAAGATATTGATGTAATAGAGAGTGACAATTTATATAAAAATGTCTCATTTCTTCTCTATTGTAAACTTCTCCATCTTCTACATGATGCTTAATTAGTTTCTTTTCATGGAAATCTAACTACTAACCATTTACTAGCTATCCACTTACTTGATAATCCACATGAATCTAATAACCTCTACTAGGCTTGCTCTTGTAAGAGCCATTGATGGTTCATGATGATGGATTATAACATTCTAACATTCTAACATCTAACCACTAACAAACTAACTTGCAATGTATTCTTTATTTCATGCTCGCCTCTAATTAATTTTGATTATCTAATAGTAAGTTGTACCTTATTGTGTTGAATGGATGTGTTTGAATGTGAAAAATCATCTTATATGCCATGCTTTGTATCGTCTTAACTAGTGATGGCCAAGGTCCATGCGAGGCAACTATCACTAAGAGGTTAGTATGGTTAGTGGAGCAATTAATAGTTAATAGCCATGTGTTTTCTTTTATAGTTTTTCTTCTTTTCTTTTTCCTTTGTTTCTAAAAATTAATTTCAAAACCATTTTTTCATTTTTCTTATCCTCGTTTACACCATCTTCTTTGTTCACTTTTGTTTTCATTTCTTCACAACAAGTTCACCTTCTTTTTCACTTTTTAAAAACTCACTTTCTAAATCACTTCACTTTTCTCTTCACCTTTATTTTCTTATTTTCTTTTACCGATTTTTCAAAACAACTTCTCCATTGTTTTCACATCGCTTTTTCGTCGCCTTCTCCACCTATCACTTCTAGTTTTCTTTCCTTTTCTTTTCTCTTTCTTTGACAAAGAAGAACTTGTTAACATACGACATGAATAAGAACTGTTAATGCTTCTATCGCCTCCCGTCCCTGTGGATTTGACGCGTTGGGCAAATGCTATAACGGAAGTATCGATGGGTCATAAAACACACATTTTCAAGTGCTTGTTTTACCTTGATCACCTAATAATTTTCTTCTTGCCTGGTTTCAGAAATTCTTTGAAAAAGAAAGATCATAACGGTATTAGCACTCTGAAAGGGAAGCAAGGTTCTTTGAGAAAAGCTCAAAAGCTATAGAGCGATCTCTTGTGAAATCTCTCTCTAAGAAGATCAATTTTCTTTTGAATTTTTCAGCCAGGGATCCTCTCTAAAAAATCTTGTTAAATCCAGCCTAGAGCCTGCCTGGCAGTGGGCTATTTGTAAGCTAAATGTGGTGTAACAGCTCCCCTAAAATCAGCACAATCAAGCTTCGCTACGAAGCCAGAGTAGCTTCACTGTGAAAATCTAGCACATGCTGGTGAAGTTTGTAACATCCCGAATTTTTATTATTTATTTCTTTTCCTAAGGAATATTTATTTCTTAGCCATGAGTTAATGCTGGATATTTGGCACTGACAACTATTAGGTTTGGCATACTTTAATCACGAATTAGTGTGACAATGAAAATTTTAATTTATATATATCTATATAAATTTAATTATTTTTCTCTGATGATTAAGTGAGAAATTTGTGTTAATAAATTATCACAAGTATGTGATAATGTAAATATATCAATGTTGTATGTAAGGGATAACCATGTATATGCAAGGTGTCACATATTCAAATACTTGAAAATAATTATACATGGTATATACTTACCCCCCACCAACCATACCCTTTATTTAATCAAAATACTTGGTATTTGGAAAATTTTTATTTGGAAGGGGTTAGGTGTGCATGGAGAAATGAGGTGTAGGGTTAGGATCATTTTGATCCTAGCTTTGGCCAAGTGGCAATCTTGTGGAGGTCTCATTTTGTAATAACTAAGTTTTGGAGGGCCTCTATGTAAAATACCTTTCTCTTACGTTGAGATCTGAGGGGAGAATTTCTCTCCTCTCTGTAAAAACTCTTCTCTCCCAATGAAACCCTAGATCTCCTCCCTCCAACCCTCTCTCTTTCTTCCAGTTGGACCCCGGCCGGAGCCGGGGGTGGGGCTCGCGACGCGCGCCACCGCGCGGCTACGCGCAGCAGCGCGCAGCGCGCGCAGCTCGCGCAAGGGCGGCGCAGCCGCGCACGCGCAGCAAAACCAGGCCGCGGCCGGCCTGGTTTCGGGGGGGGTGAAACCTCCGTTGGCCGGAGAGGACAAAGGGGAGTTTTTTCTATGAAAAAGACCAGTTTTTAAAGGTAAAAATTCAGCCCTAGATCTGATTTTGTGATGAATTCATCTAATACCTCAACAATTTCTGATTTAAGTGTAACAGAGAATTAGTGTGTGAAATAGGTATTAACCTTCAAGGTTATTGGTGAATCTAGTACTCAAAGATATCTTGTTGATCTCTAGAATAGGATCATTAATTGGGTTCATGTGGAAGCTAAGAGATTTGGGGGACACTTGCTGTGGGAAAACATTAGAGGTGATAAATGGTGTAGCAAATGCGTCCTTGCCTTTTTGTTAGAAAGAATTTGCCATAATTTCTCAAAAAGGAATTAAGGGAAAAAAAAAACACTCATGGCCTAAGGAAGCAATTGTCTCATGGATGCCAACAAACTTGCTTGTTCTCAGAACTCAACTGTTTGTCATGGTCAGAAATAAACAATTAGATTCAAAGGCTCTGGACTACTAAATACTAGGCCTCAAACCATTGTTGCCTAGTTGATGATCAATTTGCTCTCAGCCAGGTTTGGCACTCTTTGCTGTTAAAGCTCCGCTAAAGAACGCTAAGGCCTAAGCCCCTGCTGCAGTTTCGCTACCGTTTCACTTTCCACAACGTTGGCAATTATATTGGAACTCAACTTATAAATGAAGCTTTACTTGGGGGATTGGCATGTCGGTGTCCGATGCGGTTATTCGGAAAAGAAACACGAGGCGATGCTCGGTACGAAACCCTTGTGAATGCTCAACTTGAAGGTGAGTGGGATTTTTAATAAGTTGGATTACATTACACCTAATTGCAAATATAGATAATAAATTGTTGATATAGCATTTTACCTAATTGCATATGCGGCTTGTATTTTTAAAGTATGGCGTACAATGACATTGACATGCATGTTATGGAATAGAATTCATTATGGTTGACATAAATATGATTAGTGTATGTTACTAAGTTTTGTACATATAAATGTATATGTGATATGCTTGGCTAAGACAATTGTGCAGATATTGCATAAGAATACATGATAACGGGCAAGTACCAATGATAGTATTATTCCATATATGAAACGATGTGTTTTATACATGAGTCTTATGAAATTGAATGTGCCGATATCGGGTGCATTTAGATGTATGTGTTTATATACTTTATTGAAAGGAGGAAGGGACCCGTATGCAGGGCGAAGTGCGAAGACGGTGCCATATAAAAATATGTATATATATAGGAGGAAGGGACCCGTATGCAGGGCGGAGTGCGAAGACGGTGCCATACAAAAATATGTATATATATAGGAGGAAGGGACCCGTATGCAGGGCGGAGTGCGAAGACGGTGCTATATAAATATGTGTATATATATATATGGAGGAAGAGACCCGTATGGCACGGGCGGAGTGCGAAGACGGTGCTACAATACATATATATGCAACTTTACAAATGATTTGAGAATGAATGACTATGTGTGGTATATATGTATGTATGTGCGTGACACTAAGGGTATGTTGGATGTGTTATTTTATATGGTAATGGAGATATCTGATACTGGTCATGTGTTCAGCTATCAGTATCAATTGAACAGTAACTGAAAGTAAATTTACAATCAAGTAGAAGCATTCAGTATTACATACTTCATGTACCGCATTCATCTTATTTTCATGTATCATGAACACTATACATTGTTAATGCCATGCTACAATTATGAATGAGAATAACTCCACTCACTGAGCTGTCGAGCTCACCCCCCTATAGCTTCATGTTTCAGGACAAGCCAGGGATAAATAGCAGCTAAAGGCAAGAGTAGAGCATTGAAAGGGTGCACAACATTCATTGTGTGGGTCTACCAAGCTTTTATATCGACTTATAATTGTGTAGTTGGTTATATGCAAGTACTTAGAGTTGGCATTATAGTTAGATTGAATAGTTGTATATATGATGTATATACGTGGACTTGTGTATAAGTTCTTATGAATGTTCTCTTGAGTTGGCTTGTAGTAGATGATGATACCAAGGAGATTAGCCTCAAGAAAGTCTTTGATACGTTATCTTGTGTTGTATCCATGTGATAAATGTGTGAGATTTTAAGTAGGCGATGTCAAGCCGAAAATGTGATATACCACTGCATGGGATGTTGTATATATATGTTTGGCTGATGAGAAATATAGAACTGCATGTGTCAATGTATCAAGTAGACTCTGTATTACAGAGGAAGTGCTGCCAAAATTTTCAAGGATTGGAGATGGTTATGATAATAATGTGGGTTAATATAATGTTTATGTATATGGACATATTATGGAAAAAATGGAACCGTTACAGTTGGTATCAGAGCAAAGGTTTAGAAATGAGGAGTCAGGCTAAGATGTAGGGCCTAGAAAGTGTAGGCATAGGAATGTGACCTAGAATTGTTATTTATACATCGGGATTGATCTATAGGACTAATATGTATGTGTGTGTGCATTGCTTGATTGGTAGCATGATTGTATATGAGAAATTCTAGGGGGGGTAGTTGGTTCTGACGTGTATGATTGATCTCGAAGTGCAGGATATTGATTATTTTCATACGTTCGAATGAGGGCATACCCGCGTGTCTTGATTCGAATGCGTTCTATTGGGGTGCGGGCCCTCAGTATGAGCTGCCAGTGATATGGGACACTGGAATATGAAAGTAATTGAAATATCAGGCAAATCAAGATAAATCGGAACAGAAGAACCTTATTAAGAATCTGGGTGTGAGATGATCAAAGTCGCAGATAAAAGAATATAAGGGATATGTCATACTGATAGGAATATGAAATTTGTTACTCTTTGAAGAGCATCCTTATATAGGGATAATTTATACTGTGTGAATCTGACATGAAGAGAGGATGATATTTTTGATGAATCTAGAAACAGAATCATAAGTACCCTAGTGTTTAATAAGATGGTCAATGCATACTTATGTATACAATTGTGAGTCCACCAGTATGCCGAGGGACTGATAGTAAGAATGTCATTTGTTTTGTATGTATAGTGGCAGAGTCATTGTATGTGAAATTTGAGAAGCAAGTTACATTGTGAGACAATCTTGCGTGGTAATATTATACAGATCCTTATCTTCTGTCTCAACCAATTATAGTATACAGATTCAAGTCGAGTGCTCACCGCAAGTTGTAACTATCATTGATATTACACCAAGTTACATTAAGACAAATAGCATGAAATAGCATTCGGGTTCGCTAGACGAAACCTGATCAAGTAACAACATTCATGAGAACAATAAGTGTAACTTATTGTGAATTTTATGTATGGATGTACCCATGACATGGGTAGTTATTATTTACACAGTGTAATTCTTTCGAAATTTGGGAAATTAAAAATTTGTTACATTATGACCTCTAAATGTGGATAATGATATCAGTGATTATAATTTATTCATCGAGCATATGATAGGGTATAAAACCTATGCTGTTGATTGATAATGAAGTTAAATATAAAGCTAAGAGTTAATTCTGAGTCAATTTCTCACCTCTTGCAAGCAAAGAGGGATGGCTTCGTAATGTAGAGAAGACGTTAAATGTGATAGATTATAATGGGAAGCATGAAATGATCCTTATAGAGTTAGGGTCTCAAAAACTATAATCATTATAGTTCGGGAAATTGTTGAAGGAATTTGAATAATTGTGAAGAATGAAAATTTCTCATGGCAGATAAGAATTGTATGAAATAGTGAATCTGGCAATTCTCAAAACATTCTTGGGGCAACTCAAGTCGCAGTGAAAAGCAAATTTAGATTGCTGATGCCTTTAACTATTCAATACAACAAATCAGCTTGAATATGTCGAATATCGATTAACTTTACCACCAGAAGTATACTCGGAATAATGAAACTTTGGTGATGTGTATTTATGTTAGAATTGGAATTTATCATGATTTAGAGCGGATTCTTGTTATTTTAGAAGACAATGAGCATAAAGTAAAGTGTTACAGTTAATGCAATATTAAAACACTCTGTGTCATCTGTAAAAACAAAAAAAAAAAAAAAAAAAAAAAAAAAAAAAAAAAAAGATTGCTAACCTTCCTATAATTAGTAAATTGTGGTGGGAAACTAATTCAGAAAAAGAGGATGATCAGATATTAGTGTACTCATCACATCATGAATAAGTGGGTGGAAGGCATGATTTTAGCACTCTTTGATTGAATTAACTTCGTCCAGTCAATAAAGTATTAAATGGTAATTAGTCTAGTAAATTAAAGCCATTGAGAGTTTGAATTTTTGTTACCTATTTTGTTGACTCATGACAGATATATATTTTTATGGAGGAACTGATGCAAGTTCTATTTTACAAGTAAAGTAATTAAAATGTAAACCACTTCACATGGCACAGGATTTAATATGGGAGTTCTTTAGAAATTTCAGTTGTTGTTAAGGCATATCTGATATAGTTGTGGCACGAATCGGAAAGAAAAGTAGTTTGAATCCGCAATGCTTTGACCCAGTCGAATATCCAAGTTTAGATTGGATCTGTTAATACCGATTGACTTCACCACTAGAAATTCAGAATTTACAAAGCTCTAAGGTCAATATTGATATTAAGAAAGGACTTGACCTTGAATAAATGGGATATAATTTTAAACGAACAACCATTGGCTATGAAATAAAATTTCTATGTCAAGCATTGAAGTAGTCGACAACATCCGCGTGTGAAGGATTGAATCCTTGTTCCAATTCATCATAGATTTTTTTTACATTCCATACGTAACCTGGAAGTTTTGAGCTGCCGATGTTCATACAAATAAAGGTGAGCTGAAATTCGAAATGGATGTATTCTGTAGTTAGAAACCTATACAGATTTTAAGTTAAGTGTAAAGTTGTAAAAGCTACATGGAACCGGAAGATGAATTACAAATATTTGACCCTATCTTATTCCTATTGCTATAAGTTTCGAGGACGAAACTTTCTTAAGGAGGGTAGAATGTAACATCCCGAATTTTTATTATTTATTTCTTTTCCTAAGGAATATTTATTTCTTAGCCATGAGTTAATGCTGGATATTTGGGACTGACAACTATTAGGTTTGGCATACTTTAATCACGAATTAGTGTGACAATGAAAATTTTAATTTATATATATCTATATAAATTTAATTATTTTTCTCTGATGATTAAGTGAGAAATTTGTGTTAATAAATTATCACAAGTATGTGATAATGTAAATATATCAATGTTGTATGTAAGGGATAACCATGTATATGCAAGGTGTCACATATTCAAATACTTGAAAATAATTATACATGATATATACTTACCCCCCACCAACCATACCCTTTATTTAATCAAAATACTTGGTATTTGGAAAATTTTTATTTGGAAGGGGTTAGGTGTGCATGGAGAAATGAGGTGTAGGGCAAGGATCATTTTGATCCTAGCTTTGGCCAAGTGGCAATCTTGTGGAGGTGTCATTTTGTAATAACTAAGTTTTGGAGGGCCTCTATGTAAAATACCTTTCTCTTACGTTGAGATCTGAGGGGAGAATTTCTCTCCTCTCTGTAAAAACTCTTCTCTCCCAATGAAACCCTAGATCTCCTCCCTCCAACCCTCTCTCTCTCTTCCAGTTGGACCCCGGCCGGAGCCGGGGGTGGGGCTCGCGACGCGCGCCACCGCACGGCTACGCGCAGTCGCGCGCAGCTCGCGCAAGGGCGGCGCAGCCGCGCACGCGCAGCAAAACCAGGCCGCGGCCGGCATGGTTTCGGGGGGGGGGGTGAAACCTCCGTTGGCCGGAGAGGACAAAGGGGAGTTTTCTCTATGAAAAAGACCAGTTTTTAAAGGTAAAAATTCAGCCCTAGATCTGATTTTGTGATGAATTCATCTAATACCTCAACAATTTCTGATTTAAGTGTAACAGAGAATTAGTGTGTGAAATAGGTATTAACCTTCAAGGTTATTGGTGAATCTAGTACTAAAAGATATCTTGTTGATCTCTTGAATAGGATCATTAATTGGGTTCATGTGGAAGCTAAGAGATTTGGGGGACACTTGCTGTGGGAAAACATCAGAGGTGATAAATGGTGTAGCAATGCGTCCTTGCCTTTTTGTTAGAAAGAATTTGCCATAATTTCTCAAAAAGGAATTAAGGAGGAAAAAAAAAACACTCATGGCCTAAGGAAGCAATTGTCTCATGGATGCTAACAAACTTGCTTGTTCTCAGAACTCAACTGTTTGTCATGGTCAGAAATAAACAATTAGATTCAAAGGCTCTGGACTACTAAATACTAGGCCTCAAACCATTGTTGCCTAGTTGATGATCAATTTGCTCTCAGCCAGGTTTGGCACTCTTTGCTGTTAAAGCTCCGCTAAAGAACGCTAAGGCCTAAGCCCCTGCTGCAGTTTCTGGAGGTGTCATTTTGTAATAACTAAGTTTTGGAGGGCCTCTATGTAAAATACCTTTCTCTTACATTGAGATCTGAGGGGAGAATTTCTCTCCTCTCTGTAAAAACTCTTCTCTCCCAATGAAACCCTAGATCTCCTCCCTCCAACCCTCTCTCTCTCTTCCAGTTGGACCCCGGCCGGAGCCGGGGGTGGGGCTCGCGACGCGCGCCACCGCGCGGCTACGTGCAGCCGCGCGCAGCGCGCGCAGGGGCGGCGCAGCCGCGCACGCGCAGCAAAACCAGGCCGCGGCCGGCCTGGTTTCGAGGGGGGTGAAACCTCCGTTGGCCGGAGAGGACAAAGGGGAGTTTTCTCTATGAAAAAGACCAGTTTTTAAAGGTAAAAATTCAGCCCTAGATCTGATTTTGTGATGAATTCATCTAATACCTCAACAATTTCTGATTTAAGTGTAACAGAGAATTAGTGTGTGAAATAGGTATTAACCTTCAAGGTTATTGGTGAATCTAGTACTAAAAGATATCTTGTTGATTACTTGAATAGGATCATTAATTGGGTTCATGTGGAAGCTAAGAGATTTGGGGGACACTTGCTGTGGGAAACATCAGAGGTGATAAATGGTGTAGCAAATGCGTCCTTGCCTTTTTGTTAGAAAGAATTTGCCATAATTTCTCAAAAAGGAATTAAAGGGAAAAAAAAAAACACTCATGGCCTAAGGAAGCAATTGTCTCATGGATGCCAACAAACTTGCTTGTTCTCAGAACTCAACTGTTTGTCATGGTCAGAAATAAACAATTAGATTCAAAGGCTCTGGACTACTAAATACTAGGCCTCAAACCATTGTTGCCTAGTTGATGATCAATTTGCTCTCAGCCAGGTTTGGCACTCTTTACTGTTAAAGCTCCGCTAAAGAACGCTAAGGCCTAAGCCCCTGCTGCAGTTTCGCTACCGTTTCACTTTCCACAACGTTGGCAATTATATTGGAACTCAACTTATAAATGAAGCTTTACTTGGGGGATTGGCATGTCGGTGTCCGATGCGGTTATTCGGAAAGGAAACACGAGGCGATGCTCGGTACGAAACCCTTGTGAATGCTCAACTTGAAGGTGAGTGGGATTTTTAATAAGTTGGATTACATTACACCTAATTGCAAATATAGATAATAAATTGTTGATATAGCATTTTACCTAATTGCATATGCGGCTTGTATTTTTAAAGTATGGCGTAAAATGACATTGACATGCATGTTATGGAATAGAATTCATTATGGTTGACATAAATATGATTAGTGTATGTTACTAAGTTTTGTACATATAAATGTATATGTGATATGCTTGGCTAAGACAATTGTGCGGATATTGCATAAGAATACATGGTAACGGGCAAGTACCAATTGATAGTATTATTTCATATATGAAACGATGTGTTTTATACATGAGTCTTATGAAATTGAATGTGCCGATATCGGGTGCATTTAGATGTATGTGTTTATATACTTTATTGAAAGGAGAAAGGGACCCGTATGCAGGGCGGAGTGCGAAGACGGTGCCATATAAAAATATGTATATATATAGGAGGAAGGGACCCGTATGCAGGGCGGAGTGCGAAGACGGTGCCATACAAAAATATGTATATATATAGGAGGAAGGGACCCGTATGCAGGGCGGAGTGCGAAGACGGTGCTATATAATATGTGTATATATATATATGGAGGAAGGGACCCGTATGGCACGGGCGGAGTGCGAAGACGGTGCAACAATACATATATATGCAACTTTACAAAGGATTTGAGAATGAATGACTATGTGTGGTATATATGTATGTATGTGCGTGACACTAAGGGTATGTTGGATGTGTTATTTATATGGTAATGGAGATATCTGATACTGGTCATGTGTTCAGCTATCAGTATCAATTGAACAGTAACTGAAAGTAAATTTACAATCAAGTAGAAGCATTCAGTATTACATACTTCATGTACCGCATTCATCTTATTTTCATGTATCATGAACACTATACATTGTTAATGCCATGCTACAATTATGAATGAGAATAACTCCACTCACTGAGCTGTCGAGCTCACCCCCCTATAGCTTCATGTTTCAGGACAAGCCAGGGATAAATAGCAGCTAAAGGCAAGAGTAGAGCATTGAAAGGGTGCACAACATTCATTGTGTGGGTCTACCAAGCTTTTATATCGACTTATAATTGTGTAGTTGGTTATATGCAAGTACTTAGAGTTGGCATTATAGTTAGATTGAATAGTTGTATTTATGATGTATATACGTGGACTTGTGTATAAGTTCTTATGAATGTTCTCTTGAGTTGGCTTGTAGTAGATGATGATACCAAGGAGATTAGCCTCAAGAAAGTCTTTGATACGTTATCTTGTGTTGTATCCATGTGATAAATGTGTGAGATTTTAAGTAGGCGATGTCAAGCCGAAAATGGGATATACCACTGCATGGGATGTTGTATATATATGTTTGGCTGATGAGAAATATAGAACTGCATGTGTCAATGTATCAAGTAGACTCTGTATTACAGAGGAAGTGCTGCCAAAATTTTCAAGGATTGGAGATGGTTATGATAATAATGTGGGTTAATATAATGTTTATGTATATGGACATATTATGGAAAAAATGGGACCGTTACAAAGTTAATTGCCAGCTGGCTTAGGTTATATAACAATCTCTTGATTTCCTCTGACCAATTGAGGGATTTCCCTTGATCCTCTCTAACCAATTGAGGAGTAAAAAGATCATGGCAATTAACTGCCCAAAATGTGATATCAATCACATTAATCACGTATTGGGATTTGAATGGTCAAAAATGACTATAAGATCCTGCAATGGAGCTAGAAAATAAACTCACAGTGGAACTACAAAAAAGCTTCATGCGAAACTAAAAGTTAAGCCTGAAATCACCTAGAGGGGGGTGAATAGGTGATAATGCTAATCTAAAAACTAAATGCGGAAATTAAAACTAATTTGCAACAACACTTAGTGCAACCAACGAGTGTAGCCGAATTCCCCGTGAAGGGCTCTGGACTAACTCCTCTTGATTCCTCTGAATAAGAGTTGAGGTGCTATATGAAGCTCTCGTGGTTAAGCACAAGTGAGGCACACACAAACAAACCAAGCATATAATATGAATGAGCAATATGAATAGATGCAAGGCACAATAATTAAGAGAGAGTTGAGAGTCAATGGATCAAACGCAAAGATAAAGATGTGTTCCGAGGTTCGAGCCCTAGCTCTACGTCCCCGCCTTCACCGAGAGGGAGTAAAGCACAACCTCAACCTCTACCAAAGTGGGAGCACCCACACAAAAAAGGGTTTACGACAAGTGTTATATCTCAATCACAAACAATCTCTTTTTCCCACAAACAATTGATCCTAAATAGATAGGATAGAAGATATAGCTCAAGTGTGGAAAAAACAAGTGTTTTGATCAAAGAAATTCTCTTGGGAATACACCAAAATAGATATAGAAATTTAGATCAAAAACTAATTCCCAAAACCCTAATTTCTTTGAAATAAAAAATACACTTTTAAAACAAATAAGATTGATCTTTTGTCACTAAAAACTCTTTTGAAAACTTGTTTTAAACACTAGAGAAACTCTGGAATTTTTGCTCTTAAAAACTTGTCAAAATCCCAAAGAAATGGGGTATAAATAGGACTCTCCAAAAATATAGCCGTTGGCTGTTTTTTTACAGCCTGGACGGCTGGCGGTCGACAGGCCGGTCAACCGCCAACGGCCATAATTATGGCCGTTGTAGGAAGCCGGTCGACTGCTCGGTCGACCGCCCAAAAACAGAGAGCACAGCTCTCTGGCCCGGTCGACCGGCCCAAGTGCCAGGCCAGACGTGCACAGCTGTGCACGTTGGTCAACCGCCCGGTCGACCGGCTCCTTGTTCGGTCGACCGTGCGGTCGACCGACAGAGCCTGTCAGGCACTATTCTGGGTCAGAAAAACTTGTTAAAAAATATTCTAATAAATCCCATAAATCTTCTAAAATTTCACAAAAATAGTTTTATCATTTTTCATTGATATACAAACATGTGATAAAAATCTCAAGACAAATTTTAAACATATTGAACCATTTTTGTGTCTTACAAATTTTGTCAAAAACCAAAAACTGTATTTTACCAAACTTGGATTTTTCAATAGGAAATCTGATTTCTCTTAAAACACATACAAATACAAAAACATAATACTTAAACACTTTTAGGCATGTTGCATATGGACATAAGTCCAATATACATGAAACATATATATATCATAGTTTTTATCTTTAAATCCTAAAATATATGTTTTGTCAAAAATACCAAAACATAAAACACATGAATAGATAAGTCAAAATAAGTTTGTCTAAGAAGTTAAGCATGCATGTATATAGAACACATCTAATATACATAAAACCATGTAAACTTGTTTTGATCTAACTATTCATGAAAACCAATATCGGTTAAACCAAAAACCAAAAACCAATCTCCAAAACATAAAACGTGTGTGTGTTGTGAACTTGAGCATATCACACTATCTAATCTTTACACATGGATCTAAAACAAACTATAAACTAGGATACCTAAGTCTTCTTGATGATCTACGTCTTCAAGCCGACTCGATCCAAACTGTGATCCACCGAGCTAGACTCCAACGAGTGCTATGTATGATCTTGATGCTCGGGCTCTGGAATCACCATGTGAAAGCTTCCAAACTCCTTTGTTGAAGCTAATCACCAACTAAAATCTTGATTAATGATCTGAAACTAAAATCACAAGATTATTAGTAAACATAACTACATGAGTTAATCATCATCAAAACTAGAGTGGAAGGCCACTGGGCCAACAAAGCCCACAGCTGAGTTGCTGAGCATGCTGTGAAGCTGGCATTGAGCTTGCAGCGAAGTTAAAAGAGAGATCTTTATCAGATCTATGCAAAGCTCATGCGAAGCTAAGGAATGATCCCACAACGGAGCTACTGAGCTTGCTGCGAAGCTAAGGTTTAAGCTAGCAGGGAAGTTAATATGTTAGCCTCTTTGGGCTTCTTCAGAAGGCAAATACTTGGTTCACTGTCTGCTTTATTGGATTAGTGGAGTCCAAGTCATTGGTTTGTCCATCAGGGATGAACATATCTTCAGTCTGCTTGTGATTTGCTTTTAGAAGTGTCGACAAGTTTAGGCATCGATCGACCGGTTGCAAAGTTGGTGATCAGTTGTAGAGTTGCTGATTAGTCTATGATTCGGCATTATTGCATCACATTTTCCTATAGATTTATGAATGATGCTTCTCACCCAGGATTTGGTATATTTTGCAGATAATCAAAAGTCTAAAGGTAAAGTCAGAAGAAGAGATTAATTAAGCCTAATTTTGAATAATTAAATTTTATTACTTTAAGATCAAGCTAGAGTGCTTCTAGAAGATACATTTGTTCCAAAAGTTGGGCGTGAATCTGAAGAAAACTGGATCCAAATACCCAAATCTAAGACCATCAAGAAGATCCTCGAAGCTGGGCGAAACCACGGAGCAAAAACGAGGGCACTTGACCCTTGTATTATCACAAAAACATGGCTTTTGCCACGCATTCTTGTGGGACCACGCATCGATTTTTGATGCGTGGCCTCCTCTCGCCTTCCAGAGATTTCCTATGCCTCTAAATACTGCATTCAGACCAGAGAAGGACGGTTGAGAGAGCGAGAATTAGAGTTTCTTTTCTTTAGTTTAGGTTAGTGTAGTTCTTTTTCTTCTTTTATTTTGTATTTTTCCTTCTTTTTAGATTCATTCATTAGGGCTAGGTTGATTCTAGAGGGAGAGAGAAATATTGATATAATAGAGAGTGACAATCTATGTAAAGATGTCTCCTCTCTTCTCTATTGTAATCTTGTTCATTTCTACATGATGCTTAGCTAGTTTCTTTTCATGGCAATCTGACTACTAACCACTAACTAGCTAACCACTTACTTGATAATTCACATGAATCTAATAGCATCTACAAGGCCTTGCTCTTGCAGGATCCATTAATGGCTCATGATGATGGATTCTAACATTCTAACATCTAAACCACTAATAATCTAATTTGCAATGTTTTCTTTATTTCATGCTCACCTCTACATGGTTTTGATTATCTAATAGTAGCTTGCCCATTGTTGTGTGATTTGGATCTGTTTCAATGTGGAAGAGCAACATTATGAGCCATGCTTTGTATCATCTCTTGAAGGCAAGGACTAGTGATGGCCAAGGATCCATGTGAGGTAACTGTCACTAAGAGGTTAGCATGTTAGTGGAGCAATTAATAGTTAGTAGACATGAGTTTTTGATTGGTAGTGAAAAGTGCATTTTTATCATCATATTTACCATCACATTTTCATATTTATTCATTTAATTCTGCACATTTATTAATAATTTGTAATTTATTGTGTGCAGGCCTCGAATTATTATTTTAATAATAAATAAAGCTTAAAGAGCCCAAAAGCCCAGATCCAAGCCCATGTTTGAAGCCCAGGTGTAAAAGTGCAAATATCAATTGTCAAAGTGCAAATACACAAAGGGCTAAAGTTACAAATATCAAAGATGAGGGAAGGATAGACTTCTACCCAACCCTAAACTCTTGCAGATGAGAATGAAAAGAGTGCAGAGATAAGGAAATTCAATTAAAAGAGATTGGGAGAATTCAAAATCTAGGTAACTTGATTATCAAGTTATCTCGAAATCCCAATATGAAGAGCCAGGATCATACTTCCAGAAGCAGGCACCCACATGGACGGACCAGGAGAAGCCACGCGACAAAGCGCGTGGCCTGACTCCACTATACTGCCGCAGAATTGCGGCAAAAGCCGCAATTTTGCGGCATTTTGGATGAATCTGAATACCAGATTTCGTGGGCAACTTCATCCGGGACTCTTCGGCCTTCTGCACCTATAAATACCCCCTGCAGTGCAACGTACAGGGTCGTCCAGCATCCAGCAAAGGGCCAAAAGCTAGGGTTTTAGGTTTTCTTCTTCTAGGTTAGATTTTATTTCCTCCATTGTAAATTTCTATTTTCTTTTTGTAAAAACTGAGAGGAGATGATGTATTCATGGAGGAAGGGATCTACTTGTACTGATGGTGACAGTCGGTGTAAGTTCTATTTTTCCACCATTGTTTAATAATCAAATCGAGGTTTGTTTTTATTTTTGTATTGTTTTATTTTCTTTTCTTCTTATTTAATCTTGTGTATCTCTGTATTTACTTCCTTTTGTTTGTTCTCTAATGTCTTGCCTACCATGAGATCCAACTGCTTCGAGAATACCTAGCCGAGGAAGGAACCTTGATGGCCTATGGCGATGAACAGGTCTTCAAAGTTGCTTTTATTTCATAGTTAGGAAGGCGGATGATCCTATACGCCATGCTTGTACGCCTTCCAAGAAAAGGTAAATCATCGCAACGGTTCAAACGGTAAGCAGACTGAAGAGGTAAGTTTTCTTTTTCTTTTCTTTTTAGATTAAATCACAACTTCTCCCAATTCTTTATTTGCCGACCCATTGTAAATACCACTTCCTTTCTAATTTAACTAATAAAAATAAAAACTTAGAGAAACTTGCTTAACGCTTCCATCGCAGTCCCTCCCTGAGGATCACGACCCGCATAGCCTTGCTACCGCGGATTAGTATTGAGCACCTCGCACACCTTTAATTCTCAGATCTAATATTCATATTTTGTGTGTAGGAAATCTCAGTAAACAAATTGGCGCCGTTGCCGGGGAGGGACGGTAAGTTTTTCTCTAATAAAAAAAATTAATTATTAACTAATTCTTTTAATTCTTTTCTGTTTGCAGGTTTGGAGAACAGAAAAACAGCAGCAGAATTGGACATATAGCAACTCTGTGCCTCTGCCCTCGAAGGCAGAGCAGCAGAGCCTGCTACTTTGCCATAGAAACGCGGCAATTGCCGCGGATCCGCGGCAGTAGCAGTGAATTACTGACTCAGTTTTCTGCAGGTTGCTGAAATTTGCAAATACTGTTTACTGCTTTGTTGATTTTGTTCTGTGATAAACCAGTATACTGCTAATTAATTCAACAGTAAATTATTTGTTGTTAAAAAATAAAAATTGATTAGACGTTTGCATATTAGGCACGTCTCTTTTCAATTACTTTATTTTTACTGTTGAAGAGTGCTGGAGCAAGGTACGTACGCATTGCATGTAGAATAGGACTCATCTCTTGGTTGATTTTCTGCTTTGAGTGAATCTTATCTATTTATCTTGTACACTTGCACTAATTCATCTTAAGGGCATAACCCATTAACAAGATAAGGTGGGGATTTCATCACCCTTCCTTAGCCCAAAAATCATATCCCAAGCACTCACTAACCAAAGCCTAACTAAAAAAGAGTAGACGTTGGCCCTAGGGACATCTCGGACTCAATAGGAGATTATCCTAAGGGGGAACAGTGCTAGAAGTTGACTCTTGCCAAATCAGTGTCTAGGAAAGGGATTGAGGGCCGAAAGCCCAAAGATTGGTGGTTATTTAATTAAGGAACGTCTTTGACGGAAAACCTCCCACCAGTCTTGCCCTGACCTGGCTGATTAACTCGTGGTCAAAATCTGCACCCGACCTCCCGTGGACAGTCTAACCAGTAAGGAGTCGTCTAGGTCATAGGTCTACCCTAACTTAGGATAGAATTTTTTCTTTTTGTTTGTTTATTTGTTTGTTTGTTTGTGTTGGTGTGATATGGCATATAATAATAATTTTTCCAACTTTAATCCATATTACACACCTAACTATTTTTCGGATATTACCAACCCGGCATATCATAACGTTGACCAATCTAGTGTGCCGGAATGGTCTTATCCGAATAATTATAACCCATACCCCCCATCTTATGACCATGATTTTCATACTTTCAACTCGTCACAGAGTTCATGGGGTTTCGAGTCCCCCGAGTCCAATTTTCAACCGACTTGTCCTCAGTCTCCACCCAGTCCACATTCTTTCAATGAGTCATACTTAGATCCACCCAGTCAGAATAGACTACCATCTATCGGGAAAATGATAAGTATGCATGAGTCCAAGCAACAATTACCATCAATCGGAGAAATGATTATGCGTGAGTCCACCGACTCACAATTTCATCACGATTACACTTCATCCTTTCAAGTCCAATCACAACATGATGCACCTATCAACTATGAAGGGATGCTTGCAGCCATGACTCAGGCTAGATTAGCCCGTGATCGTGATATAGATATGATGGTTCAATCTTTACGTTCTCACCGTTCGGCCATTTCTGATATCATTGACCACTCTCGTAGAGCCGACGAACCAAGTTGCTTTGGACAACAAGATTATACTTCAGTGCCATCATTTGAACTTGCTGAAACTCCAATTGTTGATAATTTGGCAAGTTTTTCCTTTCCTGAAATAGAACTTGAACATGAATATGATCATGATCTCCCACTTGATGATTCAATTTTACTTCCTGATTCAATAATGACTCCAGTGTCTCCACCTGATTTCACTTTTCCCCAGTCAACATTGGATCCTGTTCCAATTCATCATGATATTGAGTCACCTATAATTGATGATCATATTGAACTTGACCAATTGTGCAATTTTGAAAGTCCCATGGATAAATTGGCAAGTTCTGATTTTTATAACATTGAACCCAATGAGATATGTGACCTAGATTCTCAAATCTGTGATCAAGTTCAAATTCCCGAATCATTATTGACTCCTGTTTTGTTACCCGACTTAGGTAATCTTTTAGAATCAGTTTTGATTCCCACACCTATCATTCCTGAATTTGAATCACTAATATTGAGTCACATTCCAATATGGGAAGAATATTGTGGACTTGAGCTTCAAATTATTGATTTGGACCCACTTCCTGAACCTAACCCGACTCCTGAACCATTACTTGATTTAAGTTTCTTTCCTGAGTCGGTATTCGTTCCCGTACTTCCCAAGTCCAAGTCAATCATTCCATCTTTTCATACTCCATTTTGGGACAAGGAGGTTGACACAATTGACTCTGAAATTTATTATGAAATTTGGAAATTTGATGGGGTGAAAATTTTAAAAAATAATTATACATACATTTTAGTGGGTTATGAAAGGAAAATTTCTGGTGGGTTCCACCAAATTATATGTTATCTTGATTGGGTAGCAACGCTTGGCCCAATTAGACCACCTCCGGAACCACCACCTTAAGGTAACTTCCGCCTTCCCTTGTTCTGTTTCATGCATATATGCATTCATTCATACATTGAGGACAATGCATGAGATAAGTGTGGGGTGGGCTTTACTAACATAGGTAGAAACTAACAAAAATTTGCTAAAAAAAAAAAAAAAATCTGAAAAAAAATAAAAAAAATGTTATAAAAAGGAAATATTTTGACTTATCTTTTGAAAGAAATCTAAGTTAATCTTAAGAATTAGGAAAATCATGATTAGGATTTCTAAAAACTTGGTCAAAATAAATAAATTGTTTAATTTTTAGGTATAGGAGAAGAAATTGAATAATTAATTAGTCTTGATTTTTACCTTAATAAAGTATGCATACCAAATGCATATCTAGGATTCTAAGACAAAGACCTTGTGCCTCATAAAAAAAGAAAAAAGAAAAAAAAAGGAAAAAAAATCACCAATTAAGCTGATACATGTGCCTCAAGAAGCATAAGTATTCATGCCTAAAGGTGAGTAAATAAAATAAAGTCCTTAGTTTTGGGGCCTAGTTCACTCGAATTTGAGTCCGCGGGGTATTTTCTCACCTGGTGCCCTAAAGCCAACCGGTTTGGGAGTCATCGACTTTAAGTTCGCTACATGGGTGGATTAGAAAGCCTAATAAAACTAAGAATATGAGATATGTATTAACACATCTAAGAGTCAATTAGTTAGGTATGAGGGCCTCAAGAAGCCTTGATGCTTACACGAAAGAAAATTAGATGAGTTATACATATTAAAAAAAAAAAAAGAAGAGAAAAAAATTAAAGAGGCTTGAGAGTCCAAGTTAAGGAATTCCTAGTAAAAACATAAGGATGCATATGTTTTTTGGTAACGAAAAAGACTATATTAGAAATTCAATTTTAATTCTTACCTAAAATGAAAAACAATTAATTTTATAAAGACTAAGTTTAAAGAATGAATAAAAATGAGGATCCTAAAACTTATAGACTACTTAGTCTCTTCAATAATAATTCAAATATTTTTCTTTTTATGGATTTTGTGGGTGCAATCCGCTGAAAACCCTCACGAGACAACACTCGTCCTCTAGGGTAACCTAGGGGTTTAACGGCTTGTTGCACGTGCTAAGTGCAATCGTGATTCCTACGAAAGTGAGTTAGGTTAGATTAACTTTTCTTTTTTTTTTTTCTTTGTTTTTACTCGAGGACGAGCAAAAAGATAAGTGTGGGGGTGTGATTGGTAGTGAAAAGTGCATTTTTATCATCATATTTACCATCACATATTCATATTTATTCATTTAATTCTGCACATTTATTAATAATTTGTAATTTATTGTGTGCAGGCCTTGAATTATTATTTTAATAATAAATAAAGCTTAAAGAGCCCAAAAGCCCAGATCCAAGCCCATGTTTGAAGCCCAGGTGTAAAAGTGCAAATATCAATTGTCAAAGTGCAAATACACAAAGGGCTAAAGTTGCAAATATCAAAGATGAGGGAAGGATAGACTTCTACCCAACCCTAAACTCTTGCAGATGAGAATGAAAAGAGTGCAGAGATAAGGAAATTCGTTTAAAAGAGATGGGAGAATTCAAAATCTAGGTAACTTGATTATCAAGTTATCTCGAAATCCCAATATGAAGAGCCAGGATCATACTTCCAGAAGCAGGCACCCACATGGACGGACCAGGAGAAGCCACGCGACAAAGCGCGTGGCCTGACTCCACTATACTGCCGCAGAATTGCGGCAAAAGCCGCAATTTTGCGGCATTTTGGATGAATCTGAATACCAGATTTCGTGGGCAACTTCATCCGGGACTCTTCGGCCTTCTGCACCTATAAATACCCCCTGCAGTGCAACGTACAGGGTCGTCCAGCATCCAGCAAAGGGCCAAAAGCTAGGGTTTTTAGGTTTTTCTTCTTCTAGGTTAGATTTTATTTCCCCCATTGTAAATTTCTATTTTCTTTTTGTAAAAACTGAGAGGAGATGATGTATTCATGGAGGAAGGGATCTACTTGTACTGATGGTGACAGTCGGTGTAAGTTCTATTTTTCCACCATTGTTTAATAATCAAATCGAGGTTTGCTTTTATTTTTGTATTGTTTTATTTTCTTTTCTTCTTATTTAATCTTGTGTATCTCAGTATTTACTTCCTTCTATTTGTTCTCTAATGTCTTGCCCACCATGAGATCCAACTGCTTCGAGAATACCTAGCCGAAGAAGGAACCTTGATGGCCTATGGCGATGAACAGGTCTTCATAGTTGCTTTTTATTCCATAGTTAAGAAGGCGGACGATCCTATATGCCATGCTTGTACGCCTTCTAAGAAAAGGTAAATCATCGCAACGGTTCAAACGGTAAGCAGACTGAAGAGGTAATCTTTCTTTCTTTTCTTCCTTTAGTTTAGATCCACATCTTCCTAAATTCTTCTCTTCCACTTCACTGTAAATACCACCCATTGTAAATACCACCATCATAACTAATAAAAAAGATAAAAACTTTAGAGAAACTTGCTTAACGCTTCCATCGCAGTCCCTCCCTGAGGATCACGACCCGCATAGCCTTGCTACCGCGGATTAGTATTGAGCACCTCGCACACCTTTAATTCTCAAATCTAATATTCATATTTTTGCGTGCAGGAAAAACTCAGTCAAAAGATTGGGCTTTACTAACATACTAACATAGGTAGAAACTAACAAAAATTTGCTTAAAAAAAAAAATCTGAAAAAAAAAATTTTAAAAAAAAATGTTATAAAAAAGAAATATTTTGACTTATCTTTTGAAAGAAATCTAAGTTAATATTAAGAATTAGGAAATCATGATTAGGATTTCTAAAAACTTGGTCAAAATAAATAAATTGTTTAATTTTTAGGTATAGGAGAAGAAATTGAATAATTAATTAGTCTTGATTTTTACCTTAATGAAGTATGCATACCAAATGCATATCTAGGATTCTAAGACAAAGACCTTGTGCCTCATAAAAAAAAGAAAAAAGAAAAAAAAAAGGAAAAAAAATTCACCAATTAAGCCGATACATGTGCCTCAAGAAGCATAAGTATTCATGCCTAAAGGTGAGTAAATAAAATAAAGTCCTTAGTTTTGGGGCCTAGTTCACTCGAATTTGAGTCCGCGGGGTGTTTTCTCACCTGGTGCCCTAAAGCCAACCGGTTTGGGAGTCATCGACTTTAAGTTCGCTACATGGGTGGATTAGAAAGCCTAATAAAACTAAGAATATGAGATATGTATTAACACATCTAAGAGTCAATTAGTTAGGTATGAGGGCCTCAAGAAGCCTTGATGCTTACACGAAAGAAAATTAGATGAGTTATACATATTAAAAAAAAAAAGAAGAGAAAAAAATTAAAGAGGCATGAGAGTCCAAGTTAAGGAATTCCTAGTAAAAACATAAGGATGCATATGATTTTTGGTAATGAAAAAGACTATATTAGAAATTCAATTTTAATTCTTACCTAAAATGAAAAACAATTAATTTTATAAAGACTAAGTTTAAAGAATGAATAAAAATGAGGATCCTAAAACTTATAGACTACTTAGTCTCTTCAATAATAATTCAAATATTTTCCTTTTTATGGATTTTGTGGGTGCAATCCGCTGAAAACCCTCACGAGACAACACTCGTCCTCTAGGGTAACCTAGGGGTTTAACGGCTTGTTGCACGTGCTAAGTGCAATCGTGATTCCTACGAAAGTGAGTTAGGTTAGATTAACTTTTCATTTCTTTTTCTTTTTCTTTGTTTTTACTCGAGGACGAGCAAAAAGATAAGTGTGGGGGTGTGATTGGTAGTGAAAAGTGCATTTTTATCATCATATTTACCATCACATATTCATATTTATTCATTTAATTCTGCACATTTATTAATAATTTGTAATTTATTGTGTGCAGGCCTTGAATTATTATTTTAATAATAAATAAAGCTTAAAGAGCCCAAAAGCCCAGATCCAAGCCCATGTTTGAAGCCCAGGTGTAAAAGTGCAAATATCAATTGTCAAAGTGCAAATACACAAAGGGCTAAAGTTGCAAATATCAAAGATGAGGGAAGGATAGACTTCTACCCAACCCTAAACTCTTGCAGATGAGAATGAAAAGAGTGCAGAGATAAGGAAATTCGTTTAAAAGAGATGGGAGAATTCAAAATCTAGGTAACTTGATTATCAAGTTATCTCGAAATCCCAATATGAAGAGCCAGGATCATACTTCCAGAAGCAGGCACCCACATGGACGGACCAGGAGAAGCCACGCGACAAAGCGCGTGGCCTGACTCCACTATACTGCCGCAGAATTGCGGCAAAAGCCGCAATTTTGCGGCATTTTGGATGAATCTGAATACCAGATTTCGTGGGCAACTTCATCTGGGACTCTTCGGCCTTCTGCACCTATAAATACCCCCTGCAGTGCAACGTACAGGGTCGTCCAGCATCCAGCAAAGGGCCAAAAGCTAGGGTTTTTAGGTTTTTCTTCTTCTAGGTTAGATTTTATTTCCTCCATTGTAAATTTCTATTTTCTTTTTGTAAAAACTGAGAGGAGATGATGTATTCATGGAGGAAGGGATCTACTTGTACTGATGGTGACAGTCGGTGTAAGTTCTATTTTTCCACCATTGTTTAATAATCAAATCGAGGTTTGTTTTTATTTTTGTATTGTTTTATTTCTTTTCTTCTTATTTAATCTTGTGTATCTCTGTATTTACTTCCTTCTGTTTGTTCTCTAATGTCTTGCCTACCATGAGATCCAACTGTTTCAAGAATACCTAGCCGAGGAAGGAACCTTGATGGCCTATGGCGATGAACAGGTCTTCAAAGTTGCTTTTATTTCATAGTTAGGAAGGCGGACGATCCTATACGCCATGGTTGTACGCCTTCCAAGAAAAGATAAATCATCGCAACGGTTCAAACGGTAAGCAGACTGAAGAGGTAAGTTTTCTTTTTCTTTTCTTTTCTTTTTAGATTAAATCACAACTTCTCCCAATTCTTTATTTGCCGACCCATTGTAAATACCACTTCCTTTCTAATTTAACTAATAAAATAAAAACTTTAGAGAAACTTGCTTAACGCTTCCATCGCAGTCCCTCCCTGAGGATCACGACCCGCATAGCCTTGCTACCGCGGATTAGTATTGAGCACCTCGCACACCTTTAATTCTCAGATCTAATATTCATATTTTGTGTGCAGGAAATCTCAGTAAACAGTTTTCTTTCTCCTTTTTTCTTCTTTCTTTTTACTTTGTTTTAAAACTCTTTTCAAAATCATTTTACCATTTTCTTATCCTTATTTTCATCGTCTTCTTTGTTCTTCATTATTTTCATTTCTTCACCACAAATTTCATCTTCTTTACCATTTTGTTTTTAAACCCACTTTCTCAAATCACTTCACTTTTCATTTCACTTCTGTTTTCTTGCTTTAATTTAACCAATCCGACAATGACTTTTTCATTGTTTTCACTTTGCTGTTTTCATCACCTTCTCCACCTATCACTTTTAGTTCTCTTTTTTTTCTTCTTTTATCTTTCTTTAACAATGAAGAACTTGTTAACATAATACGTGAATGGATCGTTAATGCTTTTATCACCTCCCGTCTCTGTGGATTTGACCCGTTGAGCCAATACTAAAACAAAAGTATCGGGAGAACATTAGCGCTCACACAAAATTTTTTTGATTCTAAAATACACATTTTCAAGTGCTGGTTTCACTTCGATCAAAATTTTGGTGCCATTACCGGGGACGGGAATGGTTTTGATTTCACATTTTTGTTAACATTCACTTCTCTATTTTGGTGTGTGGCCAATATTTATAGAAACTAAGCATTGCAGATGTCTAAAATTGCTTGCATCTCCCTGCTCTCGAAAGAAGGAACCCTACTTTCATAATTTTGTCGTGCTAAGCCTAAAATTGCCACGCAAATGCGGCAAATATTTTGGCCCTGGACTCCATCTTTTCCAGGGTTCTGTGAATTTTCATATATTTGTGTTACCTACTGCTAGTTTCCTGCTTTGATTGCCCGAACACTGCAATAAATTAAAAAACTAAAATATGGTTTTTTGATGCTTTTAACACGGTTTAAATATTTGTGTCATAAGCACGTGTCAATTCAATTCCAATATACTATATTTTGTTCAGTTATTATGATTTGGACTGAGGTGTACATATGGCATTGCATTTAGCATAGGATAAATACGTGGATGATTTATTCGCTTTGTGCATTATTCTTGTCTATATTGCATACTTGCACAAATTGGACTTAAGGACATAACCCAATACAAGATATGGAGGGGAAGTCATTACCCATTTTTAGCCCAAAAACCACCTCCCACTCACACAACCAAAACCTTAATAAAAACTGATAGACATTAGCCCCTACGGACATCTCAGACTCATTAAGAGATTGACTGAGGTTGAAACTTGTAAGAATCATACTCTTGTAAAATTGGTGTCTAAGGTTGGGGATTAAGAGGTTAAGCCTCAAAGATACTATTTACCTACGGATACCTCCCACCGTATTTTGCCCCTACCTGGCCGATTAGTTCGTAGTCGGGTTCATACAACAACCTCCCTCGGGTAATTGACCAGTTAGGAGTTGTCTAAGTTTAGGTCAACCTTAGAATAGGCTTGGTTTTGCTTTTTACTTTCTTTTTATTTGTTTATTTGCTTTTTTTTGTTAGTGATTGTTTGTGAAATGGAATTTAATAACAACAATTCTTTCAATCCTAATATGAATCTATACTTCACATTAACCTTTGACTCGGATAACTCCAACCCGACCTTAAATAACATGAACCAATCAAATAGGCCGGATTGGATTTATCCGACTCAATACGACATATATCCCCAATCTTATGACCATAATTTTCAAAATAATTTTTACTCTTCACAGAGTCAATGGGGATTCACCCCCCGAGTCAAATTTTAAACCTCCTTGTCCACAATTTTCACAATTTTCACAATTTTCACAATATTTATTCCCCGATTTTACTTCCTATACTCCTTTTCTAGAACAACCTATTGAAGAAAAATTCAAGTTAGAAAAGTGCATAGAAGACATGCACGAGGCCAAACAAAAATTTCAAGTAATGTTGGCCCCTCCAATTCCACAATATTTTCAAGAGTTATACTCAGTCCCACCTTTTCAAAATGACTAATCACTAGGCTTTGACATGAGTATAGAATTCTTGCCTGAGTCCGAGCGGTAACCTCAAAATTTGATGGACTTATCGTTTCACCAAAAATTTCAAAACCAACCTTCATACCCATCTTTTTTGAGCCCAATTGCAACAAAATGGTAAACCAATCAACTTTGAAAAGCTGTTTGAAGTCATGACTCAGGTTCAAATTACCCATAATCATGGAATAAATATAATGGTCAAATCTCTCCATTCCCACCCTTTGACTATTTCTGACGTCGCTAACCATTTTGTTAGGAACTAAGAATCACGTTGTTTTGGAAACCAAGATGCATACTCATTATAAGTTCAAAATGAAAATCCTTAAATATTAGAAAAGAGTATGAAATTCTTGAATAAGATCGAGCAACAATCTGATACCTTGTTAGACTCACCATTTCCCGAGAATCAAGCTTCACATACTTCTTTTCCAGGACATCCAACTGTAAAAAAATCTACCCTGGAAATGATATGGAACCCTTGTGTGAGTCTGAGCAACAATCTCAAAATTTGATAGACTCACGATTTCACCATAATTTTCAAAACCAACTTCCATGCTTACCTTCCCAAGAAAAACAGATGGCAAAGAGTATAGGAGACATGATTCAGACTCAAAAATTTTTTTATCCAGCCTATCAGTAGGTTACATTCAATATTGAACGAATTGATTAATAAAAGTGAAGGATTCTCTATTGTGAACCTTTGACCAAGGCTTATATTTCTAACTCTATCGATTGGACCGAATGCAATATCCCTAGTTAGTAATACGGTATTTTTTATTTTCCTACAGTATTTATTTTTGCTTTACTGATTATTTTAATATTATTAATTAACTTGATATATGACTTATTTTATTATTAAATATACAAATTATTTTGTGATAGTAAATAGTAACTTGGCTTTATATATTATTACCATTATTTTCTATCAATATGTTTAGTTATTTTTACTATTATTTCTATTATTATTCTTATTATTAATTGTTGGTATTAGTAGTAATTGTTACTTTTGATTATTACTTATTTTTATTGTTGTCATTATTATTGCAAATAGTATTATTATTATGTGCTGGCATTATTATTATTATTACTATAATTGTTATTATTATTATGATTATTGTTAATTATTATAAGTGATATTATTATTATTGTTATTATTATGTTTTAACATTTTTATTATTACTATGTATTTTTATTATAAGTAGTATTGTTACTAAGTATTATTTAATATTCTTATTATTGACATTATATTATTATTCTTGTTGTTGTTTTTATTCTTGTTATTATTATTAATATTATTGGTGTTTTTTTAATTATTATTAGTGTTACTATTATTTTATTCATTCATTTTAATATTAGTATAAATATTCATGGTAGCGGTAGTTGTTAATTATCATTTCAATTATTATTGTTAATGTTATTATTAATTATTATTAGTACTATTTTTGTATTTATTATTATTATTATTATATCATCATCTTTTCTACTATACCCTTGATACATACCCATACCCATCAGCCATGACCCAAAACCCTTAATCCTTATACCCATTACCCATTAGTTAACCCTATATATATAATCCCCTTCTAAACCAAACTCTAATCCTAAACCAAACCCAAATCCTATTCTCCTCTCTTCCCTATGCGCCAAGCAGTCGCTGCATCTCCTGTCCATGGCCAATAACTCCCATCCTCTCTGAGGCCTTCTTCTCCTTGTCCTTGGCAGCCGAGCACCTACTCCCGGCCTCCATGCACTCTCCACCCCCCTCCTATCTGCCAACAGCCAGAGCCGCGCCTCTCCGGCGTCGAGATCCAGCCATCCATCTCCAGACCCGCAGCAGCACCCACCTCCACAGTCACTTTCTCTCCCTTTAACACACATCTTTCCCCATTATGGCTGGTCACTGCACCAGGCCATCCAGCAGTACTCCGACACCCCCTTCACATACACACCTTCTTGGCCGCCCCCTCTACTGTGCAGCCGAGCCACACCCTTGCTCGGTCTGTGGCCATGCTTTCACAAAGAAAAACAAGGCAACACTTGAAGGCCTATTATGCCTTGGAAGCCAAGTTAAGGGATGGCATCTTCCATCTCTCCATGGATCGCCGTTGATCGCTGTCGGCGAGCACGACTGCACCAGCGCCCTTCTCGGCGAGATCCTCTAGTTGTCGACATCCTCCACCGCTTCCGCCGCCTCCGTCGGCGTGCCATGAGTGTTGCCCCCATTGTGTGAGTTATCTTCTCTCTCTTTATAATTTTGTGCATGGCTTTGTTGATATTAGTGTGAGATATAATGTGTGTGATTATTTACAGTATGTTACTTTGTGTGTGGATATGGATGGGTATTTAATTAAGTGCATGTATGTATATTGATATATGTTTGTATGTGTGAGTGTGTGTGTTAAATAGATGGGTATGTATATATGTAATGTATTATGTATGTATATGTGTATGCATTTAAAGGTGAGAGTAGATGTAGATGTGTGTATGTATATTGATTGAAGCTTTACCTGCACACAAAATACAGAATTTTAGATCTAAGAATAAAGATGTGCAAGTGCTCAATTCTTACCTCTATAGCAAGTGGCTATGCGGGTCATGATCCACAAGGAGGGTTTGCGATGGAAACGTTCAAAGTTTTGTATTGAAATCTTGATGAAGAAAAACAAAAGTTCTTCTTTGTTTTTAAGAAATAAAAATGCAAAAAGAGTTATGTTAAGGTTAGAGAGAAAATGGTAGAATGAGAAAGTGGAAAGAATGGAGAATGACTATTTACAAAGAAATGGGAAAGAAAGCGACTATGTACAAATGAGTTGGGAAAGAAGTGATTTGAAAGATATGGTGTTGGTGATTTAATTTACAGAAATAAAAGAAAAGAAAGAAGATGAAAGAAGTACTCACCTAGTTTGGTTGATGACTTACCTGGAACCCTTGCATGTTCTACCTTGCTTTGGAGGCGTTCAACGCATAGGTCATAAGATCGAGCTCAGTCCCTATTCGCATTATATCATCAAGCCTTGCAAGAATGAAGTGATACAGATCTTAAGGAGGAGAACATCTTCATGAAGTATCGTTGGCACTCACAAAGCTTTTGTATACTTATACTTCTGGATTCACTTGCAAGCTCATCAAAAACAAAAAGAGGTAAAGTAGAAAGAGGAAGAAGAAAACAAAAGATAATACGAACATAAACAAATGTTTACCTTTATTGCTTGCAGAATCAATGGAAGAAAGGAGGAGGGTACATCGGTGTCACTCTCAACATAAGCCTCTCTCTCTTACTTACATGAATCTTCATCTAACCTAAGCTTACATACAAATTACATAAAAAGAAAAGAAAAACCTAAACTACAGAGAATGAAAACTAGGCTAATCCTATCTCTGCATGGTCGTCCCCTTTTCAGTGAAAATACTGACATTTTATAGGCAAAAACCCAACCTACAGGATCCCGGGGAGATCGGGGGAGCAAACGCTCCCCTAACTCCACAACCAAGCCGCGGAAACGCGGCTTTGGCCGCGTTTCTGTGGCCAGGGTGTGGCCAGGTGGCCACACCCTGTTGGTGGGTCTCGCTGGATTTCCCTTCTGCATTTATCTTCAATTGGTTTCTTCGTTTGAGTCTGGGATTTTGACGAAATGGCCTTTGATTTTTGCTTCAACCGATCGATTCTGAGAGGATTCTTCTCAACCGGTTGTCAACATCTTGATTTTTCCCTGATTTACTGAGCTCGAATTAATTCTGATTTAATTCAGAATTCTGGTGGGCTTTTGGGCTCATTTCTCTTCATCTCCTTAAGGAATTGGCCTGCAAATAAATTCAACATTTAATTAGGACAATGCAGATTTTATTCTATAATAAGTATGAAAATATGATACTAAATATGCAACATTAGCGACCAATCATATATATTATGATATGTATATATGTGTGTGTATGTAAATAGAATGTGTATCTATATATGTGTATCTATGTATAATTATGTGTAGTGAATGCATGTACATATATAAAGTATGTATGTTGACTGTTAATAATGTATTATGTTTGTGTATCCCGTATATGTATATGTATGTGGGTGTACTGTGTATGCACGTGTAGCGTGCTTGTATGGGTACATGTGTGAGTGTATTAGGTGTGTGTATTAATTTTCCTTCCTCTTTGTGTGTTTCGTTGCATGTTACAGCATTTCAGACTCGTTCATGAGATCCAAACTCGGTAATGGGAGATTTGGAGTTGTACTCATTATGGACCTAATATAATGGCGATTCGAAGACTGATCAGTGAGATAATCCATAGTTCAGTACCGGCTCGTGCAGTGAAGACCTGACGCGATTCAGTTCCAAAATTGCATCATTTCATGTGACTGTTTGTTCTTGTGTATTTTTTTTATTTATTATTGTCGATATGCGCTTACATGTTACTCTTATAATTTCATGTGACTTTTTGTTATATTTTTTTATCAGTTTGATTACTTGTATTACTTCATGAAACATCGATGACTGTTTACTTTATTCACATTGTTGATATGAGCTTGTATCAGCGTCATTCCATGTGTTGGTAGTTTGTCGCTATTGGATTAGGCCTAATTTGGAAGACTTTAGACTGTGACTAGATTCAATCTATTGATTGGCTGGATTAGTTTATATTTAAGCATCAGATGTATATGGACCTTGTATTTGGATATTGAGATATTAAACTTATATCATTTCATGTATAATCATTTCAAATTCGGACTAGTTGTAAAGGAACTTGGACTATAATTAGATTGATCTTGAGATGATTGGTTCATGACTGTTGTTAGAGTGTATATTTCATGTGAAGAAATTAATAGAAAACTCTTTTATAATAATTCAGATGGGAACTCATTTAGATCTTGAGAATGGTTTAGTTAGGATGTTATCTTATCAGAAATCGATCTTCTTGACACTTGGACTTTTATACAGACTTAGTGAGAGTTAGAGTTGATCTGAGATTTATATTCCTTTCATTGGATCTTGATCAGTACTTAGATATGATTGATTATGTTAGATTATTGGTGGTAAGTAGTTTCAGATTTATTCAATGATTATTAGATTATCGGAGTATAGATGAGCTTAATGATTTGAGTATCAGATATAAACCATTCTATATCGTAGTTGTTTGAGTATTTTTCCTCTTTATATATGATTTCTATATGTGCTGACCTATTATCCTATTTCAGATGTCAGATATTAGTTGTCAGCTACTAAGTTGTCAGATATCAATTTTCAGTTGTCAGATTATCAGCTATTATTGACAACACTAGTTGTTGGAGATATTAGTTACTCTTAATAATAACTCATATTGTTGCTTATTAATAAAAGACACCATAACCCGAGGAACAGGGGTAATTGTCTGATGATGCGTGTCGTGTATTTTGTAAGGACTTATTATAGTATTGAGTTGTGGGTTCCAACCTGGGGAACAAACGTTGTACTAGCTACCTAGTTATTCAGTTGTCAGTTGTCAGGGCTATGCCCAGATTACTATGCCACACTAATTGACTTTTCATGTGAGGCTGTGGTCCTTAGTTATTAGAGCCTTGCGGCTTGCCCTGATTCAGTGTCAGGGGAGTTAGACCGTGGTACCGGGCATGCACGGTAACCTTCCAAAACACATGCACTACATTGGCAGGCAATTACATCAGTGATAACTTTATTTGATATGTGGGAAAATGGCTGTGGTATGGGTCACAGCTAAGTATTACATTAGTTAGGTTAATAATAACTAATCAGACTAGTGATATATGCTAGGTTACATATCTTTGATATCAGTAGTTATTTTACTGTGATATGAGTTATATCTTGTTCATAGCATCTTTTTGATATTGATTATTTAGTTATCTTATATTTACCGATGTATCATGTTATTAGTTGGTTATCTGTTTATACATGTTGCTATTATCACATTATTTCTTACTTGTTTAGTGTTATATGTACATATTGTTTATACGCACGAGCACCTTCCCTTTTTCACCCACACTCATTAGGTCACTTCTGACGACCCTGGATTTGCACGTCCAGGCCGGATATGCTTTATTTCAGTGATCAGGTGTCCGATGAGCCCGTGTATGTTGCGAGGAGTCTGAAGTTTCTCTCTACCTGATACTGGTATTCTTATCTCTCATGCCTTTTTTTATTCCTGCGATTATTACTTGATTCATCTAAATCGGACTTGGCTTCTATTACATTTCTAATTTCATATGATATCATGTGTGGATGCTTATATGTCATAATGCAGTGATCAATGATTTATTATAGTTTAGATTTTTATAGCTTGTTTTGGGTTACTTAAGGCTTAGCGTGTATACGTGGGGTAATTTTTCTTGCGTATATGTGTCGTCGACTCTCATCACGTCTCCACTCTAGTGTATTTTGAGAAGCGGGGCGTGACACCAAAGAATCATGTTATTTTGGAAACCAAGATTCAATTTCAGCATACCCATTTGAACTTGACCAAAATTATAATTTTGAGAACCATAGTGACATTTTGGCAAGTTATCCCTTTCCTAAGATTGAACTTGAGAATGAATGTGATCCTAAACCTCAACTTGGTAATTCAATTTCACTTTTTAACTCAATAATCACTCTGGTTACTTTACCTGATTTTAATCCTTTTTTCGAGTCAGTATTGGATCCTGTGCCAGTTTATTGTGAAATTGAATCATAAATCTTTTACGATCAACATATTGAACTTGATCAATATTATACTTTTTAAAATCCCATTGATAAATTGGCAAGTTCTCATTTTTATGAAATTGAACTCAATCAGGAATATGACTCAGATCCTCAATTTTGTGATTCAGTTCAAATTTTTAAATTAATATTGACTCCTATTTTGTTACCCGATTTAATCAACATTTTAGAGTAGTTTCGATTCTCATACCTATCATTCTTGAACTTGAATTTCCATTCTTGGTAAGTCACGTTTTACTATGGAAAAATAAATGTAAACTAGAGTTTCAACTTCTTAATTTGGACCCACTTTATGAACAAATTTCGACTCCAGAACTTTTATTTGATTTCAGTTAATTTCCTAAGTCAATATTAGTTCTTGTACTTTCTGAGCCTAAATCAATCATTCCATCATTTAACAGTCCATTCTAGGATAAAGGTGGTGATAAAATGACAGTGAAATTATTATGAATATTTGAAAATTAGATGGGGTAAAATTTCTAATAAAAATCATCCATATTTACATCATAATTGTGGGTTTTATTAGAGAGATCACTAGTGGGTTCCTGTGAACTCCACGCAATTTGAATTAGGCTGCATTTTGTTGGCTAATCAGACCACCTCTGGAACCATCACCTTGAGGTAATTTTTTTTCCCTCTCTATTTGTTTCATACATACACACATTTATGATGCATTGGGGACAATGCATGAGATATGTATGGGGAAGGGTCTACTAACGTAGAGTTTTTTTAGATTTGTTTTAACTTTTTAATTCTTTTAGGATATTCTTAGAAATTCTTCCTTTTGTATAGAAATTTTTCCTTTTCTTAAAATTTTTTTTGAAATAAGAGGCAAAGTTATGATATATTTTTAAGAAAATTAAGATGATCTTAAAAACTGATGAAATCTTAATTATGACATCTTAAACTTTATCAAAATAATGGATCTTGTTTAAAAATTATAGGTTAAGTAAGAGAGATTAGGGAGATAATTTTATCTTGAACTTTTTTGCCTTGAATAGTATGCACTTCACACTTACACATTTTTGGGATGGAAGCAAAGGCCTAAAATGCCATAAATAAATAGCAAAATAAATAAAAAAATATATGGTTATAAAAAAATAACTTATTAAAGCTAGATAACTATACCTCAAAAAGCATGATTATTCACGCCTAACGGTGGTCAAAAGAAACACATAATCCCCCTAAGTTTTGTGGCCTTATTTATTTGAGTCCTTAAGCCCGAGAGATGTTTTCTCATGTGATGCTCTAAGATCGTCTGATTTGAAACCCATTGACTAAAAGTTCACTACCCAGGTAAACTAGAAAGCCTAAGAAAACTAAGAAAAGAAAAAAGAAATATATATATATAAATAAATGGCTTGATGGTTAGAGTTGAAATCTTAGAAATCTTCACTTCACAAAGTGCATATTATCTAGATTTTATGAAGGATAAAATATTTAATCCAATTTTGAATTCTTACCTTAATTGAAGACAAGATCTTGCATATAGACTAAGTTTAAGAAAGAATAATTTTTGGTAGACCTATGATCTTAGATCGCTTAAATTTTTGCAAAAATATTTTGAAAACTTTTCTCTTTCAAAATGCGTTTTTCAAAATACAAACTTTTATTTTCTTTCTATATGGATTTTATGAGTGTAATCCGCTGAAAATCCTCAGGAGACAAAACTCCTCCTCTAGGGGTAAACTAGAGGTTTAAGGACTTATTGTACATGCTCAGTGCATCGCGTCACCTGCGAAAGTGGTGTAATAACATTCTTAGGTTATTTTTTCTTTTTCTAGTTTTACTCGGGACGAGAAAAAGATAAGTGTGGATGTGTGATTAGTTTATGATTCAGCATTATTACATCGTATTTTCCTACCGATTTATGAATAAAATAACGATTCTCACCCGTATTTTGGTCTATTTTGTAGATAATCAAGAGATAAAGGGTAAAGTCAAAATAAGAGCCTAATTAAACCCAATTTTGGATAATTAAATCTCATTACCTGGAGGTCAAGCTAGAGAGCTTTTAGAAGATACAAAGATACATTGGGTCCAAAAGTTGGGCGCAAATTTAAAGAAAATCGGATCCAAATACCCAAATCCAAGACCATCTAGAAGATCCTCAAAGCTGGGCGAAACTACAGAGAAAACACCAGGGTACTTGGCCCTGGTATTGTCGTAGAAATGCGGCTTTTGCCTGATTTCCACAACAATCTTGTGGTATGACACATGGCCTCGTCTTGCCTTCTAGAGACTTCCTATGCCTGTAAATACTGCAATTCAGACTAGAGATGGAGGGGTGAGAGAGCGAGAATTAGGGTTTTTTCTCTTTAGTGTAGGCTAGTGTAATTCTTCTTCTTCTTTTATTTTGTATTTTTCTTTCTTTTTAGATTCATGTATTAGGGCTGAGTTGATTCTGGAAGGAGAGATATATTGATGGAATAGAGAGTGACAATCTATGTAAAGATGTCTCCTTTCTTCTCCACTAAAATCTTCTCCAATTCAATATGATGCTTAGCTAGTTTCTTTTCATGACAATCTAACTACAAATCACTAACTAGTTAACCACTTATTTGATAATTCATATGAATCTAATAGCATCTACAAGACCTTACTCTTGCAAGAGCCATTGATGGCTCATGATGATGAATTCTAATATTCTAACATTTCAACCTTTAACCCACTGACAAGCTAACTTGCAATGTCTTCTTTATTTTATGCTCACCTCTACTTGATTTTGATGATCTAATAGTAGCTTTCACATTGTTATGCAGTTTGGATGTGTTTGAATATGGAAGAGCAATCTTATGAGGCATGCTTTGTATCGTCTCTTGAAGTTAAGGACTAGTGATGGCCAAAGATCTATGTGAGGCAACAACCACTAAAAAGTTAGCATGTTAGTGGAGCAATTAGTAGTTAGTTGAGCAATTAGTAGTTATTGTTGGCTCCAATTGTTTTGTGTTTTGATGATGACAAACCAAATTAGAGCTATTTGGTACTAATAAGTTTGTTAAGATAAGTTTCAGGTTTGTACCATGTTTAGAGACCATTCGCTTAGCTATTGCAAGAACTTCTTAGTTCCACAAAGCAAGGAAGGCAAATTGCACATCAAGGAAGGATCATAGAAGAGAAGGCACTAGCAAGGCATTGGATGGCTCAAAGACTTGAAGATAACTCAAGAAGTCTTCATGTAATTTGTTTTTCAGTTTATAGTATGTTAAAGAATAGTGGATAGGTTTGAAGCTCTATCACACACGTTTTTGCGCACATGCTCATTCCAAAATAATTTCTTATAAATTATACAAAAATATTTTGCATACAAGTTTTTGCCTACAGATATATATTTATGTTTTATACTATTCCCTGTTCAAAAGTATTTTTGTTAAAATCAAAATCCTCTTTGTTTTCTTTCTTAAAATCGATTTTTGACCTGATCCGGTCGACCGGGACAGTCGACCGAGTCTGTGTCAGTCTGGTCCGGTCGACCGGACCAGTCGACCGCAGTCCTGGCAGAGGCACGTATCAGTGTGCACGTCTGCCAGTCGACCGGGGCGGTCGACCGAGATATTGTTTTTGCTCACAGGTTTTATCAGTCGACCGGGTCGGTCGACCGCTAGCCTATAACGGTCAAATTTTTGAACTACCGGTCGACCGGCCCAGTCGACCGATCTGACCGTTTGAACAGTAACGGGCAGATTTTTAAGAACTGTTTATTTTTGTCTTTTGTGTTTAAAAATTCGTTTAAAGATATATTTTGATCTAATTACCTCCTAAACATCAGTAATTATGTTTTATCCCTAAACCCTAGCCCTCTCCTATAAATAGGGGTGTTTGGGGAGAAATTGGTAACAACAATTTTTGCTAAAAATTCAAAAGTTTAAGGCTTTCAAAGTTCTTGGTTTTTGTGCTAAATTCTCTCATTTTCTGAAGGGTTTTCAAAAGTTTTTCTCTGATTTCAATTTCTTTTCCTTACACACAAAAGAGCTTCAATTCTACTCATTATTCTCTAAGGACCTTTGTAAGGGAAGAGATTTTTGAAAGAGAGAGTTTATGGTCTTATGACTACTCAGATATTCTTGTGATTGTAATTGAGGAGTTGGGTACTCCGGTTGTAATTGTTCTTTGTGATAGTGGAAGTAGCTAGAATCCTTCTGGGGAAGGCGGGGAGTAGAGCTGGGTGCTCGAACCTCGATAACATATCCTTGTGTTTGCGATTGGTTTACTTTCTTGCACTCTTTTACTATACTTGCTCTTATTCTTGCTCATCATAATCATTGTCATATTTACTTGCTTGCATTCATCTTGTGAAATTTGATTGTTGTAGCTTTAAATTTTTAATTTGCCCCGTGATTAGCATTGTCACCTATTCACCCCCCCTCTAGGTGACTTTTCAATTGGTATCAGAGCTTGGACTCTAGGTTTGGCTTAACATCCATAGAGAGATCCTTAAAATATTCCTAATCAACATTTTCATTGCATTCATTCATCACTAGTAAACATGGCCGACAACATTAAATCCCCACCTAAATTTGATGGCCTCAATTTCCCAATTTGGAAGGTTAGGATGACTATATTTTTGCAATCTTTGGGTAGCTTAGTAGCCAAGTCCTTGACCAAACCCTATGAAGCACCCGTTGGTGATGAGAGCACTTGGACCGACCTTGACTTTAAACTTTATGAGGCTAACTCCAAGGCCCAAAACTCCCTATTAACCGCCTTGAATGAGAATGACCTTACACGGGTAATTCATTGCCAATCCGCCTATGAGATTTGGCAACACTTATTGGTCACACACGAGGGGACTTCACAAGTCAAGAGAGCTAAGATAGATCTCTTGAGGTCCCAATATGAGTCATTTAAAATGCTTGATGATGAGTCTATTGATAGTATGGCTACAAGGTTTACTAAAATCACTAATGGTCTTTCTTCCTTAAGTGATGACATCTCCAACGATCAAAAGGTGCGGAAAGTTATTCGGGCTCTTCCTTCATCATGGGAGATCAAGGCCACCACCCTTGAAGGAGTTGAACGATAAGGACGAGATGGACCTCATTAGTCTCATTGGGAACCTAAAGACCCATGAGATGGAGAAGAAGGCAAGAGAAGAGGCCACTACTTCAAAGAAGAAATCCATAGCCTTCAAGACTTCATCCACCAATGATGACGATGAAGATGACGAAGAAGAAGATGAGGAGCTAACTCTACTTGTGCGGAATGTCAAGAGGTTGTACCGAAAGAACAAGTTCAACTTCCAGAGAAAATTTGAAGGCAAAGAGGAGCGGAGGATCATATGTTACAATTGCCGCAAACCCGGACATATCATGGCGGATTGTCCGGAGTTCAAGAAGAAAATGACTTCCTCCTTCAAGCCAAAGAAGCCGGAGGAGAAGAAAGCCTACAAAGCTACATGGGATTCGGAAAGCGAGTCCGAAGAGGAGGTGGATCAAGCTAATATGTGTTTCATGGCAAACACACCCAAGGTAACCCCTCAATCCCTTGATGATGAAGATGATGATGTAAGTAAGGAAGTTCTAGTGCATGCTTTTGTAGAACTTTCTGAAACTTATGATAACAAGAAACTTGAATGCATAAAATTACAAAAAGAAGTTGCTTTTCTTAAGAATCAACTTGCCATTGTTTCTAAAGAAAAAGATGATATTTCTTCTAATTTCATTTCCATGCAAAAAGAATTTTGTGCCTACAAGAGTACTTGTAAGGCAAAATCTCCTATTATTGATGAAAAAGAAATTTCTTCTTTCAAATCCAAAATGAATGATTTTGAAAAAGTTTTAAATGATTGTGCTTTCAATACTAAGAAACTTGAGAACATGTTTTCTAAAAAGCACACTTCACATGCTAAAATTTCACAAGATAAAAATTCTCATGCTCATGCTCACAATGCTCATGCTCACAAATCACACACCCATTATGCTTTTAAATATGGTAGAGTATATAGATGCACATATTGTGGTAAAAATGGACATTTAGCTAAGTTTTGCTATGATCAACTAAATAAAACAAATAATCTTGTTTGGGTTCATGACACTAACCCTAGAGGACCCAAGAAAATGTGGGTACCAAAATTAAGTCTTAAATTGTTTGATGTAGGTACACACCAAAGCTCCAAGACGTAGGGAGCGGTGGTACCTTGATAGTGGTTGTTCAAGACACATGACATGGGACATCAACAACTTCACAACCCTATCAAGGTACATGGAAGGTGGCACCGTCACCTTCGGGGATGACTCCAAAGGAACTATCATCGGTATAGGTAACATTCAAATTGGTGCATCTCCTATTATTGAGAATGTTGTTTTAGTAGATGGTTTAAAACATAATTTGCTTAGCATTAGCCAACTTTGTGATCGTGGACTTAAAGTTGTTTTTGATGATACTTCTTGCAAGATTTTTGATGTTAAATCTAATGATTGTATTCTTACCGGTTTTCGTGATAATAATGTTTATATCATTAACATGCTTAATTTAGATTGTTCTACTAAATGCTTGAATGCTTTTGATGAAAATTCTTGGCTTTGGCATAGAAGATTAGGACATGCATCTTTTGACCATATTTCTAGGATTAATTCAAAGGAATTGGTGAAGGGTATACCTTGCTTGAATTTTGAGAAAGACCGCATTTGTGGTGCGTGCCAACTTGGGAAACAAACCAAGTCTTCCTTTAAACCAATCAAGGATATCATGTCAACTAGGCCTTTAGAATTAATTCATATGGATCTTTTTGGACCAACTAAAACTAAGAGTTTAAATGGAAGTAGATTTGCATTTGTTTTAGTTGATGATTTCTCCCGTTTTACTTGGGTTTTCTTTTTGCAAAATAAAGATCAAACTTTTTCTCACTTAAGATTTTTCGAAAAAGAGTTGAAAAAGAAAAAGGTTTTCCGATTTTGAGAATAAGGAGTGATAGAGGTGGTGAGTTTGTTAACCAACTCTTCATGACTTATTGTGATGAAAAGGGAATCAAGCATGAAATGTCTTGTCCTAGAACTCCACAACAAAATGGAGTTGTAGAAAGGAAAAATAGGACACTTCAAGAGATGGCTAGGACAATGATAAGTGAATATGACCTCCCTCAATATTTATGGGCCGAGGCCGTAAATACCGCATGCTATATATCGAATCGTATTTATTTATGCAAAAATTCTTCAAAAACTTCTTTTGAAATGTATCATTCTAGAAAACCAAATGTTGCATATTTTAAAGTTTTTGGATGCAAGTGTTTTGTTTTGAATACTAAGGATAATTTGGGTAAATTTGATGCTAAGGCTTATGAGGCTATCTTTGTTGGATATTCCTCTACTAGCAAAGCATATAGAGTTTTCATTAGATCTTCTCAAACTATTGAAGAATCCATGCATGTTAAATTTGAAGAATCTAATGTGGTTGTTGAGAATGTTGTAGAGATTGAACCATTAGGTGAAGACATGGAGAGACTATCCTTGAAGGACTCACCCGCTCAAGAAGAAAAGCTAGATCCTATTGGTGAAGTTCAAGAGGATAAGGAGGAAAGCACTCAACCGCTTCCTAAAGCTTGGAGATACGCTACAAATCATCCTAAGGAGCTCATCTTGGGTGATGCATCTAAAGGAGTCACAACGCGCTCCAAACTCCATGACCTATGTGGTAACTTTGCTTTCATTTCTCATTTTGAACCCAAGGGCATTCTCGAAGCCGAGACGGACCCATATTGGTTGCTTGCCATGCAAGAGGAACTCAATCAATTTGAGCGCAACCAAGTTTGGCACCTTGTTCCTAAGCCCCACGATAGACCAATAATTGGTACTAAGTGGATCTTTAGAAACAAGATGGATGAGTCCGGAAATGTCATTAGGAATAAAGCTAGGTTAGTGGCCCAAGGTTACACTCAAGTTGAAGGAATTGACTTTGAGGAGACCTTTGCACCCGTAGCACGGCTTGAAGCCATACGGATGACACTAGCTTTTGCATGTTTTAAAAATTTTAAACTTTTTCAAATGGATGTAAAAGTGCATTTTTAAATGGTTTTATTAATGAAGAAGTTTATGTTTCTCAACCTCCCGGTTTTATTGATCATGTTCATCCCGATTTTGTTTTTAAACTTGATAAAGCTTTGTATGGATTGAAACAAGCTCCAAGAGCTTGGTATGAAAGGCTTTCTAGTTTTCTCATTTCAAATGATTTTGTTAAAGGCAAAGTAGACACAACTCTTTTTACTAAGCATGTTGATAATGATATTTTAATTGTGCAAATTTATGTTGATGATATAATTTTTGGATCTACTAATGAGCTTTTGTGCAAGGAGTTTGAAAAGGTAATGCAACTAGAGTTTGAAATGTCTTCCATGGGTGAGCTTAATTTCTTCCTTGGACTCCAAATCAAGCAATTGCAAGACGGAACCTTCATTAACCAAGCCAAGTACGCAAAGGAGCTAGTAAAGAAGTTTGGGCTTGAAGGATCAAAGGCTTGCAACACTCCAATGGCAACTACAACCAAGCTTGATAAGGATGATCAAGGTAAAAATGTTGATATTAAATTATATAGAAGCATGATAGGAAGTCTTTTATATTTAACGGCAAGTAGGCCGGATATCATGTTTAGTGTGTGTCTTTGTGCTAGATTTCAATCGTGTCCTAAAGAGTCTCATCTTATTGCGCTAAAACGCATTATTCGTTATATTAAGGGCACAATTGGGATGGGTCTTTGGTATCCGAAAACTAGAGATTTTTCAATGACTAGCTATTCGGATGCCGACTATGCGGGTTGTAGAGTAGATAGAAAGAGTACTAGTGGGACATGTCAATTTCTTGGTAATTGTCTTGTTTCATGGTCCTCTAGGAAGCAAAATTCCGTAGCTCTCTCAACCGCCGAGGCGGAGTATGTTGCCGCGGGGGCTTGTTGTGCACAAGTCCTTTGGATGAAACATACTCTCCTTGATTTTGATTTGCACTTTGATCATATAAAAATATTTTGTGATAATACTAGTACTATAAACATGACCAAAAATGCAAATCAACATAGTAAGACCAAGCACATTGAGATTAGATATCACTTTCTTAGAGATCATTTGAGAAAGGTGATATAGATATTGATTATGTTTCCACAGATTTACAACTAGCCGATATTTTCACTAAACCCCTTGATTTTGCTAGATTTTCGTTTATTTGTGGAGAACTTAATGTTTGTATTATTGAATAGACATGTTTTTCATAACCCTTTTTGATGTATGACAAAAAGGGGGAGAATAAGTTTACATGACAAAAATAAGTTCATTTGGTCTTGGTTCCATATGAATTTATATGCTTTAATTTTAAAGATTTGTTTTATGAGTTTTATGTTTATGTATGTATGAGTTTTTGTGTTTTAGTTGTTTTGGTATTTTTGGTATCAAGAGCAATTTTTGTGTTTTATATTAGTTTCAATAATTGGTGCATCATTTCAATTATTGATATCTAGAGCATATTCTTGTGTTTTATGTATAGCATAATTTGAGGGGGAGTTTTCTCCTCCCTATATTTTTGTTAATAGCCTATTTGTTTTGTCATCATCAAAAAGGGGGAGATTGTTGGCTCCAATTGTTTTGTGTTTTGATGATGACAAACTAAATTAGAGCTATTTGGTACTAATAAGTTTGTTAAGATAAGTTTCAGGTTTGTACCATGTTTAGAGACCATTCGCTTAGCTATTGCAAGAACTTCTTAGTTCCACAAAGCAAGGAAGGCAAATTGCACATCAAGGAAGGATCATAGAAGAGAAAGCACTAGCAAGGCATTGGATGGCTCAAAGACTTGAAGATAGCTCAAGAAGTCTTCATGTAATTTGTTTTTCAGTTTATAGTATGTTAAAGAATAGTGGATAGGTTTGAAGCTCTATCACACACGTTTTTGCGCACATGCTCATTCCAAAATAATTTCTTATAAATTATACAAAAATATTTTGCATACAAGTTTTTGCCTACAGATATATATTTATGTTTTATACTATTCCCTGTTCAAAAGTATTTTTGTTAAAATCAAAATCCTCTTTGTTTTCTTTCTTAAAATCGATTTTTGACCTGATCCGGTCGACCGGGACAGTCGACCGAGTCTGTGTCAGTCTGGTCCGGTCGACCGGACCAGTCGACCGCAGTCCTGGCAGAGGCACGTATCAGTGTGCACGTCTGCCAGTCGACCGGGGCGGTCGACCGAGATATTGTTTTTGCTCACAGGTTTTATCAGTCGACCGGGTCGGTCGACCGCTAGCCTATAACGGTCAAATTTTTGAACTACCGGTCGACCGGCCCAGTCGACCGATCTGACCGTTTGAACAGTAACGGGCAGATTTTTAAGAGCTGTTTATTTTTGTCTTTTGTGTTTAAAAATTCGTTTAAGGATATATTTTGATCTAATTACCTCTTAAACATCAGTAATTATGTTTTATCCCTAAACCCTAGCCCTCTCCTATAAATAGGGGTGTTTGGGGAGAAATTGGTAACAACAATTTTTGCTAAAAATTCAAAAGTTTAAGGCTTTCAAAGTTCTTGATTTTTGTGCTAAATTCTCTCATTTTCTGAAGGGTTTTTAAAAGTTTTTCTCTGATTTCAATTTCTTTTCCTTACACACAAAAGAGCTTCAATTCTACTCATTATTCTCTAAGGACCTTTGTAAGGGAAGAGATTTTTGAAAGAGAGAGTTTGTGGTCTTGTGACTACTCAGATATTCTTGTGATTGTAATTGAGGAGTTGGGTACTCCGGTTGTAATTGTTCTTTGTGATAGTGGAAGTAGCTAGAATCCTTCTGGGGAAGGCGGGGAGTAGAGCTGGGTGCTCGAACCTCGATAATATATCCTTGTGTTTGCGATTGGTTTACTTTCTTGCACTCTTTTACTATACTTGCTCTTATTCTTGCTCATCATAATCATTGTCATATTTACTTGCTTGCATTCATCTTGTGAAATTTGATTGTTGTAGCTTTAAATTTTTAATTTGCCCCGTGATTAGCATTGTCACCTATTCACCCCCCCTCTAGGTGACTTTTCAGTTAGTAGCTATGAGTTTTCTTTCATCATTTTTCTTCTTTCCTTTTACTTTGTTTTAAAATCCTTTTCAAAATCATTATACCATTTTCCTATCCACGTTTTCATCGTCTTCTTTGTTCTCCATTGTTTTCATTTCTTCACCATAAAGTTCATCTTCTTTACCATTTTGTTTTTAAACCCACTTTCTCAAGTCACTTCGCTTTTCATTTCATTCAATTTTCTTGCTTTTATTTAACCGATCCCACAACCACTTTTCTATTATTTTCACTTTGTCGTTTTCATCGCCTCTCCACCTATCACTTTTAGTTTTCTTTTTTTTTCTTTTTCTCTTTCTTTAACAAAGAAGAACTTATTAGCATAATACGTGAACGGACATTAATGCTTCTATTGCCTACCATCCTTGTGGATTCAACCTGTTGAGCCAATGCTATAACGGAAGTATCGAGGGAACATTAGCACACATATAAAATATCATTGATTCTAAAATACACATCTTCAAGTGCTTGTTTCACTTCAATTAGCTGCCTTGGAGTTCGTCTTTTCAGAGTGTCAACAAAACTCCCTTCAAAGTTTTGTGAATCTATAATGAATTGGTACAGATTTTGACATACTTTGAACCTGAAACCTGAGACCTAAATTTTGACATTGCTTAGGTCAGGAAAGCCCATTTGGTGCGAAATTATACTTAACCTGATCGCACGATTAGTTTAACTTAGGATCTTTATGAGGAATGAGCTTCGCGCGAAGCTAATAAATAGCTCTTAGTGGAGCCAAGATGACTTTTCAGGCAAAGCTAAGGATGAGCGCTCAACGGAGCTAAAATGAAGCTTCAGTTGAAGCTAAAGATGAGCTCTCAGTATAGCTAAGATAAAGCTTCAGGTGAAGCTAAAGATGAGCTCTCAGTGGAGCTAAAATATAAGCTCTTAGTGGAGCTAACAAAGCTTCCTGTGAAGCTAATAATGAGCTCACGACGGAGCTAAAATAGAGCCTCGTGCAAAGCTCAAGATGGCATTTGAGCGAAGTTAATCAACTTTGTTACTTAGATTTTCGAACCTCCAACAGCAGTCAATCTCTTGTTTATTTTCATTTCATAATGAGTAGATAAATCGTTTTCTGGGATCACTAATTAATCTTTCTACTTCTTCTTTCTTGATTGAATTTTATGAAAGAACTCTCTTGAATCATAATGCCTAAAGTTGAACTTTATTCTTGAAAGCTCATGATGATGCTCTTCTTTTAAAACTTGGACTTTCAAAGCACAAATATTTTTAAATCATTTTTATTTCATACTTGCTTCTTGGTGCTTGATAGTTTAACATTCTATTTTTAATGTTGTGTTAAGAAAGACCTCAAGATTTGATCCAAAATCATCTCATTTGTTTTACTTGAACACTAAAAGAAATTAATTTTTTGCCTATGATAAAAATGATGCACTAAAAATGTTCTTGAGATAAGTAGTTAAGTAAAAAATTAGTGAGCCCAGATCTTTTCCTATATAAAAAAATAACCAAACAATCTTCATCATTTTTAAAGATAACCTTTTCAAAAGTATTCTCTAATTTTTAAGTTTTTCTTTTAATCACTTTCTTTCTCTCCATTCTCTTTTCAACTAAAAAACAAAACTCCATTCTTTGTTACTTAACGAAAGCACCAAAAAGCTTCTATCGCATTCCTCCTCGTGGACATGACCCGTTTGCCCAAAGCTTCACGATAATCCTTTTACTTTCATTTCTTCATCAATTTTTGGCGCCGTTATCGGGGAGGAGACAGTGTAATTATTTTCTAACAAGTTTGGTGTCTTGTTTTAGGGACGTCAAGATTTAGATTGAGCATTCAAGCTTTGTAGGAGAAGACTTGCTATTCTGTGCCTCTATTCTCGAAAGTAGGAAACAGAATTTTAAGAAATTGCATTACAAAAGTTGAAATTTCTTTGTTAGACTACTAAAAACTCTTTTTTGCAGGGCATAATGCTTGGAAAAATAAAGTTTTTGTGTTATTATTCTTGCTATATCTGATATTCACAATCCCCATTTTAATCCAATAGTAATCTGAGTGATTGTTAATTACTTAAAAAAACGTTTAGACTTGCATTCTAGGCATTTGTCTAATTATGTTTATTTTACAATTACTATTGAAGATAGCTGGAGACAAGGTACGTATGCATAGCATATAGTTCAGGAAACATTCTTGGGTGATATTTGCTTTTAAATTTTACTTTCCTATATCTTGCACACTTTGCACTATCAATTCTAAGGGCAAACCAAAATCAAGATAAGGTGGGAAAGTCATTACCCTTTCTTAGCCCACAAACCATCTCCAAGCACGCACAGCCTAAGCCTAATTTAAAATCTGATAGACGTTGGCCTTAGGGACATCTCGAACTCACTAGGAGATTTTTCTAAGAAGGAAGGTGTTAGAATTTGACTCTTGCTAAACCAGTATCTAGGAAAGGGATTGAAGGGCGAAGCTCTGAAGGCTAGTGGTTTGGCTTAATTAGGCCCGTCGCTTTTGCGTGGATACCTCCCACCAATCTTGCCCTGACCTAGCTGATTAGCTTGTTGTCAAAGTCTGCATTATACCTTCTGTGGACAATCAACCAGTTAGGAGTTGTCTAGGTCAAGGTTACCTTAGACTAGGCTTGGTTGATTACTCTTGTTGACTATTGGTAAACTTATTTGTGATTGTATTTGTATATGCAAGTGTGGTCAAGAGACCCTAATTCATCTAAGTTGACTAGAAACGCATCACCACCCAAGTTTGAACCAAGACAAGGTCTGGTTATGGCTCAACCGACATCTTTGCAGTATAGGTTCTATCCCATTAGAACCTCACTTTCATCTTGCATCCAACTCCCATCGATTAGTGAATACATTTTTGAGCTCAACCCTCAGTTCATCAACACACTCCCCAAGTTTCATGGATTAGAGTCCGAAGATGCTTATTTCTTCATAAGAGAATTTGAGGAAGTATGTCTAATGACGAAAATCCCACACCTTGTAGATGATGATATTAGGTTTAGATTTGTCCCTTTCACTGTTAAGGACTTAGCCAAGAAATGGCTTTATAGCTTAGCGGTCAGCTCTATCACATCTTGGGATGGTTTCATCAAGGTCTTCTTGAAGAAATTCTATCCAACTCATAAGACCGCTCTCATTAGGAAGAACATCATGTAATTCAAGTAAGAACCTGGTGAACCGTTTTGGAGGTACTTTGAACGCTTTAAAGACCTTGTCCAATGTCCTCATCATGGAATAGAGAAATGGCGATAATACCAAATTCTTTATGACGGTTTAGATTATTCGACCAAGACCCTCTTAGAAAGCATGTGCTAAGGGGGATTCTTATAGAAGGATGAAAATGAAGGATGGGATTTATATGAGAATCTAGTAGAAAAGACCATCCAATGGGAACGTACTAGTGAAACCTCGAGAAACTCAAACTCCATCTCTTCAAAAGGAGGTCTCCATTTTATTGAATCATCCATAGCTAATGAGGCTAAGTTAGCTAACCTAGCAAGAAAACTAGAAGCTTTAGAAACTAAGGAACCAAGTCCAGTAAATCAAGTTAGCCCAAACCAATTTCTAACTCCGGGCTATACTTATTGTCAAGCCTTAAATCATGTGTTCGAGGAGTGTCCCGTGTTTCAGGCTTAGCAACAACACCCTGAACCAATGACGGCCATTTGAAGGCCGAATAATAATCCTTATGCACCAACGTACAATCCTGGCTAGAGAAATCACCCAAATTTCTCATGGATCCAAAATAATAATGACCACTCATGGTCAAATCATGCAAGCAACTTCCATCATACTAATAATTCTTCCAATCATCAACCCAACTTTTCCAATTTTCATTACAATTCTCCCAACCATCCACCTAATTTTTCAAACTATCAACAAAACTTTTCCAACTAAACTCCACAATCTTCCTTTCAGAATCCTCAATTAGAAAGGAGAATAACTGACTTTGAGAGAAACATGGAAAGATACATGAAGAACCAAGATTCTCTCATGCAAACTATACAGAGGCTAGAGGTTCAAATGAGCCAATTACCCACTTCACAGAATGAGAGACAAAAGGGTACCTTACCTAGTCAGCCAATAACCAATTCTAAGAATTCTCAACAAGCTCATTTGGCTGAGGATCAATCATTAAATCAATGTAATGATGTTCATTCATTGAGGTCAGGAAAGAAAGTTGATAATCAAGTGTCAAAACCAACCAATCGCATTCAGCATAGCCACAATCAAACATCCACCTCATCTAATCCCACTCCTCCAAAATCTGAAGAATCTGAAAAAGATAAGTCAACTAGTCAGGTGCACCAGCCTATAGTACCATTTCCTAATAGGTTGAAAAACAACAAGTAAAATTCACACATGGATAAGATAATTGAGAACTTCAATCAAGTGAAGATAAATGTGCCACTTCTTGATGCCATTCAACAAGTCCATCCTATGCTAAGTTTCTTAAGGACATGTACACTAAGAAGAGAAAGACTAATGTATCTAAAAAGGTCTTCTTACCCACTATCATTAGTGAGCTACTATCGAGTCTAATCCCTGTCAAGTACAAGGATCCAGGTTGTCCCACTATTACTTGTACCAAAAGACAAGCTGAGATTAGTTGTGCACTTCTTGATTTGGGAGCAAGTATCAACTTGCTTCCATTCTCAGCTTATCAACAACTCGGGTTGGGTGATCTTAGTCCAACTCGAGTCACTATCCAACTAGCTGACCGTTCAGTTAAAGTTCCAAAAGGGAAAATTAATGATGTCCTTATCCGGGTCGGGGAGTTTATTTACCCCGTTAATTTCATAGTTCTAGAGACACAACCTGTGTCCAATCCTAGGGCTCAAACTCCTGTTATCCGAGGGCGACCATTCCTTGCTACTGCCCATGCCATCATCAATTGTAGGAATGGGTCCATGAGGTTAACCTTTAGGGACATGACTAGAGAAGTCAATGTCTTCAACCTAGGAAAACAACCCCATGATGTTGATGACCAAACATTTGAAGTCAACCTCATAGAGAACTTAACAAATGAATATAGGGAAGAATTAGAATTAAAAACTGAGTGTGATTTCGGATTAGAGTCTGACGACTTTAATCTAGATCAGGTTTTTGAGTCTGCTGTGAATTGGGCCTCAAACCCTATTTCACCAAATACGAAGCCAACTAATTTAACTCATCCTTCTAGTGAGCCTTCCTCTTCCTTAGAATTGAAAGCCCTACCTGCGCATCTCAAGTATGTCTATCTAAGCGAACAAGAGACCTTCCCTATCATCATTGCCTCCCATTTAAATAACGGGCAAGAAAAAGATCTTAAAGCAATTCTACGAAAACATATGGAAGCCATTGATTGGACTATAACTGATATAAAGGGATTAAGTCCAACCATTGTTCAATATCCAATTCATCTCAATGAAGATGCCACACCTAAAAGAGACCCGTAGCGTAGGTTAAACCCTATAATGCAAGAGGCTGTTCATGCTGAAATTGTGAAACTCTTAGACAATGGGATAATATATCCCATTTCTGTAGCCAACCGGTCAGTCCTGTCCACGCGATTCCAAAGAAATTCGGTTTCATCATAGTGGAAAACGAGAACAAAGAGTTGGTCCAAACTCGACTTTCCACGAAGATCCAAGTTTGCATTGACTATAGGAAACTTAATACTGCAACTCGTAAGGACCATTTTCCACTCCCCTTGATTAATCAAATGCTTGAACGTTTGGCGGGCCACGAGTATTACTGTTTCCTGGATGGTTACTCGGGGTCTAATCAGATTCCTATTGCACCTGAGGACCAAGAAAAGACTACGTGCACATGTCCATTTGGGACATTTACCTTTAGTCGAATGCCTTTCGGCTTATGCAATGCCCTAGCAACATTTCAACGTTGCATGTTGAGTCTTTTTTCTGATATGGTAGAAGGATTCTTAGAGATCTTCATGGATAATTTCTCCATCTACGAAGATTCATTCACTCAATGTCTCCACCTTTAGAACTTGTTCTCTAACGTTGTGCTGAGAAAATTTTGATACTGAACTGTGAGAAATGCCACTTCATGGTAAAACATGGAATTATCTTGGGTCATGAAATCTCCAAGAAGGAAATTAAAGCGGATAGAGCCAAGATTTAGATTATTGCTAAGCTTCTCATGCCCAAATGCGTGAAGGATATTAGATCCTTCTAAGGACACGTCAGTTTTTACCGAAGATCTATCAAGAATTTTAGCAAGATTGCTAGGCCCTTGACTAATCTGTTAGCTAAGAACGTGTCCTTCACTTTCGATGCTGAATGTATGAATTCTTGGGAGAAGCTTAAGAGAGAGATTATTTCTGCACCAATCATATCTGCACCGAATTGGTCTTAGCCGTTCGAAGTCATGTGCGATGCTTCTGGTTTTGCCATAGGCGCTACCCTAGGACAATAGATTGATAACAAGCAGCACGTGATTTACTACTCTAGTAGGACTCTCAACGATGCTCAATTGAATTACACTACTACTAAGAAGGATTTCTTGGCAGCAGTGTTTGCCTTAGAGAAATCTCATCCCTACCTATTGGGTCCAAAACCACCATTTTCATCGATCATTCTGCACTTAGGTACCTCATGATGAAGAAGGATGCCAAGGCATGACTCATTCATTGGATCCGCCTTCGTCAAGAATTCGATCTCGAGATTCGAGACAAGAAAGGCATAGAAAATGTCATTGCTGACCATCTCTCACGAATCCCTAATTCTCCATGCAATGAATTACCCATAAATGAGGATTTTCCTGATGAAAATCTCTTAGCTATCTTTAGGGAACCTTGGTTTGCTGATATAGTGAATTACTTAGTCACAAACCAAACTTCGTCTCATTGGTCCAAAAATGATATATATCGGTTCTATCCCAAGTCCGGTATTTTTTTTGGGAGGAACCGTATCTTTTTAAGTACTGACCTGACCAAATTATTAGAAGATGCATTCCCGATGAGGAGGTTAAGAGTGTTCTATCGTTTTGTCACGATAATGGATGTGGTGGACACTTTGGTCCCCATAAGACTGCTGAAAAAGTGCTACAAAGTGGGTTCTATTGGCCCACTTTGTTCAAAGATGCTTAGAATTTTGCAAGACGTGCCTTAGATGCCAGATGGTAGGAAGGATCTCAAAATGAGATATGATGCCTCTCAACCCAATTCTAAAAATAGAACTCTTTGATGTTTGGGGCATCGACTTTATGAGTCCATTTTCTAATTCATTTGGAAACCAATACATATTGGTTGTTGTGGACTATGTGTCCAAGTGGGTAGAAGCCATTCCTAGTAAAACTAATGATAACAAAGTTGTCATAAAGTTTTTGAAAGAGAACATTTTCTCACGCTTCGGAACCCCTCATGCTATCATCAGTGATAATGGCACTTACTTTTGCAATAGATCCTTTGAAGCTCTTATGTGAAATTATGCCATAACTCACAAGTTGTCCACACCTTATCATCCTCAAACCAGTGGGCAGGTTGAGGTTTCCAACAGACCAGTCAAGCTTACCTTAGAGAAGACTGTGAACCAAAACCGGAAAGATTAGTCCACCAAACTTGTAGATGCCCTATGTACCTATAGGACCGCTTTCAAGACGATTCTAGAGATGTCTCCTTATAGGTTAGTCTATGGTAAAGCTTGCCACCTACCTGTTGAGTTAGAGCACCGGCCTTATGGGCAATCAAGCAGTCAAATTTCGACTTGACTAAGGCCGGTGACCTTCAGAAATTGCAAATTTCTGAATTAGAGGAGTTAAGAAATGAGGCCTAAGAAAATGCTAAGATCACTAAAGATTGAGTTAAGATTTTTCATGATAAACACATCATAAGGAAAACCTTTGTCCCTTAACAAAATGTCTTACTCTATAATTCTAGGCTTCATCTTTTTTCAGAAAAATTAAAATCAAGATGGACTGGGCCATTCGTTGCTAAAACCGTACACGGTGCTGCAGAGATTAGTGACACCAAGAATGGAAATGACGTTAAGGTAAATGGTCAACGCCTTAAATCTTTCTTGGAATTGGTGCTGGTAAATGAAACGGCTATGGGTCTTTTTGACCCAGTGTATCAGTAACTTTCCTCTTTTTCAATTTATTTCGTGCATCTATACATTTCTTTCATACATTGGAGATAATGCATGAGATAAGTATGGGGGAGGGCTCTAACATGACTAATATAACTAAAAAAATAAAATAAAATAAATAAAAGAAATATATACATATATTTATAAAAAGAGCAAAAACTTTTTGAAAGGTAATGAATAATATTTTGATATATTTTTTGTAAGAAATTAAGTCAATTTTAAGGAATAAGAAAATCATAAATAGGATTTCTTATACTTGGTCAATATAAGATAACTTGTTTGATTTTCAGGGTTAGGAAGAAAATTGATGAAAGTAATTTACTCTTGATCTTTACCTTAAAGAAATATGCACACTTAGGGTTCAAAGACAAAAATTCTTATGCCTTATATAAAAAAAGAAAAAAAAAAAAAAAATATATATATATATATATATATATATATATATATATATATGCAAATCTAATTATTGATTAGCTAGGTACTTTGGCCTAAGCAAGCCTTGGCATTTATGCAAAAGATAATTAGATAAGTATGAAAAATATATATATAAATCCTCTGATTAAGCTGAGTATTTGTGCCTTATGAAGCATAAGTATTCACTCCTAAAAGGGGTACATTTTATAATAAAAACCTTGGTTTCGTGGCCTTATCTGCTTGAGTATTTAAGTCTTAGGGGTGTTTTCTTACCTGGTGTCCTAAAACTATCCGATTTTGGTGTCACCGACTAAAGGCTCGTTACACGGACAGATTAGAAAGCCTAATGGAATTAGGGAATAAATACCACTAAAAAGAAATATAAATAAGGCATAAGAGTTAATGTTAAAGAACCCTTAGTCAAGCTTCACAGTCACGATGGTGCATATGACTCAGGATAAAGTAATAGACTAGATGAGCAACACAATTTGACTTCTTACTTTGACTGATGACATGTTTTTGAATGGAGACTAAGTTTAGGAATGAAAAGTTTGATAATCCTATAACTTATAGATTACTTGAACTCTTACAAATATACTTCAAATATTTTCTCTTCTCAAATGTTTTTCGAAAATACTAACATTTTTCTCTTTCTTTATGGATTTTGTGAGTGCAATCTACTGAAAACCCTCACGAGACAAAACTCGTCCTCTAGGGTAACCTAGAGGTTTAACGACTTGTTGAACATGCTCAGTGCAATCGAGTGATCTGCAAAAGTGGTCTAATAATTGATTAGGATTAGTTTGACGTATTGCTCGAGGGCGAGCAAAAGATAAGTGTGGGGGTGTGATCGGTCACACATATTGCATATATATTGTCACATTACCATGTTTTATATCTAATAAATCCTATTAATAAGTTTTATTCTTCTTTGTTAAATGTAGGCCCATCGCTAAAAGAAAGGGACGAGAAATGAGCCCAAAAGCCCAACAAAATTCTTATTTAATTCAGAATTAATTCAAAATTAGAAGATCAGGGTAGATCAAGGCAGATCAGAGAGGATAAAATCGGTTGAACATCGGATAAAATGGATCTTTACAAATCAATAAGTTAAAACCAATAATCAAAAGCCGTTTTGATCAACCCAGGAGCTGAAACGAGAAAATCAGCAGAAGATATGGGGGAATGATCAAACCTGGGACTTCCACCATTTAGGTGTGGCCACCTGGCCAGGCCACGTTTCCGCAGCAAAGTTGGGGTTGTTGGGGGACCGTTTGCTCCCCCAATCTTCCTACGCCCGCTCCCGTCTGATTTTTCCCTATAAATACCATTTTCGACAGAGAAGAAGGGAGCGAAGACTAAGATTAAATTTCTTGTTCATTTTTAAGATTTTAGGAGCATTGTTAGATAGCTTGGAGAAGTTGTATCTGCTCTTTATTTTTTTAGTTTAGACCAGCATAGAGAGAAGAGTGGAATTGAATGTGTAATTCGTCTTTGAAGTGACAATCAAAGAAGCTTCTACTTGCTTATTCAACTCAACTCGAATTCGGTATGTTTATGTTTGATGTCAAACTCTTGTTTATTTTCATTTCATACTGAGTAGTGATTAGTCTCTAATTTTGCATAATTTTCATCACATTCTCACATTTATTTGATAATAAATTCTGCTAATAATACCTTACTTGCTTGATCCTAGGTTCATGGTGTGCAAATGAAGAAGAAGATCTAAATCACCATTTAATTGGTGATTAAAAGCCTATTATCATAGCCATTGACCTAGAGGAGCTGATTCGGTAAAACCAGGGGTGCAAAATCAGAAACCAGGCACCAGAACTGACAGGAGACAGACTGGGCTGCGTGCGGCACGAGACGCCGCGCGTACTCCACCAAGTGGCCGCGGCACGCGCGCCGCTTTGGGCCAGGGTCTGTCCCCTGGCCCCCTGTTCCCCTGATGCCTATAAATACCCTTGAAGTTTTCCAGAGTGAGAGATAGCCAGAGTTTTAAGAGTAATTTCATTTCCATTTTGTAGTTTAGGGTAGTGTGTGTAGTTTTTCTTCTTCCTCCCTTGTATTTTCCATTTCTTGTAGATCTTGTATTAGAGAGAGAGAGTGGTACATGTTGGAAAGCAAGAGTGCTTGTAATAGAAGGTGACAATCTATGAAAGGTGCTCTCTTACCTTATCTTTGTTTTCTTCTCTCTAATCTCTTTTATATGTATAGCTAGTCCTTTCTCTCATGGCAACTAACTACTAACCATCAACTTACTAACTTCTTTTATGATAATCCACATGAATCTAATAGCCTCGTTTTGGCCTTGCTCTTGCAAGAGCCATTGATGGCTCATAATGATAGATCTAACACTCTAACTTCCTAATCACTAACAAGCTAACATTACTTTACTCCATGCTTCCTTTTCTATAGTATTGATGGTTTAAGTGTAGCTTGCACTTGTTTGATGAGTTGGGTTGTGATGAGTTACATATGGGTCATGCTTTGAGTCGCTCTTGAACCAAGGACTAGTGATGGCCAATGATACATGTGAGGCAACTATCACTAAGAGGTTAGCATGTTAGTGGAGTCATTAGTAGTTAGTGCCATGAGTTTTCTATCTTTTTCACTTTGTTTTAGACATACAAACAAAATCACAAAAACCATTCTTTTCTATGTTTCCCACTTCCTTGTTTTCACCGTACACTTCTCTTTTCATTCTTTGTTTCTTTTCTTTTCATTCTTTAAAACTTTGAAGAACTTTTTAACAAACACGTGAATCAACTGGTAAAGCTTCTATCGCCTCCCGTCCTTGTGGGTTCGACTCGTTTTAGCCTCTATGCTATAACGGAAGTATCGAGGAAGCCAAAGCACATACACTTTAAATATCCATTTCAAAACATATACTTTTGTGTGCGGTTTACCACGATCAAATTTTGGCGCCATTGCCGGGGATCGGAACGGTTTGATTTCACATTTTTGTTAACTTTTCTTCTTTATTTTTTGGTGTGCAGGTTAAATTTTAGCATTGCAGAAGTCCATACTTGCTCAAGTGTGGTCGGGTAACTTTTCGTACATTCATATACTCTGCTGCTAATTTTTGTTACTTGTACACTATAAATAATTTTAAGAAGTAAAATACAGAAATTGGATGCTTTAAAATGGTTTAGACATTTGCATCTAGGCACGTGTCAATTATCATTCCAATATACTGTATTTTGTTCCTATGTTGTTGTGATAGGAGGTGCACATATGGCATTGCATATAGTATAGGACAAACACTTCAGTGATTTACTTGCTTTTTTGTGTTCATGCTTATCTATATTGCACACTTGCACAAATTTAACTTAAGAACAACACCCAATACAACATAAGGTGGGGAAGTCATTACCCTCCCTTAGCCCGAAAATCACTTCCCTACTCACACAACCCAAGCTTAAATAAAACTTGCTAGACGTTGGCCCCTAGGGACATCTTGGACTCATTTAGGAGATTGACCTAAGGGGAAGTTGTTAGAAGTTGACTCTTGTCAAATCGGTGTCTAAGGTTGGGGATTGAGAGGCGAAACCTCGAAGAACGGTGGTTTGACATAATTAGGCCCGTTGCTCCGGCACGGATACCTCCCGCTGATCTTGCCCCTACCTGGCCGATTAACTCGTGGTCAGCTTCCGACAATAGACCCCCCCTGTGGACAGTCTAACCAGTTAGGAGTCGTTTAGGTCTAAGTCAACCCTAGCATAGGCTTGTTTTCTTTTTCTTTCTTTGTTGTTTGCTTGTTTGTTTGTTTTCTTTTTTTTATACTGTGATATGGATTTTAACAACAATAATTCTTTCAATTATAATATGAATCCATATTTCACCCCGACTTCATTTGACTCGGATAACTCTGAACCGGCAATGTACAACATGAACCAATCATATATGCCGGTTGGGATTATCCGAATCAATATGACCCATATCCCCAACCATATGACCATAATTTTCAAAATAATTTCAACTCTTCACAGAGTTCATGGGGATTCACCTACTCTGAGTCAAATTTTCAACTATCTTGTCTACAATTTTCACAATATTCGTTCCCCAATTTTGATTCATATACTCCTTTTCTTGAACCACCAATTGAAGAAAAATCATTATTGGAAAGGAGTATAGAAGAGTCCCTACAACAAATGCAAAATTTGCTTAATTCACAATCCTTCCCACCTCAAACTCCACAGACTCCTTTTCTAGAGCATCCAATTGAAGAAGAATCTGAGCTAGAAAAGCATTTGGAAGTCTTTTGTGAAAGAATGCAAAACATGTTGGACTCATCATCTCAACCACATTTTCAAGAGTCCTACTCATCTTTTCCAGTCTCACCAATTCAAAATGAACAAACTTCAATACTGGACTTGAGTATGGAACGCTTGCGTGAGTCCGAGCAACAACCGCAAAAACCGATGAACTCACAATTTCACCACAATTTCCAAAATCAACTTCCATACTCATCTTTTCAAGAAAAACCAATTACAAAAAGTATGGAAGACATGATTCCAAATCCGAATTCTGTTACCCAACCTATGAGTAGGTTAGACTCAATTATGAGCGATTTGATCAATGAGAGCGAGGATAATCTTTCTTGTCAACCGTTGACCAATCCTTATATTCCTAACTCTACTGATTGGACCCAAGAATTATGTTCTTTTGGAAACTAAGATTCAATTTCAGAACACACATTTGAACTTGACCAATCTCCAAGTTATGAAAGTCGCCTGGACATTTTGACAAGTTATCCCTTCCCTGCAATTGAAATCGAACCTGAATGTGATCCTGAACTTCCTGTTGGGAACTCTATTTCACTTTTGATTCAATAATGACCCCAGTATCCTTACCATATTTTTTTCTCTTTTCCGGAGTCAACATTGAATCCTGTACCCATACACCGTGAAATAGAATCACCAATATCTTATGATCACACTTCATTAATGGGGACAGTGTGTGAACGTCAATTCTTTGATTTGAACTCTATTTTTGAACCAATTTCGACTCTCATTGACGACTCTCGACTTGATCTGAGTCAACTTCCTGAGTCGGTATCAGTTTTTGTTCCTGTTCCATTTGAGTCCAAATCACTCATCTCTCAAAATCACACTTCATTGTTAGACAAGAATGTTGAAGAAAATGACTCAATAATTATTTTTGAAAATTTAAAATTAGATGGGGATAATTTTTTAAATAAGATCATTCATTCAATCAACATTTTATTGAGTCATATTAAAGAGGTCATTAGTGGGTTCCTGCACGATCCACGCTATTTTGATTGGGTAGCAACGCTTGGCCCAATCTGACCCCCACCAGAGCCACCCCCTTGAGGTAATCTCGTTCCCTCTCCATTTGTTTCATGTATTTACACATTCACGATGCATTAAGGACCATGCATGAGATAAGTGTGGGGGAGGGTTTACTAACATAGTTATTTTTATATTTTCTTTCTTTTATACTTCTTTTTCTTAAACAAAACAAAAAAAATTCTTTTATATAAAAACTTTTCTTTTCTTTTTTACAAAACTTTTTGAAACAAGAGAAATAGTTTTTGATTTGTTTTTAAGAAAATTAAAATTATCTTAGGAATTAGGAAGACCTAAAATTATGAAATTTTAAACCAAGTCAAAATAATAGATCTTGTCTAAATTATAAGATAAGAAAGTAAGATTGAAAAGATAATTTGATCTTGATTTTTTTGCCTTAGATTTATGCACTCCACACTTACACAATTTTTGGGATTGAAACAAAGACTGAAAATGCCATAAAAATATTCAAAAAAACAAAAAAAATATAATTATATGATAAATAAAATCACTTATTGAAGTTGGGTAATTATGCCTTACAAAGCATGATTATTCATATCTAAAACGGTGGACAAAAATAAAATAATCCCCTTTAGTTTTGTGGCCTTGTTTACTCGAGTCTTTAAGTCCGAGGGATGTTTTCTCATCTGGTGCCCTAAGACCATCTGGTTTGGGAGTCACCGGCTAAAGGCTCACTACCTGGGTAAATAAGAAAGCCTAAGAAAACTAAGGGAAGAAAAAAGAAAAAAATAAATAAATAAATAATATATATTAAATAAATGGCATGAAAGTTAGAGTCGATATCCCAAAAACCTTCACTATTCACAAAGTGCATATTTTTCTAAGAATTTTATGAAAAATCAAAGAGTCAATTTTAAATTCTTATATTTAATTTATAACAAGATTTTTTGCATTTTGACTTAGTTTAAGAAAGAAAAATTTCTAGTAAACCTCTGACCTTGGATCACTTATATTTTCACAAAAATACTTCAACACTTTTCTCTATTTCAAAATGCGTTTTAAAAATACTAACATTTGATTTCTTTCTTTATGGATTTTATGGGTGTAATCCGCTGAAAACCCTCAGGAGACAAAACTCCTCCTCTAGGGGAAACCTAGAGGCTTAACGGCTTGTTGCACATGCTCAGTGCAATCGCGTCACCTGCGAAAGTGGTGAAATACTTTCCTTAGGTTTTTTTTTTGTTTTTCTCGGGAGAGCAAAAGATAAGTATGGGGGTGTGATTAGTCTCTAATTTTGCATAATTTTCATGACATTCTCACATTTATTTGATAATAAATTCTGCTAATAATACCTTACTTGCCTGATCCTAGGTTCATGGTGTGCAAATGAAGAAGAAGATCTAAATCACCATTTAATTGGTGATTAAAATCCTATTATCATAGCCATTGACCTAGAGGAGCTGATTCGGCAAAACCAGGGGTGCAAAACCAGAAACCAGGCACCAGAAGTGATAAGAGAGAGACTGGGCTGCGCGCAGCTCGAGGCGCCGCGCGCACGGCCACCAAGTGGCCGCGGAAACGCGGCCCAAGCCGCATTTCCATGGCCGTACGGCCGCGCCGCGCACGTCGCTTTGGGCCAGGGTCTGTCTCCTGGCCCCCCGTTCCCCTGATGCCTATAAATACCCTAGGGGTTTTCTAGAGTGAGAGATAGGCAGAGTTTTAGGAGTAGTTTCATTTCCATTTTGTAGTTTAGGGTAGTGTGTGTAGTTTTTCTTCTTCTTCCTCTCTTGTATTTTTCATTTCTTGTAGATCTTGTATTAGAGAGAGAGTGGTACATGTTGGAAAGCAAGAGTGCTTGTAATAGAAGGTGACAATCTATGAAAGGTGCTCTCTTACCTTATCTTTATTTTCTTCTCGCTAATCACTTTTACATGTGTAGCTAGTCCTTTCTCTTATGGCAACTAACTACTAACCACCAACTTGCTAACTTCTTTTATGATAATCCACATTAATCTAATAGCCTCGTTTTGGCCTTGCTCTTGCAAGAGCCATTGATGGCTCATGATGATGGATCTAACACTCTAACTTCCTAACCACTAACAAGCTAACATTACTTTACTCCATGCTTCCTTTTCTATAGTATTGATGGTTTAAGTGTAGCTTGCACTTGTTTGATGAGTTGGGTTGTGATGAGTTACATATGGGTCATGCTTTGAATCGCTCTTGAACCAAGGACTAGTGATGGCCAATGATACATATGAGGCAACTATCACTAAGAGGTTAGCATGTTAGTGGAGTCATTAGTAGTTAGTGCCATGAGTTTTCTTTCTTTTTCACTTTGTTTTAGACATACAAACAAAATCACAAAAATTATTCTTTTCTATGTTTCCCACTTCCTTGTTTTCACCGTACACTTCTCTATTCATTCTTTGTTTCTTTTCTTTTCATTCTTTAAAACTTTGAAGAACTTTTTAACAAACACGTGAATCAACCGGTAAAGCTTCTATTGCCTCTCGTCCTTATGGATTCAACTCGTTTTAGCCTCTATGCTATAACGGAAATATCGAGGAAGCCAAAGCGCACACACTTTAAATATCCATTTCAAAACATATACTTTGTGCGCGGTTTTACCACGATCAGTAGTTAAATCATTTTTTGGGCTCACTAATTAATCTTTTCTACCTCCTCTCTCTCGATTGAATTTTATGAAAGAACTCTCTTGAATTATAATGCCTAGAGTTAAACTTTATTCTTGAAAGCTCATGATGATGCTCTTCTTTTAAAACTTAAGCTTAAAAACCTCAAATATTTTCAAATTGTTTTTATTCAATACTTGCTTCTTCGTGCTTGATGGTTTGGCATTCTATTTTTAATGTTGTGTTAAGAAAGACCTCAAGATTTGATCCAAAATTATCTCATTTGTTTTACTTGAACACTAAAAGAAATTAAGCTTTTGCCTATGATAAAAGTGATGCATTAAAAATGTTCTTGAGATAAGTAGTTAACTAAAAAATTAGTGAGCCCAGATCTTTTCCTATATAAAAAAATAACCAAACAATCTTCATCATTTTTAAAGATCACCTTTTCCAAAGCCTTCTCTAATTTTTAAGTTTTTCTTTTAATCACTTTCTTTCTCTCCATTCTCTTTTCAACTAAAAAATAAAACTCCATTCTTTGTTGCTTAACGAAAGCACCGAAAAGCTTCTATCGCATTCCTCCTCGTAGACACGACCCGTTAGCCCAAAGCTACACGGTAATCCTTTCACCTTCATTTCTTAATCAATTTTCATCAATTAATAAAATCTGTTTTTTGATCAATGACTTCTTTGGTGCCTTTTCTTCCTTCTTTATTCTTTGGTTATCTTACCCACAAGTATTCTTTGGTTATCTTGCCAACAAGTAATATAAGTTTTCCATATAAGAAAATTTTACCATGCAAGTTCTTTAAAAAGCACTGAAAGGGTGAGCTTTAACCAAGCAAAATTTTGGAAGAAATTAAAACCAAGACTAACATTATTCAGATATTATGAACATGATAAGGTTAATCTAGGAAAGAGAATCCACTAAGGATAAAAGAGTGTAGGTCTAGGATTCGTCTGTTCAGAGGTGACTAACTGGATGTGACAGGTTAGGAATCATTAGAAAAGGGGTTTGCTATTCAGAGGTGACGAACTAGACATAACAGTAATAAAGTAGTCCTACTGGACTAGGGGTGAGATCTGAAATCCATCAGTTCAGTGGTGAAGAACTCGGCATAACTGATTGGGAATTATCAGACTCAAAAATTTTGTCATTCAGAGGTGACTAACTGGACATAATGATAAAAGAAAGTTCGCACAAGAGGAGAGGATGAGGTTTGGCAATCTGTCAGTTCAGAGGTGATAGGCTGGACATAACCGATTAAGAACCACAAAACTTAGAGCCCTTACTATTCAAAGGTGATTGACTAACTTGACAGCAAAAGAAGTCCATAAAGGACTGAAGAATGAAATTCGAATACCGACCAGTTCAGAAGTGACAAACTGGACATAACTGATTGGGAATTACCAAATTTAGAGCCCTACAATTCAGAGGTCATAGACCGGACATGACGATAAAAATAGTCCCTACTAGACTAAAAGATGAGGCTAGCTATTTGTCGATTCAGAAGTGATTGACTAGACATACCGATTAAGAAGCCACTAAACTTAGAATTTTGTCATTCAGAGGTGATGAACTGGACATAACGACAAAAGGAAGGTGAACCCGATTCTAGGGACCCATCTATTCAGAGATGATAAACTGGACATATAGACTAAGACGCACTAAATTTTGAATCAGCTACCAAATGACATAATATTAATATGAGAGCTAGTCCACTAGGGACTGCAAGGGTGAATTGGATCTGGGCACCAATCAGTTTGGAGGTGATAAACTGGACATGACCAAGTAAGAGACACCAGGATCGCAATTCACTGTTCAGAGGTGATTGACTAACATGGCAGCAAGAACTCCCAGCCCTGACGGAGGAAAGGAGAACAAGGTTATGAATTCATTTGTTCAGAGGTGTTGGACTAGACATGACCGTTTAAGTGCCATAGATGAGAAGAGATCTGTGCACCCGTTGGTTCAGAGGTGATAAACTGGACATAGCTGATTAAGAAATATCAGACTCAGAGCTCTGCCATTCAGATGTGATGAACTGAACATAATGGCAAAAGAGTAGTCCCAACCGAACTAAAAGGTAAAACTTGGATATCTGTCGGTTTAGAGGTAACATAGACATAACTGATTGAGAAACTACCAAGCTTAGAGTCTTGTCGTTCAGAGGTGATTGACTGGACGTGACAGTGTGAAAGAGTTATTTCACTAGGAATGTAATTTGATACTCCGTGGGAAATTTAGTGTTTCCTTTAGGAGTTATGGAAGAGATTGTCAGAGGTATAATTTTAACGAGACAACCAAAGAGTCCATTTGGGACTGAAAAGTCTCTGAGGGGAATCTATTAAAAACTCGCTGGGGCGTTAAGAGGAATCCCATGAGAATTTTAGATGAAAATTAGCATTCCTACAGTTTTGTGAGGGATGCTTTAAAGAATTGTCAGAGGTAAAGTATTAAAGTGACAATCAAGCTGGGGAAGATAGAATGCAAATTTCTTGCAGGGGAATTTAGAAGGAGATTTTAAACAAAGTGATCGTGACAAATCCTCCACTTGGGGACTCATGATGGGGAGATTCTGTCTCCTCGTTTTAAAATTACCGCAAGCGCACGGTCGTTCGATGTAGCACTTGAGGGTCGGTCCACAGGGACAGGTGGTTCTTTTGGTTATGACACTTTTACACGAATGGATCAAAAGATTTATGGATTTTGTGAGCTATGTGAATTAATTATAATAAAATAAAAGTCAGGCACCTAGGATCGAATCCTCTAAGCTAGCATCAAGTGGTCAATTTTGGTCTCCATACCAGTTTGTATTACACACCAAATCTCTATGTCTAAGAGGCACATTAATTCTGAACACTAGATATAAGCACAAGCTATTATCCAGTTCATAGTCAATCAAAGATAAATTAACTAAATTAAACAAATAACATAAAGGCAATAAAGCTCTAAGCATGAACCATTAATCCCCGATACATAGCCTGTTAAAGATCCAGTTATTTTAGAAATTAATTCCTAAAAGTCATAATCAATTGGTGTGCATACAGTCATACATAGGAGAATGACTCGGACCACAAGAATTAAGTCTAAGTTCATCTCCCCTAAGCGCTTGCAGCAAATTAGTTATGCATGATAAAACTAACAATAACCTAAACTAATTAAATCAATTTAAAATTATTTGAATTTAATTAAATAATTAATTGCAAATATGAATGAATTAAACTAATCAAATTAAATTAATAAAAAAATAAAAAAATAAAGAAAATAAACTCACTTGCAAGGGGGCGGCCCGCCCCCTTCCTCTTCAAAATGGGGCGCCATTTGGCGCCCTTGCGTTTCAAATGGAGGGCGCTAGATGTGCCCTCTGTTATGCTTGTGCAGAGGCGCCTACAGGCGCCTCTGTACATTTTCTTTCTTTCTTTCTCTTTTTTTATTTTTTTTAAATTGTAGAATTAAAATAAAACTAACAGAGAGAAATTTCAGGAAAATAAAAACAAAAATAAAATAAAATGCTGTAAATAAAATTCTTACCTCTAAAAGTTGAGATTAAAATTAGAAGAGACCTCCATTAGATGAAAATAACTTTGAAAAATTGACCAAAATCCAAGGCTTGATTATCTTCACACAAGTTTCAAGGAGAGAAAAAAAATCTAAAAAGTAAAAACCCTAGAAAAAAAAACCCCCCAAACCCTAGCCTTTACATGTATATTTATAGGCTAGGGTTTTGCTATTTTACACAAAAGTCTAAAATAGTTACAAAATTACAAGGAGAATCGTTAAATTAATTTTGCACTTTACATCTCTATCCATTTTGCGTTTAAGTCCCTGACTTTTGTAAAATTACGTTATTTCCCAACTGGCCTCGATCTCTTCCGAGTTGATCGTAAATTTCTTTGATCTCAGTTTTAGACGTTGATTCCAGCAGTGTCAAGCCTCCTATCTCGCCTTCAACTCCTTTTAACGCGCTTTACGGTCTCGAAAGAGTCTTTTGTGGTCCAGTCTTCTCCTAATAACTTTATCTGCAAAATAGACTAAAAATACCTGAGTAGCATTATTTATAAACAAATGATAGATAAATATGGGAATGAAAATGTGACAAAATCATGCTGATCAAATACCCCAATACCTATCTTTTGCTAGTCCACGAGCAAAACTAATAAAAAGAAAAAGAAAACGCTAACTCGCTTTCGTAGGAATTACGGTTACACTTAGCACGTGCAATAAGCCGTTAAACCCCTAGGTTACCCCTAGAGGACGAGTTTTGTCTCGTGAGGGTTTTCAGCGGATTACACCCACAAAATCTAAGAAAGTTTTTAGAGATTAAGAAATAAATAAAAGTAAAATAAGGATAACCGAAAATCAAGAAAAGAAAAACAAATCTTCTTTTTTTTTTAGTTAACTAGCTAGCAAGATCATCAATTTCTATGGGTTTCAATTTCAAGTAAAACCTCAATTCAAGAAATCATATCGGCTATAACATAAAGTCTTAAATCCAAAACTTTACACCACCTGTCCTAAGTTTCAGATCCTATGTACCCCGTGATCGTGATATAGTTCTTAAGCTTGGGAATATTTAATTACAACTCTCACACTTATTTTTTCTTTTCTTTTTTTCTTTTTTTCTTTTTTTTTAGAATTTTTTTTTAACTATCTTTCGCGTAGATACCAAGGCTTCCTGAGGCCAAGATACCTAGCTAATTGATAATCAAAATTATTATATTTTTATAGTATCTTGTCCTATTAGGCTTTCTCAGCTACCCATGTAGCGAGCTTTGGGCCAATGCTCCCAAACCAGATGGTCTTAGGGCAATAAGTGTAAAAACACTCCTACGGACTTAATTACTCAAGCAACTGAGGCCACAAGACAAGACTTATTAATATCTATTTTACTATATAATAAATCTTTTTTTTTCACAATTTTTTTTAGTTGTAATCAATATCCCAAGCCTATGAACTTAAAAGTGTAAGTGTTATTGGGTACATAATCACTTAGACTAAGTTTAGATGGTATGACCGTTTTAGATTCTAATCTTTATTTTAAGACTTTATGATTCTTTCATTTTGATCTTACCCTTAAAATCCACTCATGGATACTAAATCACTCACGTACTAGTTAATCATTTGCAAAAAAATTTCAATTTTTTTTCAAAATTTTTTTTTTAAGACTCCTAAAAGAAAATAAAGTAAAGAAATTAAAAAAAACCCTAAAATCAAAACAAAATAAAAAAAGGACTCATAAAAGAAAAAAATGTGTATGTCCCCCCCACACCTAAAATGAATACAGAGATAAAAATAATGTAGCATGTAATTTACGCATCCACAATATGCACACAATCATGATGACCATACAATCTAAGCATACAAGAGATATAGAAATATGAACAGTATGCTAGAATTAAAAATACTCACAGTGTACTAGAAAATCAAGCTGTCGAAGCAACAAAAATTCTCCTTGTGTGTGGTGGATGCCTCCTTACTTATCCTGTATCACTTGTAATAAACTCGACACATAGGTTAGAGAAAGAGAAATAAAAGACTCACTAAAACTGACTCAACTAATTAAAAGAGAAATAAAAAGACTCAACAAAAAAAAAATAAATAAAAATAAATAAATATTTACATATGTACAATTTCACAACTCCCCCACACCTAGATCTTCCTAGGTCTATACCCTCGAGCTCTCTTCCCATCATTCCAATGGGTTCTCTTTAATGGACAAAGTGGAGAGGTTAATCTTTTTGTTATTTTTAATTTCATCCTCTCCATCTTGTTCATCACTTTCCTCCATCTATTCCTTCTCTTCTTTCCATACCTCCTCACTAATTTATCATTTTTACACGATATAATTGGAGTGTCCACAATATGATTGCCTATGAATTTAAGCTCATCCTCAAATATCACCTCAAAACTTAAATCAACAATTTTCTTTGGAGGTGTGTAATTAACCAAAGCATCCCTAACCGATTCATTCAGATATATGAGTTCGTCTTCAAATAGGGTTTCAAAGCTTTGATTAATTAGAGATTCTTGAATCAAGTTTTGAAAAGTATGATCATTGGTTGGCTCATCGAAAGTGAAGATACTCAAATCGAGTTTTGTTTTCTTAAAGGGAACTCTAAACTCAAGATCCTCAACACATGTTTTCTCATCATTGTGATCATACTCTTCAACAAAAAGCTCATCAAGAAACAAAGGCTCATTATCCATGTAGGCATTCTCACAATTTTGATCAGTGTGTTCCATTTTCTCCATATGAGTGGATGCAATTTTCTGCTCCTCAACACTTGTCTTTTCACAGAACTTAGAAAATTCATCCTCAAATTTCTCTTGAAACAAAAATTCATCATTGTCACATTTATCTTCACAATAAGATTCAACTGGCTCCACATGAGTTGTATGTGTAGCCAAATAATTTCTAATCACTTCATCCAGACACTGAGGATCAATATCATGTTTGTACACCTCATGGACCTTCACAACTTCCTCAACAGGCTTCTTATGTTCAAGCTCTTCAAATTGATCAAGATGAAATAATTGGGACTCGAAGGGCATCTCGATGGAATGATTAGACATGTCATTATGGCCAACGATTTGCTCTTTGGGTCTAACAGTTTGGCGTTTGTTCATCTTATGAAAGTTGATGTGCTCTTGAATGGACATGGGTCGAGTCAGCATTGGTTCATGAACTAGTTGACTAGAAAAGGGATTCTTCTCTTGCTCACTAACCAACTCATTTACTGGCCTGTTTAAGCAGTCTCTAGTGTCATAGAGCACTTGCTTTGAAGTTTGGCTGAAAGTTTCAAAAGCTTCCTCTAATGTTAGTTCCTTGTCCACCTGATTGCCATTTAACTCAATTTGTGAAAGTTGGTGAAACTCTTGAACTTGATCTGGACTTGTGGTTGAAATAGGTTAGTTGAGATGAGTCATTATCTTATCCATGTGAGCACATGCCTCGATTAACTGCTGATTGGTTTCGACTATAGTCTGCTGCATGGCTTTAAAACTCTTCTCTAATGTGCTTTCTTCATGCTCATTGTTAAATCCCCAAGACGGAGGTGGTGGCTCAATATAGGACCAATTAGGTTGAGAATTTTGATATGATTGGTCCCATGAAAATTGAGGACAATTCCAACCCTCCGAATTAAAGTTTGATGGATAAGGTTCGCTCGTGGGTCCTTGAAATGTGTGAAATTGATTTTGACCTGGTCCCAGCGAAAACCCTACCGAAGGACATTGTTCTGAAGGATGATTTGGATCTTGACAGTGATGACAACTCATGGGATGATATGAAGAAAATGAGTAGTTCGTGGGATTGATGTATTCATTAAAATCTGGAAGAGAGGTTGGTGGGTGGAAAGGAGGGACTGGCCTATAAAATGGATCGTAACCAAATGAATTTGGATAGGCCATGGGGAAAGAATTTTTTTTTTTAAATCTGTTTTATTTTTTTGATTTTTTTTGGCTTTTGATTTTTTTTTTTTTAACAATCCGGTATAGGTGCCAAAACTAAAGATAGAACACCGTGTCCCCGGCAACAGCGCCAAAAACTTGTTGGGGAGGTTTCTCTCCTCGTTTTAAATTAACCGCAAGTGCACGGTCGTTCGATGTAGCACTTGAGGGTCGATCCACAGAGACAGGTGGTTCTTACGGTTTCAACACTTCTAGGCGAATTGGTAAAAAGTTTGTGGGTTTATGGGTTATTTGAACTAATTATAATATAAGAAAAGTCAAGCACCTAGGGTCGAATCCCCTAAACTAGCATCAAGTAGTCAATTTCATTTATCCATACTAGTCTGTTATTACTCACCAAAATATCTACTTCTATTAGGCAAAGTAAGTCTGAACACTTAATCTAAGTACAGGGTATTATCCAGTTACATGATCCATCAAAGGTAAATTAACTAAATTAAAAAAATAGCATAAATGCAACCAAAAAAACCCTAAGCATGGACCATTAACTCCCGATACATAGCCTGTCAAATAACTAGTTGTTCTAGAAATAATCTCCTAAAAGTTGTCGGTCAATTGGTATGCATACAGACCTAGATAGGGGATCTAACGGGTGACCACAAGATAATCTAGTTTAAGTTCATCTCCCCTAGGCACTCGCAATTAGGTACACATGATTGACTCGCTAGCACAACAATGAACTCACAAAACACCAAACATTAAAAGTTAATATAACAAAATTCCACTAATCAAATTAATTACAACTAAAAGAGGAACATTCAATTATTAATTAATTAAAATCAAAATTAAAATGAAACTTACCCACCTCATTATTTCATTATGTTATTGTGCATGCAGGCGCCTCCTTCAAAGTTCAAACAATGTGGGCCTTACCATGTGAACGGATGAGAAAAAGAATGTGCATGGCTTCATTAGTTGCTGCACAGTGCGCTGCAAGGAATTTCCTTGTGCTACAATGAAGTGCTATAACTGCCATCGGCCTTCTTGGGCCCTGCTTGCCCGCAACAGCCTATTGGAAAGGACTCCTCTGCTCTCGCAAGGAAGAAGACTACAAAGGCAACAATCATGTTAAGATAAAATAACGCGTGAACGATCATGCTAGTCACAACGATTGCAGAATAATTGGCAAAACAAAACTCAAAGCATATAAACAAAAAACAAATAAAAGAAAAGAAGAGCAGCCTCGCTTAAGCAAAGTACACAATTTTAGTATTAACAAGTTCAGCTAAAAAAATTGGGCAAAAACTGGCCAAAACCCAGGGCAAAAGAAAATGGTCAAAACAAAGGCCCCTCCATTAAAAATTCTTTACCTTAGAAACTAAACAAAAACATAAAAAAAATAATGACAAAGAAAAACTAAAAAAAAAAAACCCTAGCTGACGGCCTCCCAAAACCACAGCCCTCTCTATTCCTTATATAATAAGGAATTTTTACAAAAAGGTCCTTTGAAATACATCTATTACATAATAATTCGTTTCTAATTCAGGCAGATTTTTTTAAATGATGAATACAGGCCACCAAATGGAGGAATCGGCAAAAGTGATCAACATGAAAGTTGTAGATCTTCAAATTATCTTTCCGTAGCATCTTGAATGATTTCGTTCGGAGTCATGTAGCTAAAGTTATGGACAAAATACCGTAACATATTTGGAAAGCAACCCTCAATCTTTGACAAATTGCGTGAGTTTATTGCTGAATGTAACCAGATTCCTCTTTCTCTTTCTTTTACCTGTTTCCTACAAAAATTCAATCAACTATACCTGAGTAGCATTATTTATATACATATAATAGATAATTAGGAGCATAAAAATGATATAAAATCGTGCTGATCAACTCATAAAAGAAACTCTTTAGAGGTATGATGTTAACTTGATAAGGGTTCATGTGTTGTTAATGAAAAACACCTAGAGGGGGGTGAATAGGTGTTAATGCTAATCTAATGATCTTTTTAAATAAGTATGAAAGAATGATGCAACCGTCACTCAAAAAAAGAAATTGAAGCCGACTTCTCTGTGAAGGGCTCTAGAACTTCTCCTCTTTGATTCCTCTAGAATATGAGTTGAGGCGCGTAATTGCTTTCTTGTTGAGATGAGTAAAGACTGAAAAATGCAAGAAATGAAAATGGATGCAATAATAGAGTGCAAGCAAGAAGTATCACAAGATATGAATGTAAAGCAATGAAAAATAATAAGGAAACCAATCGCAAACATAAGGAATTTGTTTCAAGGTTCGAGCCACCGCTCTACGTCCCCGCCTTCACCACCGTAAAGGATTTCCACTATATCCATCGAGAAAATTACAAGAGGTCTACACAAGACCGGAGCACCGAACTCCCACCAATCCAATCCTCTTCACAAGAGGGATCTCAACACAAAGAACAACAAGTAACAAGGTGATCAAAAAGACCACAAACTTCTCTCTTACAACTCCTTATAGAATGGAATGATTTTTGGCTCAAGAAGTGTAGTGAGAAAATTTCTGTTGAAAAGAGTAAGAAAAATCTTTAAAACAACTGAAAAACTTAGACCAAGAATGCTTTTTAGAAATGAGGGCTTTGAAAAACTTTTCTTCTCTTTTAGAAACACAAAACAATGGGTATTTTTCTTGATTTTTGCAAGTGACCAATGCCATCTATTTATAGGGATTAGAGGAGATCTAATCATCATTATAACTAGTTTAATAGGTCAGAAAATAGGCCCCAAAATTTCAAAGATAGCTGACTAAAACGTCACAATCAAATCCAATGATCAAAACTTAGAAAACTAGCCGTTGGGGCTGCTGGCGGCTGTCGGTGGCGGCTGTCGGTCGACCGACAGCCCAACTGGCAATTAGCAGTTGGACATGGTCGACCGGTCCGGTAGACCAGCGCTCAAACAAAAACAAGTCTTTGTTCTGTCGGTCGACTGGCCCGGACGACCGACAAAACTCGAGAGCAAGGGTCTTTCAGTCGGTCGACCGGTCCGATCGACCGGCAGACGTGCACAAACATGCACGCCAAGACCACAAGGACCGGTCAACTGGTGCGGTCGATCGATCATGCCTGAAATCGATCTGGTCGACCGCAGGGTCGACCGGCCTGGAACAGATTTTTATAGGAAAAATTTTGAACTTTGAAAATTTTTCAAAATAATTTTGTAAGGCTATATGATTGAGTAGCATGCTATAAGGGTTGGTATACATGATATAAACAAGATGTAAAAATGTAAAATATTTTGAGTCATGTATATTAAATAAGACATGCACCTAAATCAATTAACAAAAACAAAAACTGTATTTTGAAAAATAAAAGTGTATGTGTGTTTTCTTGAGCCAACTTATCATAACCTCATTCTTTAACAAACTAATTCTTACAAAGGTTCTAGGTGACTACAAGGTCTTCAAATGGGCTTCTCCTTATATGATTTGAATAGCTTGATTCCTTGAACCCAAATGAACCAACTTAGTCAAAAATACCTTCCTTTAGGGAAGAACACTTCTTGAATCCTTAGAACCCTGAAACACACTTAAACACTAAAATATGATTAGTACAAATAACTATATATGTTTTGTAATCATCAAAACTCAAAAAATCAGGTGATTGTAACCTTGGGCCAACAATCTCCCCTTTTTTGATGATGACAAAACATATGAGTTATTTAAAAAATACGGGAAAGGAGCTTGGAAGCTCCTCCTCAAATCATGCTATATATATGAAAGGCTATATACATGCAAAGTAGAAACTAAGAACTTTGGCATAAGAAAGACATAGAAATTCAAAACATATTGCTCAAAACTCATAACTCAAAAACTAACTTGTTATAACTTTAAAACTCAAAATTCAAAACTCAAAACACAAAACTAATTTGTTATTACTCAAAATAACTTTTCAAAACTCAAAATGCATAATTCAAAACTCAAAATAATAATAAGCTAACTTTTTCTCCCCCTTTTTGTCATACATCAAAAAGGGTAAACATTGTTAAAATTTTCATGATTCCATAACACAAACATTCAATTCACCACAATTAAAGGAAAATCTAGCATAGTCTAGTGGCTTTGTAAAAATATCGGCAAGTTAAAAATCGGTAGAAACATGTTTAGTTTCAATATCACCTTTCTCATAATGATCTCGAAGAAAGTGATATCAAATGTCAATGTGCTTAGTCTTACTATGTTGATTTGCATTTTTGGTCATATGAATAGTACTAGTATTATCACAAAATATTTTAATATGGTCAAAATGCAAATCATAATCAAGGAGAGTATGTTTCATCCAAAGAACTTGTGCACAACAAGCTCCGACCGCAACATACGCCGTCTCGGCGGTTGAGAGGGCTACCGAATTTTGCTTTTTGGAAGACCATGAAACAAGACAATTACTAAGAAATTGACATGTTTCACTTGTACTCTTCCTATCCACTCTACAACCTGCATAGTCGGCATCCAAAAAATTTGTCATGAAAAATTGTCCGGTCTTCGGATACCACAAACCCATTTCAATTGTGCCCTTAAGGTATCTAATAATGCGTTTTACCGCAATCAAATGGGACTCTTTAGGACACGATTGAAATCGAGCACAAAGACATACACAAAACATAATGTCTGGCCTACTAGCTGTTAAATACAACAAGCTACCAATCATGCTACGATAAAGCTTAATGTCTACACTTGTACCTTGTTCATCCTTGTCAAGCTTTGTGGTGGTAGCCATGGGAGTTTTGCTTGTCTTAGCCCCTTCAAGCCCAAATCTCTTGATAAGTTCCTTCGTATACTTGGCTTGATTGATGAAGATCCCATCCTTCCTTTGCTTGATTTGGAGTCCAAGGAAATAGTTAAGCTCGCCCAACATAGACATCTCAAATTCCTCCTTCATGCATGATTCAAAAACTTTACAAAGATTTTCATTAGTAGAACCAAATATGATATCATCAACATATATTTGAACTATAAGTATATCATTTTCAACATGTTTTTTAAACAAAGTAGTATCTATTTTTCCTTTATTAAAACCATTAGAAATTAGAAATGAAGAAAGTCTTTCATACCAAGCCCTAGGGGCTTGTTTTAAACCATAAAGAGCTTTGTTAAGTTTGAAAACAAAATCTGGATGTGTAGGATCAACAAACTCGGGGGTTGTTCAACATACACCTCCTCTTCAATAAATCCATTTAAGAAAGCACTTTTTACATCCATTTGAAAAAGTTTAAAATCTTTATAAGAAGCAAATGCAAGTGTCATCCGTATGGCTTCAAGCCGTGCTACGGGTGCAAAGGTTTCCTCAAAATCGATACCTTCGACTTGAGTGTAACCTTGGGCCACTAACCTAGCTTGATTCCTAACAACATTTCCGGACTCATCCAACTTGTTCTTAAAGATGCACTTAGTACCAATTGTTGGTCTATCGTGGGACCTAGGAACAAGATGCCAAACTGGTTGCGCTCGAATTGATTGAGCTCCTCTTGCATGGCTAGCAACCAATATGAGTCGCCCTCGGCTTCGAGGATGTTCTTTGGTTCAAAGTGAGAAATAAATGCATAGTGCCGACAAAGATCATGAAGTTTAGAACGAGTAGTTATCCCTTTTGATACTTCACCTATAATAAGGTCCTTGGGATGATATGGATTGTATCTCCAATCTTTTGGAACTGGTTGAGAAGTCTCCACTTTAACTTCTTGAATTTCATTTCCTTGAACCTCATTTTCTTGAACTTCATTTCCTTCATCATCCTTTGGCATGTCTTCAAGAGTAGGTGAGTCCTTCAAAGTAGTTCTCTCCATGTCTTCATTTAGGGAATCTATTTCTATAACATTCTTAACAAACACATTAGATTCCTCAAACTTTACATGTATAGATTCTTCAATAGTCAAGGATGACTTATTGAAAACTCTATAAGCTTTACTAGTTTTAGAGTAACCAACAAAAATTGCTTCATAAGACTTTGCATCAAATTTACCTAAATTATCTTTAGTATTCAAAACAAAACATTTACAACCAAAAACTTTAAAGTATGAAACATTTGGTTTTCTAGAAAAATAGATCTCAAAAGATGTTTTTGAAGTGTTTTTGCTTAAGAAAACTCTATTTGATATGTAGCAAGATGTGTTAACGGCCTCGGCCCATAGATAATGAGGGAGACCATATTCATTTATCATTGTCCTAGCCATCTCTTGTAATGTACGATTTGTCCTCTCAACGACTCCATTTTGTTGTGGAGTTCTAGGACAAGATAGTTCATTCTTAATTTCATGTTCTTCACAAAAAGTGGTAAAGGGTTGGTTATTGAATTCACCACCTCTGTCACTTCTTATTCTTAAAATAGAAGAATCTTTTTCCTTTTCAACTCTTTTCTTAAGGCTTGAAAATATGAAAAGACTTGATTTTTGTGTTCTAAAAAGAAAACCCAAGTAAAACGCGAGAAATCATCAACTAAAACGAAAGCAAAACGATTCCCACTTAGACTTTTAGTTTGAGTAGGACCAAACAAATCCTTGTGGATCAACTCCAAGGGTCGTGATATCATGATATCCTTGATTGACTTGAAAGAGGACTTGGTTTGTTTCCCAAGTTGGCACGCATCGCAAATGCGATCCTTTTCAAAGTTCAAGTAAGGAATTCCTTTCACCATTTTCTTGTTGTTTAATCTAGATAGATGGTCAAAAGAAATGTGACCTAATCTCCTATGTCACAACCAAGAGTCATCATCGAGGGCTTTCAAACAAGTAGCATTGCATAGCATATTAGACATGTCAATCATGTATACATTGTTTTCATGAAATCCGAAAAATATACATGCATTGGATTGTCTATCAATAACTCTGCATGCTAGGTTATGAAAAATAACATCAAAACCTTTGTCACAAAGTTGACTGACACTCAAGAGATTATGCTTGAGGCCATCAACTAAAACAACATTTTCTATTAAAGGAGATGTACCAAGTTTAACATTACCAATACCAATGATTTTTCCTTTGGCGTCATCTCCAAAGGTGAGGGTGCCACTTTCATGATATCTTGATAGGGTTACAAAGTTGTTGATATCTCAAATCATGTGCCTTGAGCAACCACTATCAAGATTCCATAATCCTTTACGTCGTTGCGCCTTGGAATGTACCTACATCATTTAACAAATTTGTTGACTTTGGTACCCAAACTTTCTTGGGTCCTTGAAAGTTAGTATCCTGAACCCAAACATGATTATGCGATGCATTAATCCTATCATACCAAAATTTAACTAAATGACCTTTACGGCCACAATATGTGCATGAAAAGACTTTACCATACATGAATGCATGATGTGTGTGTGGGGTGTGGGCATGTTTAGGGTGCTTGGCATGATGTAAAGGTTGTGATTTATGAACATGAGTATGAATAGCATGAAAATGTATCTTTGGGACATGTTTCTTAAGAAACATAGCCTCTAATCTATTTTTATCAAATTCACATTTCTTCAAAACAATTCCTAATGAATCAATTTTCTCTTTTAGCATGGAAATTGTATTTTCATCAATTTGAGCAAATTTACCTTTGCAAGAAATTTTATAGTTATCAAAATTCTTTTGTGTAGAAACAAGAGTAGAAAATAATTCATCCTTTTCTTTTGTAAGAGTGAAGATTTTGTGATTGAGAGATTCATTTTCCTTTTTCATTTTCAAGTATTTCTTTTGAGAAAATCATAGTTATGAGATAGTTCTTCGAAAGCATCTCCTCATTCATCTATAGAAAGCTCACAATCAATAGATATATCGGGAGTTACCTTACTTGTGCTTTCATTTGCCATGAAGCACATGTTGGCGGTGTCGACTTCCTCATCGGATTCACTCTCCGAATCCCAAGTAGCCTTTAAAGCTTTCTTTTTATATGGCTTCTTGGAGGTGGAGGGTTTACTTTTGTTTTTCAGGCATTCCGCAACAATACCCGGTTTCCGGCAATTAAAGCAAATGATTTTCTTCTCTTCTTTACCTTGCCATCTCCTTCTATTTTGAAACTTTGCCTTGTTGTACATTCTCCGAACATTCTTTACAAGAAGAGAAAGATCTTCATCATCCTCTTCTTCATCATCGTCGTCGGAGTAGGTGGAAGAACTCTTGAAGGCAATAGCTTTCTTCTTGGGAGGAGCCATCTCTTCTCTTGCTTTTCTTTTCATCTCATGGGTCTTGAGATTCCCAATGAGACCGATAAGCTCCATTTCCTCGTTGTCATTAAGCTCCTTCAAAGTTGTGGCTTTGACTTCCCAAGATGGAGGGAGTGCACGGATGATCTTCCTTACCTTTTGGTCGTTGTCAATAGCATCACCTAAAGAAGAAAGTCCATTATTAATCTTTGTAAATTTAGTAACCATATTATCTATGGTTTCATTCTCTTGCATAGAAAAATTTTCATATTGGGAATGAAGAAGGTCGATTTTTGCCCTCTTTACTTGTGAAATCCCCTCATGAGTGACAAGTAAGTGAGTCCAAATCTCATGTGCGGATTTGCAGTGAATGACTCATGAAATATCATCGTCATTAAGAGCTTGAAGCAAGGGATAGTGTGCCCTAGCATTAGCATCAAACTCCTTCGTGGCAATATCGGACCAAATGTCCTCATCACCAAGGGGTGCACTAAATGGTTTGGTCACCGCCTTTGCAACTCGGCTTCCTATGGATTACAAAAACATGATCATCTTAACCTTCCATATAGGAAAGTTAAGGCCATCAAACTTAGCTGGGGTCTTAATTCCTTCGGCCATTTTTACTAAGTGTATGAGGATGAAAAATGAATAAAGTGATTAGCAATATAGGATCTCTCTAAGGTTGTTAAGCCAAGAGCCTAGAGATTAAAGCTCTAATACCAATTTGAAAAAACTCCTAGAGGGGGGGTGAATAGGTGTTAATGCTAATCTAATGATCTTTTTAAACAAGTATGAAAGAATGATGCAATCGGTCACTCAAAATAAGAAATTGAAGCCGAATTCCACATGAAGGGCTCTAGAACTTCTCCTCTTTGATTCCTCTAGATTATTAGTTGAGGCGCGTAATTGCTTTCTTGTTGAGATGAGTAAAGACCAGAAAATGCAAGTAATGAAATGGATGCAATAATAGAGTGCAAGCAAGAAGTATCACAAGATATAAATGTAAAGTAATGAAAAACAATAAGGAAACCAATCGCAAACACAAGGAATTTGTTTCGAGGTTCGAGCCACCGCTCTATGTCCCCGCCTTCACCACCGTGAAGGATTTCAACTATATCCATCGAGAAAATTACAAAAGGTTTACACAAGACCGGAGCACCGAACTCCCACCATTCCAATCCTCTTCACAAGAGGGATCTCAATACAAAGAACAATAAGTAACAAGGTGATCAAAAAGACCACAAACTTCTCTCTTACAACTCCTTATAGAATGGAATGATTTTTGGCTCAAGAAGTGTAGTGAGAAAAATTCAGTTGAAAAGAGTAAGAAAAATCTTTAAAACAACTGAAAAACTTAGACCAAGAATGCTCTTTAGAAATGAGGGCTTTGAAAAAAATTTCTTCTCTTTTTGAAACACAAAACAATGGGTATTTTTCTTGATTTTTGCAAGTGACCAATGCCATCTTTTTATAGGGATTAGAGGAGATCTATTATCATTATAACTAGTTTAATAGGTCAGAAAATTGCCCCCAAAATTTCAGAGATAGCTGACTAAAATGTCACAATCAAATCCAATGATCAAAACTCAGAAAACTAGCCGTTGGGACTGCTGGCGGCTGTCGGTCGACCAGCCCGATCGACCGACAGCCCAACTGGCAACTAGCCGTTGGACACGGTCGACCAGTCCGGTCGACCGGTGTTCGAACAAAAACAAGTCTTTGTTCTGTCGGTCGACCGGCCCGGTCGACCGACAAAACCCGAGAGCAAGGGTCTTTCAGTCAGTCGACCGGTCCGGTCGACCAACAGACGTGCACAAACGTGCACACCAAGACCACAAGGCCCGGTCGACCGATCATGCCTGAAATGGATCCGGTCGACCGCCCGGTCGACCGTTGGGCCTGAAACAGATTTTTATAGGAAAATTTTGAACTTCGAAAAATTTTCAAAATAATTTTGTAAGGCTATATGATTGAGTAGCATGCTATAAGGGTTGGTATACATGATATAAACAAGATGTAAAAATGTAAAATATTTTGAGTCATGTATATTAAACAAGACATGCACCTAAATCAATTAACAAAAACAAAAACTGTATATTGAATAGCTTGATTCCTTGAACCCGAAATGAACCAACTTGAGTCAAAAATACCTTTCTTTAGGGAAGAACACTTCTTGAATCCTTAGAACCCTGAAACACACTTAAACACTAAAATATGATTAGTACAAATAACTATATATGTTTTGTAATCATCAAAACTCAAAAAAACGGGTGATTGTAACCTTGGGCCAACAGTTAATGTGATAACAATTTGAGTGGGCTTGCCATTCTATGGAGAAGAATGAAAGGTGCAGTTCTGATCTACTAGGGATATACTGAAAATTTTGCTGTCAGAGATTTAATGTTAACGTGACAGATTTGATCTGTAATTCATCTTGTTAGAGAAATGATTACAATTTTGTGTTGTCCTACCATTCCATGGACGTGAATAGGTAATGAATTTTGGTGGAATTGACAGTTCTCTGCAATTGTAAGAATATTTCTAGAGAATTTCGCCAGGGAATAGGAGGCAGTGCTTCTAAAATTTATTTTAGTGATTGAAGTAATCTAGTTGGGGAATAGGAGGTTAATACTCCTAAAATGAATTCTTTTCGAGGGAATAGTCATTTGTATACTCTAAGAAAAATTCAATATAGAGGTTCCAGCTATCGATCAGTTGTCACATCTTGAAATGAATATGAAAACATTGAAAAGGTTTTGCAAAGATATGTCTCGAACCATTTTCAATGAATTTAGCTCAATCAAGGTCATTGCGAGACCAATCGTGACTCGTCGAATGATAGAGGTCAAGGGATGATTGGGGATATACCACTGTTACATATTGAATAGTCATCATCCTTTAGACAGAAAGCAATGATTAGAAAGAAAAGTGCCTAAAATCGCTATTCGACTTCAAAATATGACCTATTCTTCTAAATGAGAAAAGTGACAAGGCTAAAATCGAGAATTTTGCCTCTATCTTTCCTTCAATGTTAACATTGTGTATGACAACATGTTGATGTCAAGTAGAGTCCCAGAAGAAGCAGAGATGAAATCTTTTCCACTTGGAGAAGGGGATTCTTGGAGAAGAAACAGCAGACAAGTCTGTCTTAATAACCAAAAGTTCAATGTTAACGTGATCATGTACAGTAGTACCTCTTTGATCAGAGATAAGGTGTTTACATGATCAAGGATAGTATGTTTTCAAGAACTTACCATTAATCGGTATCATGAGCATGTCACTGTTTAGGTTTGCTAGGCGGTATGCTCCGTTCGAGTAGACTCTCTCTACCATGAAGGGTCCTTCCTACTGGGGTTAGAATTTTCCCTTGGTCTTATGTGTCATGACCATAGGTTGCCTGACAGCTAATACCAAATCTTTATTCTAAAAGACTCTCTCCTTAACTTTTTATTGAAGGCCTTTGAGATTCGAGCTTGGTATAGCTCAATGCGTTGTTGAGCTTGTAGTCGCTTCTTGACGGGTCAAATATATTGCATATATATTGTCACATTGCCATATTTATTATCTAATAAATTCTATTAATAAGTCTTATTTTTTTCTTTATAAAGTGCAGCCCATTTGTAAAGAAAAGGGAAGAGAAATGAGCCCAAAAGCCCACCAAATTCTGATTTAGTTCAGAATTAGTTCGAAATCAGAAAATCAGGGCAGATCATGTCAAATCAGAGAGGTTGAAAATCGGTTAAAATGAATCTTCCCAAATCAAGTGGTTAAAGCTAAAAGATCAAAGGCCGTTTTGTCAAATCTGGAGCTGAAATGGGGAAACCAGTATCAGGTAAAGGTGAATCACCAAACGAGGCATCACCATCAACCAGGTGTGACCACCTGGCCACACCATGGTCACAGAAACACGGCCAAAGTAGCGTTTATGTGACTTGCCGCATTTTCGTGGATTGGTTGGAGTTGTTGGGGGGGGGTGTTTGCTCTCCCTATCTTCGTACGCCCTCCCCAATTTGGCTTTTGTCTATAAATACTGCATTTTTCAGAGAAAAAGGGATCGAAAGTTGGTTTAATTTTTTCTCTTTATTTTTAGGGTTTAAGTTCTTTGTTAGATAGTATTGAGAAGTTGCATCTCTGTTTTTTTAATTTGTAGTTCATTCCAAATACCAGTGAGAGAGAGATAGAGTGATTGCAATCTGAAGTTGAAGTGACATCAATAAAGGATCAAGCTTTCTCTTCTTCTACTCTAATTCACGGGTATGTTTTGTTTTATTTACATGTCTTATTTTACATCATTCATGAGTAGCTAAACTTATTTTCTAGGCTCTCTATCGTCCCTCTCTTTGATCCCTCTTATCTTGAACGATTTTGATGTAAAGAACCCAACGGAATCATATGTATGCCTAAACTAAGCCTTTCTTCTTTAAAAGTGTTCTTGAAGGCACATGAGGATGGGTTTGGATTTCTAAAATTCTATTTCTTTTAAAATGTCAAGTGAACTTGTTTTCGTTTCATATTTGAAAGAAAACTTGATAATTTAATATTCTATTCAAGAGGATTTCTTAAGAAAAAGAATTAAACTTTTCCAAACAATCTTATTTGTTTTGCTTAAAACTTTCAAAACTAAAGCTTAAGTTTTTGCCTATGATCAATTTGAGTCACTACGAATTTCAAGAGAAGAATACATTGTTGAGTAGTAAGATAGTAAGCCCAGATCTTTTTCTTATATTAAAAACAACCAAATAATCTTCAACATTTTTTAAAAATCACCTTCTCCAAAGCCTTCTCTAAATTTTCAATTTTTCTTTTAATCATTCCTTTACTCTCCGTTCTATTTTTCAATATAAAAAAAAAAAAGAAAAACACAAATATCATTCTTTGTTATTTAACAATACATCGAAAAGCTTCAATCACATTCCTCCTCGTGGACATGACCCGTTAGCGCAAAGCTAGACGGTAATTCTCAATTTTTTTATTTGCAATCAAATTTTGGCGCCGTTGCCGGGGAAGGAATGGTGTAATTGTTTTCTAACAAGTTTGGTGTCTTGTTTTAGGGACATCAAGGAATCAAATTTGGTACTCAAGCTTTGTAGTAGAAGACTTGCTATCTGTGCTCCTACTCTCGAAAGTAGGAAACAAAATTTCAAAAAATTGCAACGCAAAAGTTTGAAATTTTTTTGAACTACTAAAAACTCTTTTTGCAGGACATTTTGCGTTGGTTGTTTTGTTATTTTTTCTATATCAGATATTCACACTCCTTGTTTTAATCTAATAGTAATCTAATTGATTACTAATTGCTTAAAAAACGTTTAGACTTGCATTCTAGGCATTTGTTTAATTACTTCTTTTTTACAATTACTATTGAAGATAGCTGGAGACACGGTACGTATGCATAATATATAGTTTAGAAAATATTCTTAGGTAATATTTACTTGTGAATGTTACTTTTCTACAGGTTGCACACTTTGCACAATCAATTTTAAGGGCAAAACTCAAATTAAGATAAGGTGGGGAAGTCATTACCCTTCCTTAGCCCACAAATCTTCTCCAAGCACGCACAGCCTAAGTCTAATTTAAAATCTAATAGACGTTGGACTTAGAGACATCTCAAACTTATTAGGAGATTATCCTAAAGGGAAAAGTGTTAGAATTTGTCTCCTGCCAAATCAGTGTCTAAGGAAAGGGATTGAGGGGCGAAACCCTGAAGTCTAGAGGTTTAGCTTAATTAGGCCCGTCGCTTTTGCGCAAATACCTCCCACCAATCTTGTCCTGACCTGACTGATTAGCTTATGGTCAAAGTATACATTATACCTTCTGTGGACAATAAACCAGTTAGGAGTTGTCTAGGTCAATGTTGCTTTAGACTAGGCTTGGTTGTTTTGTTTTGTTGACTATTGGTGAACTTATTTGTGATTGTGTTTTGTATGCAAGTGTGGTCGAGAGACCCTAATTCATCTAGGTTAACTAGAAACACATCGCCTCCCAAGTTTGAACCAAGACCAAATTCAGTTATGGCTCAACCGACATCTTTGCAGGATAGGTTCTATCCCATTAGAACCTCACTTTCATCTTGCATCTAACTTCCATCAGTTGTTGAACACAATTTTAAGCTAAAGCCACAGTTCATCAACACTCCCCAAATTTTATGGCTTAGAGTCTGAGGATGCTTAGTTCTTCATAAGAGAGTTTGAGGAAGTATATTTAATGATGAAAATCCCATACCTTATAGATGATGCTATTAGGTTGAGATTTGTCCATTTGCTCTTAAGGACCTAGCAAAGAAATGACTTTATAGCTTAGCAGTCGGCTCTATCACATCTTAGGATAATTTAATCAAGGTCTTCTTAAGAAATTCTATCCAATTCATAAGACCGCTCTCATTAGAAAGAATATCATGCAATTCAAGTAAGAACCTAATGAACCATTTTGGAGGTACTTTGAATGCTTCAAAGACCTCCTTGTCTAATGTCCTCATTATGGAATAGAGAAATGACAGCAATACTAAATTCTTTATGACGTTTTAGACTACTCTACCACGACCCTCTTAGAAACCATGTGCCCAGGGGGATTCTTAAAAAAGGATGAGAATTAAGGATGAGATTTATATGAGGATCAAGCTGAAAAGACCATCCAATGGGAACTAACTAGTGAAAGCTCTAGGAATTCAATTTCTATCTCTTCAAAAGAAGGTTTCCATTCAATTAAATCATCCATAGCTAATGATGCTAGAATTGAAAACCTAGCGAGAAGACTGAAAGTTTTAGAAACTAAGGAACCAAGTCTAATCAATCAAGTCAGCCCAAACAAATTTTCAACTCCAGACTGTACTCACTGTCAAGCCATGAATCATGTATTTGAGGAGTGTCCTGTGTTTCAAGCTCAACAATACTTTTCAGAAACGATGAATGCGACCTTTTCAAGGTTAAACAATAATCCTTACGCACCAACTGTAATCATGGCTGGAGAAATCACCTGAATTTCTCATTAAGCCAAAACAACAATGACCACTCACGGTCAAACCATATAAGCCATTTTCATTATTCCAATAATTCTTCTAATCATCAACCCAACTTTTTCAATTACCATCATAATTCTCCCAACCATCCGCCCAATTTTTCAAACTATCAATAAAACTTTCCTAACCAAGCTTCACAATCTTCCTTCTAGAATCCTCAACTAGAAAGAAGAATGACAGACTTTGAGAGAAATATGGAAAGGTACATGAAGAATCAAGATTCCCTCATGCAAACTATACAGAGGCTAGAGGTTCAAATGAGCCAAATAGCCAATCCACAAAATGAGAGACAAAAGATTACCTTGCCTAGTCAGCCAATAATGAATCCTAAGAATTCTCAATAAGCTCATTTGGCTGAGGATCAATCATTCAATCAATGTAATGTTGTTCATACATTGAGGTCGGGAAAGAAAGTTGATAATCAAGTGTCAACATCATCTAAACCTATTCAACACAATCACACTCAAGCATCCACCTCATCCAGTCCAAGTCCGTCCAAATCTGACCAATCGGAAACAGATTAGTCAATCAGTCAGGTGCACCAGCCTATAGTACCATTCCTAATAGGCTGAAAAATAACATGCAAAATCCACACATGGATAAGATAATTGAGATCTTCAATCAAGTGAAGATAAATGTGCCACTTCTTGATGCCATCCAACAAGTCCCGTCCTATGTAAAATTTCTTAAGGATATGTGCACCAAGAAGAGAAAGACTAATGTATCCAAAAAAGTCTTCTTAGCCACTAACATTAGTGAGCTACTGCCGGGTTCGATCCCTGTCAAGTACAAGGATCCAGATTGTCCCACCATTGCCTGCAACATAGGACAAGCCGAGATTAGTCCTGCACTCCTTGACTTGGGAGCAAGTATAAGCTTGCTTCCATTCTCAGTTTATCAATAACTCGGGCTGGGTAATCTTAGTCCAACTCGAATCACTATCCAACTGGCTGACCGTTCTGTGAAAGTTCCAAAGGGAAAAATTAATGATGTCCTTATCTGAGTCAGGGAGTTTATCTACCTCTTTGATTTCATACTTCTAGAGACACAACATGTGTCCAATCCTAAAGCTCAAACTCTTGTTATCTTAGGGCGACCATTCCTTACTACTACCAATGCCATTATCAATTGTCGGAATGGGTCCATGAGGTTAACCTTTGGGGACATGACTAGAGAAGTTAATGTCTTTAACCTAGGAAAACCAAACATTTGAAGTGAACCTCATTGAGACTTAACAAGTGAACACAGGAAAGAATTGGAATTAGAAACTGAGTATGACTTTGAGTTAGAGTCTGATTTCTTTAACTTTGATGAGGTTGCCGAGACTGCTGTGAATTGGGCCTCGAACCCTATTTCACCAAATATAGAGCCAGCTAATTTGACTCATCCTTCCAGTGAGATTTCCCCTTCTTTAGAATTGAAAGCCTTACTTATGCATCTCAAGTTCATCTATCTAGGCAAACAAGAGACCTTTCCTGTCATTATTGCCTCCCATTTAAATGACAGGCAAGAAGAAGATCTTAAAGCAATTATGAGAAAATATAGGAAAGTCATTGGTTGGATTATGACTGATATAAAAGGATCGAGTCCAACTATAGTTTAACATCATACTCAGCTCAATGAAGACGCAACACCAAAAAGAGACCCGCAACATAGGTTAAACACAATAATGCAAGAGACTGTTCATGCTGAAATTGTGAAACTCTTAAACAATGGAATAATCTATCCCATTTCGGATAGCCAATGGGTCAGTCCTGTCCACGCGATCCCAAAGAAATCCAGTTTCACTGTAATGAAAAACGAGAACAAAGAGTTGGTCCATATTCGACTTCCCATGAAGATTTGAGTTTGCATTGACTATAGAAAGCTTAATGCAGCAACTCGTAAGGACCATTTCCTGCTCCCCTTCGTTGATCAAATGCTCGAACGATTGGCTGGCCACGAGTATTACTGTTTCTTGGACGGTTACTCGGGGTATAATCCGATTCCTATTGCTCCTGAGGACTAAGAAAAGATTACGTTCACATGTCCATTTGGGACATTTGCTTATCGTCGAATGCCTTCCGGCTTGTGCAATGCTCTAGTAATGTTTCAACGTTGCTATTGAGTCTTTTCTTTGATATGGTAGAACGATTCTTAGAAATCTTCATTGATGATTTCTCCATCTATGGAGATTCATTCACTCAAAGTCTTCACCATTTAGAACTCGTCATTCAACGTTGTGCCGAGAAAAATCTGACACTTAACTAGGAGAAATGTCACTTCAAGGTAAAACATGGAATTGTTTTGGGTCATGAAATCTCCGAGAAAAGAATTGAAGTAGATAGAGCCAAAATTGAGGTTATTGCTAAGCTTCCCATGCTTAAATGCGTGAAGGATATTCGATCCTTCTTAGGACACGCCGGTTTCTACTAAAGATTTATCAAATATTTTAGCAAGATTGCTTGACCCTTGACTAATATGTTAGCTAAGAATACATCCTTTACTTTTGATACTGAATGTACGAATTCTTGGGAGAAGCTTAAGAAAGAGCTTATTTTTGCACCAATCATATCTGCACCGGATTGGTCTAAGCCGTTTGAAATCATGTCTAATGCTTCTGATTTTGCAATAAGCGCTGTCCTAAGATAGCACATTGATAACAAGCAGCACGTGATTTACTGCACTACTACTAAGAAGAAATTCTCGGTGGCAGTGTTTGCCTTAGAAAAATTTCGTCCCTACCTACTAGGGTCCAAAATTATAATTTTCACCGATCATTCTGCGCTTAGGTACCTCATGATGAAAAAGGATGCCATGGCCCGACTCATGCGTTGGATCCTCCTCCTTCAAGAATTTGACCTCGAGATTCGAGATAAAAAAAGGCATAAGAAATGTCGTTGCTGACCATCTCTCGAGAATCCCAAACTCTCCATGCAATGACTTGTCCATAAATGAGGATTTTCATCATGAAAATCTCTTAGCTGTCTTTAGAGAACCTTGGTTTGCTATTATAGTGAATTACTTAGTCACAAACCAAACACCTTCTCATTGGTCAAAAAATTATATATACCGGTTCTTATCTCAAGTTTGGTATTTCTTTTGGGAGGAACCGTATCTTTTTAAGTACTCTTCTGACCAAATTATTAGGAGATGCATTCCCGATGAAGAGATTAAGAGAGTATTTTATCCTTTTGTCACAAACTTCATATGGTGGACACTTTGGTCCCGCAAGACTGCTAAAGGTGCTGCAAAGTGGGTTCTATTGGCCCACTTTGTTCAAAGATGCTTATAAACTTTGCAAGACGTGCCCCAGATGACAGATGATAGGAAGGATCTCAAAATGAGAAATGATGCCCCTCAGCCCAATTCTAGAAATAGAATTCTTTGGTATTTGGGGAATCGACTTTATGGGTCCATTTCTTAATTCATTTGGAAACCAATACATATTGATTGTTGTGGACTATGTGTCCAAGTGGGTAGAAGCCATTCCTAGTAGAACTAATGATAACAAAATTGTCATAAAGTTCTTGAAAGGGAACATTTTCTCACGCTTCGGAAACCCTCGTTATCATCACTGATAATCGTACGCACTTTTCAATAGATCCTTTGAAGCTCTTATATGAAAGTATGCCATGACTCACAAGTTATCCTCAGACCAGCGGGCAGGTTGAGGTTTCTAATAGACAAATCAAGCTTATTTTAGAGAAAACTGTGAACCAATGCTAGAAATATTGGTCCACCAACTTGTAGATGCCCTATGGGCCTACAAGACCGCTTTCAAGACGATTCTAGGAATGTCTCCTTATAGGTTAGTCTTTAAGAAAGCTTGCCATCTACCTGTTAAATTAGAGCACCGGGCCTTATGGGCAATCAAGCAGCTAAATTTTGGCATGACTAAGGCCGGTGACCTTCAGAAATTATAAATTTCTGAATTAGAGGAGTTGAGAAATGAGGACAATGAAAATGCGAAGGTCACTAAAGATAGAGTTAAAATTTTTCATGATAAACACATCATAAGGAAAACCTTTATCCCTGGACAAAAAGTCTTACTCTATAATTCTAGGCTTCATCTTTTTTCAGGAAAATTAAAATCAAGATGGACTGGGCCATTCGTTGTAAAAATCGTGTTTCCACACAGTGTTGTAGAGATTAGTGACACCAAGAATAGAAATAACTTTAAGGTAAATGGTCAACACCTTAAACCTTTCTTGGAATCGGTGCCGGTAAATGAAACGGCTATGGGTCTTTTCGACCCACTGTATCGGTAACTTTTCTCTTTTAAATTTTATTTCATGCATCTATATATTTATTTCATATATTGGGGACAATGCATGAGATAAGTGTGGGAAGGGGCTCTAACATGACTAATATAACTAAAAAAAAGAAGGAAACAAAGAAAAAATTATATATATATAAAAACTTTTTGAAAGGTAAGAACAATATTTTAATATATTTTTTGTAAGAAATTAAGTCAATTTTAAGAAATAGGAAAATCATAATTAGTATTTCTTATACTTGGTCATGACTTGTTTGATTGTCAGGGTTAGGAAGAAAATTGATGAAAGGAATTTAGTCTTGATCTTTACCTTAAAGAAATATGCACACCTTGTACACTTACACATTTAGGGTTCAAAAACAAAATTTCTTATGCCTTATAAAAAAAAGAAGAAAAATATACATATATGCAAATCTAATTATTGATTAGCTAGGTGAATTGGCCTAAGAAAGCCTCGGTATTTATGCAAAAGATAATTAGATAAGATTAAATATATATATATAAATAAATCCTCTGATTAAGCTGGGTATTTGTGCCTCTTGAAGCATAAGTATTAATGCCTAAAAGGGGTACATTTTATAAATAAAACCCCTTGGTTTCGTGGCTTTGTTTGCTCGAGTGTTTAAGTCCTTAGGGGTGTTTTCTTACCTGGTATCCTAAGACTGTCCGATTTGGGTATCACCGACTAAAGGCTCGTTACATGGGTACATTAGAAAGCTTAATGGAATTGAGGAATAAATACCACAAAAAAAAATAAATAAATAAATAAAAATAAGGCATAAGAGTTAATGTTAAATAACCCTTAGTCAAACTTCACGGTCACGAAGGTGCATATGACTTTGGTAAAGTAATAGATTAGATGAGAAATACAATTTAACTCCTTACTTTGATTAATGACATGTTTTTGAATAGAGACTAAGTTTAGGAATGAAAAGATCGATTTGCTATAACTTATAGATTACTTGAACTCTTACAGTAATACTTCAAATATTTTCTATCTTTTCAAAATGCTTTTCAAAAATACTAAATTTTTTTCTCTTTCTTTATGGATTTTGTGTGTACAATCTACTGAAAACTCTCACGAGACAAAACTCATCCTCTAGGAATAACCTAGAGGTATAACGGCTTGTTACACATGCTTAGTGCAATCGACTGACCTGCGAAAGTGGTCTAATAATTGATTAATATTAGTTTTGATATTTTGGTTGAGGACGAGCAAAAGATAAGTGTAGGGGTATGATCGGTCACATATATTACATATATATTGTCACATTATCATGTCTATTATCTAATAAATCTTATTAATAAGTCTAATTTTTTTCTTTATAAAGTGCAGGCCCATTGGTAAAGGAAAGGAAAGAGAAACGAGCTCAAAAGCTCATCAAATTCTAATTTAATTCAGAATTAATTCAAAATTAGAAAATCAGGGCAGATCATGACAAATCAGAGAGGTTGAAAACTGGTTAAAATGAATCTTCCCAACTCAAGTGGTTAAAGATGAAGATCAAAGGCGGTTTTGTCAAATCTGGAGCTAAAACGGGGAAACTAATATGAGATAAAGGTGAATCATCAAACGAGGCATCACCACCAACCAGGTGTGGCCACCTGGCCATACCATGGCTGCTGAAACGCGGCCCAAGCCGCATTTTCGCGGCTTGGTTGGAGTTGTTGGGGGAGCGTTTGCTCCACCTATCTTCGTACTCCCTCTCCCGTTTGGCTTTTGCCTATAAATACTGTATTTTTCAGAGGAAAAGGGATCAAAAGTTTGTTTAAGTTTTTCTTTATTTTTAGGGTTTAGGTTCTTTGTTAGATAGTATTAAAAAATTATATTTCTATTTTTTTTAATTTGTAGTTCATTTCAAATACCAGTGAGAGAGAGATAGAGCGATTGTAACCTGAAGTTGAAGTGACATCAATAAAGGATCAAGCTTTCTTTTCTTCTACTCCAATTCACGGGTATGTTCTGTTTTATTTACATGTCTTGTTTTATATAATCATGAGTATCTAAACTTATTTTCTGAGCTCACTATGGTCCCTCTCTCTGATCCCTCTTATTTTGAACGATTTTGATGTAAAGAACCCAACGGAATCATATGTATGCCTAAACTAAGCCTTTTTTCTTTGAAAGTGTTCTTGAACGCACATGAGGATGGGTTTAGATTTCTAAACTTCTATTTCTTTTAAAATATCACTTGAACTTGTTTTTATTTCATATTTGAAAGAAAACTTGATTATTTAACATTCAGCTCAAGAGGATTTCTTAAGAAAAAGAATTAAACTTTTCCAAACAATCTTATTTGTTTTGCTTAAGACTTTTGACACTAAAGCTTAAGTTTTTGCCTATGATCAAGTTGAGGCACTAAGAATTTCAAGAGAAGAACACATCGTTGAGTAGTAAGATAGTGAGCCTAGATCTTTTTCCTATATTAAAAACAGCCAAACAATCTTCAACATTTTTTAAAGATCACCTTTTCCAAAGCCTTCTCTAAAATTTCAAATTTTCTTTTAATTATTCTTTTACTCTCCGTTCTCTTTTTCAATATAAAAAAAAAGAAAGAAAAACACAAAAACCATTCTTTGTTATTTCACAATTCATCGAAAAGTTCTATCGCATTCCTCCTCGTGGATGAAAGAAAACACCTAGAGGGGGGGTGAATAGGTGTTTGTGCTAATCTAAAAACTAAATGCAAAACTAAGTGCGCTAAATGCGGAAGCTAATGCAAATCTTGCACAAACTTAATACAACACAACAAGTGTAGCCGAATTCCCCGTGAAGGGCTCTGGACTAACTCCTCTTGATTCCCCTTGAATGGGTTGAGGTGCTATGTGAAGCTCTTGTTGGTTAAGTATAAGTTAGGCACACACACAAGCAAGCCAAGCAAATAAGGATGAATAGCAATAAGAATATATGCAAGGTAACACAAGCAAATAGATATGTATGATATGAATTATGCTCAACACAAGCAAATATGATATGATGTTATGTATGATGCTTTGCACAAATAAATGAGAGAAAGAGTTGAGAGATATTGGATCAAACGCAAACACACGGATATATTTCGAGGTTCGAGCCCCTAGCTCTACATCCCCGCCTACACCACCGTGTAGGATTTCCAATCCACTATAGGAGTATCGAACTCCTCTCTCAATCCTTAAGCCACCGAGGCTATACAACCACAATCCACCTCTACCGAAGAGGGATAAGGCCCGTAGCCAATACAAACACAATCACCTCTACCGAAGAGGGATCCAACCACAATACCACTCCGATCTACCTCTACCAAAGAGGGATACAACAAAAGCAAGGAGGGTTTACAACTTAGAGGCTTCACCTCAAACACTTCTCTTTTTCTCTCTTTTTCCACAAAGACAAATGATCCTAATAGATTAGGATAGAAGATAGCTCAAGTGTGAAAAACTAGGAGTTTTTGGAAACAAGCAACAAAGAAAATACTTGGGAAAACTCTTGTAAAAGATAGAGAATGAAAACCAATACAAATATCCCAAATTCCTATTTTCTTTAATTTTCCAAAAAAAAACCAAAACACAAATCAAATTGGAAGTTTAAAGCCCAAAACACTTTTGAAAACTTGTTTTAAACACTTTTGAAACCAGGAATTTTTCTCCTTGAAAATCTTGGCCAAAAACCCAAAGAGATGGGGTTTATATAGGCCCAATACAAAACTAGCCGTTAGAGCTGAGCTGGCAGCTCTGACAGGCAGCGGTCGACCGGCCCGGTCGACCGCCAACGGTCAGAATATGACCGTTGGGCAACCACGGTCGACCGGCCCGGTCGACCCAAACAAACAGAGAGCTCTGCTCTCAGACCGGTCGACCGTCCCGGTCGACCGTCCCATTGGCTCCAAACGTGCACAGAATTGTGCACGTCGGTCGACCGGCCCGGTCGACCGACCTCAGCCCTAGTCGACTAGTCAGGCTACTAGTCGTCTTGGTTGAAGCCTGGACCAAAAACTGGGTCAGAAAAACTGGGAAAATTATTTTATAAAAATCTTTTATCTTATCTGAAAATCCCATAAAACTTGTTTTATCATTTTATTTTAAAACACAAACTAGTGATAAAAATTTCAAGACATATATCAATCATATCAATTTATTTTTGAGTCTTGCAAATTTTATCAAAAACAAAACTTATATTTTTATCAAACTTGATTTTTCAATACATGAATAGGGATACCAAATAAGTTTGTTTAGCAAGTTTAAAGCATGTATGTATATTTAGAACATATCTAATATACATAGAAATAAAGTAAACTTGTTTTGATCTACCATTCATGAAAACCAAAAACCAAAACTTGTATTTTTATCAAACTTGATTTTTCCAATAGGAAATCTGATTTTCTTAAAAACTCATGAATAGACATATCAAAATAAGTTTGTTTAAGATATGAAGCATGTATGTATATTGAACACATCTAATATACATAAAAACCATGTAAACTTGTTTTGATCTACTATTCGTGAAAATCAAATCCAAAACATAAAACTTTTGTGTGTTGTGCACTTGAGCATATCAACTATACTAAGTTTTACAAATTGGATCTAAACACACTATCTAAACTATGGATACCTAAGTCTTCTTGATGATCTTCATCTTCAAGTTGACTTGCTCCAAAACTCCATCCATGGGCTGGGCAATGTGTGATCTTGAAGCTTTGGCCCTGGAATCAACATGAAAAGCTTCTAAACACCTTGTTGAAGCTAATTACCAACTAATATCTTGGTTAATGATCTGAAACTTAAACAACACAAGATTATTAGTAAACATAACTACATGAGTTAATCATCATCAAAACTAGGGTGGAAGGCCTTTGGGCCAACAATCTCCCCCTTTTTGATGATGACAAAACTCATGGAGTTATATATGCATGGATTAAAGTTAAGCTTCAAAGAAGCTCCCCCTTAACTCATGCATAAACAAATAAGATATATGCAATGAATGTTCATAAACATGTATGCATCATAAACATGTATGCATCAATATGCATAAAACACAAACACATGTTCTAGAAGCTCTAGTTACCAATTAAATTAATAAAATATTAACAAAAACTCTAGATGCTCTAGATACCAATAAAACTTAATATATGCAAAAACATAAGTATGCATATATAAACACCAAATTATTCTCCCCTTTTTGTCAATCATCAACAAAGGGGTAAACAATCAAAACAATAAATAATAATGAGGGGTAAAAATCTTTCTCCCCTATTATGTCAATCAAAACAATAAAACAATGTTCTCCCCCTTTTTGTCTAAAATAAAAACAAGATCAATAAGGGGTGACAATCAATTTGGATATCAATTGAAAAGAAAACAAACAAGAAAAATATTTATACCAATTTTAAACAAGAACACATGAAAAATCTTGATACCAATTGATATTAAACATAATAAATTTTGAATGTTTAAACAAAATTTTGATACCAATTGTAAATAATTTCCATATTAAACATATGATACCAATATGAAATTTTTAATCATAAAGTAAGGGAGTGGGAAACAAATACCAATTGAAAAATCACCAATTGAAAGACAGAATTAAATTTTCTCCCCCTTTATGAAATACCAACTAAAATGATGCATGGGATTGATACCAATTTAAAAGTGATCAATTGAAACAAAATTGAAGCTCAAGCACTAGCATAAACAAGATTTTGTGAAAAATTTATATCTTAAGCACAAATAAAATAAGTATATGTGTATGAAATAGAATGAGTACCAATCACCAATAGATGATACCAATTGAAAATATACATACACAATAAACATATGAGTATACAAAAAGATCAAAATGTTACCAATTGAAAGAGTTCAATGATACCAATTGACACACCAATAAAAGCATGGTATAACTCATATAACTAATCCTCCCAATCATGATCAAGTTTAAAATGATTTTCATAGTAAAGCATACATGAACATGATCTCCCATCCATCCGCCCTTGGAAGGTAGGGGTTTTCAAAAATAGATTTGAAAATGAAGTATGTTTGAAAAAACTCTACCATAGTGAAGAATACGAACTAGTTATAGGAAAAACTTTTAAAACTAGTACGAAATCCTTCAAGTAAGGAATAAAACAAAATTGTTTTTTATGAAACACATGTAAATCACATGATCACTAAACACTCAAAGTCCATAAAGCTCATTCAAATTCTTATAAAAACAAATCATGAGTAAACTAATAAAGTGAGTGAACAAGTGGTATGTGACACACATCAATCATGAAAATATTCAATTAAGCTCATATGAAATTCCTTGAAGACATGAAAAGCTAGATTTTCATTTTCAATAGAAATTACCTAAAAACAGGAAAATCATCAAAAACTTATTTAACTTTCATGGCATATGTATGTCTAATACAGACTAAAGTATACATACATATCCAAAACATAAAGAGTCAACAAATGTATATGCATGAAGGCACGTGGCTCAAAAAGGATAAACATGTATATCTAATAGTTTGGACAAGATAGACATATAATGAAGTTAAATAATTAAACACAAAATCAAACTAAATCTTCACCAAAACGAATTTCATTTCAAGGTATATGTATGAATGGTCAACACAATAAGTATACATACATATCCCTAAACACAATTGAGTCCATATATATAGATTTGCATGAAAGGCAAATGATTCAAGGGGTATACATGTATATCTTAAAGTTTGGCAATACAAACATATACATGAATTGAAAACTTATACACATAAAACAAATTCAAAAATGGAATACAAGTTTGAAATGTATGAATCATCAAAACTAGACTATACTAGCACATCTAATGGGTTCAAATAAGCATTCAAGCTCAAACATATATAGATTTATTTGTGGCCCACTATATGCACGAATATATACCTAGTCTTAATGAAAACTAACATCTAAACATGTAATCAACACATGAAGTATCAAAACACAATAAAAATTAACATGATAAACTTAAACATGATTATTATGCAAATTCACATGTTATTAAACCTATGATAAACATGATAGCTAAAACAAATGGTGAGAACACAAAATATGGGTCCATATAAACATGGGTGTCTCAAAATGCTATACATGCATGTCAAGGATCTAATGAACATGGCATTATCATAATAATCACCAAATAAAGAAACATGCTATAAACATCAAGGATATGAAATACAAATCATATATGATCAATATGTACATGCATGTGCATTAGATCTAGGTCATACAAATTAGTTTAACCAAGGTGAAAACACAAAAATATAAGTCCATATAAAACATGGATGTTTCAACCAACTAATAAGTATAACACTAATCTAATTAACATGACATATTCATGATGATCACTAAACATCAAATCATGCTATGAAAGATAAACATGGAAAGCATGTAAACATAAGGAGTTAGAGATTCGATACCAAAACCAATGAGGGCACCGCTCTAGTTCTCCAAAACAAAGGTGGTCCTCTCCACCAAATCTTCCCTTGAAAGTGATGCATCCAATTGATCTCCTTTAAGCACGGAACGCATCCACTCCAAGGTGTCATCACTCTCACGTCATGTGAGAGCCCACACCTACATAAAAAACTTTAGGGGTGGTCTTTGGTACCCATATCTTCTTGGGTCCATGGGGTTTAGTACCTTCTCTAACCCAAACAAACTTCTTTGCTAAATTAGAAACATGTATTCTATCAAAACAAAATTTAGCAAGATGGCCTTTTCGGCCACAATGTGTACATGTGGACACATGAGCATACATGTGTTGATGGTGTCCGTGTAGAGCATGTGTATGCCGTGGAGGGTGTGCATGCATAAAAGTTGGAACTCGTTTCTTACGAACCAAGGTTTCCAAGCGTGTATGGTTCTTAGCACATTGGCTCATAGTGGAGCCCAAACAATCCATTTTCTTCTTCAACATGTTTATATCATTTTTAATCATAGAAGAAGTGGAGCATGCAAGGGGTGATCTAGATGAAACTATCCTAGCGTGGCAAACATGTTCATCAATCTTATTTTGCAAAACTTCATTTTTCTTTAAACACACATCTAAATCATTTGAAATGGAAATAATTTTATTTTTCAAATCAACATTCTCATTTAAAACAAAATCAATTTTTGAAGACAAATTTTTATTTTTCTTCAAAAGAGTTTCACAATCATTTTTAGATTTTAAAAATTCATTTTCTTTAAGTGCAAGTTCTAATTGAGATCTCAATGAATCCCTTTCATTATAGACCTCAACCTTCTCTTGCAAAACATTGTTAAGTCTAACATGCAAACTCTTATTTTCTTGTTCAATTCCAAGACTTTTCTTTTTCAACAAATTATATTTTTCTATTAATTTTTCACAAACAATAGAAAGTTCTTCATTCAAAGCATGAGGATCAACATAATCATTTGAAGAACTAGCACAATCATCTTTATCTAAGTGGGGTTCCGAATGTACCTCAAGGGAGTCATTCCCTTGGACCATGAAGCATTGTGAATCGGATTCTCCACTAGATTCCTCCGGTTGATTTGGCAATAGAAGCTCGGAGGTGGTGGTGGTTGTCAACAAATTCCACACTGCAAAGGTGGAATCAATGTTAGAAATACGTAAAAGATAATCTTTAGATAATGTGCTTCTAATGGCCTCTAGGGCTTGTGCATTGGCCCCTATATGATTGCTATCACTAAGGAAGGATTCCTTGGTAATGGCAAGGTAAACTTTATGACCTAGGGTTTGTAAATAAACGGTCATCCTAATCTTCCAAACACGAATGTTGGAAGGGTCATACATAGGAGGGGTCATGAAGGCCATGGTAAACTATATGTGTGCAAGACAAGCAAATGCAAACAATAGATTATCAACCAAATGGATCTCACTCCTAGGATGTTAAGCCTAATATCAGGAGCACTAGCTCTGATACCAATTGAAAGAAAACACCTAGAGGGGGGGTGAATAGGTGTTTGTGCTAATCTAAAAACTAAATGCAAAACTAAGTGCGCTAAATGCGGAAGCTAATGCAAATCTTGCACAAACTTAATACAACACAACAAGTGTAGCCGAATTCCCCGTGAAGGGCTCTGGACTAACTCCTCTTGATTCCCCTTGAATGGGTTGAGGTGCTATGTGAAGCTCTTGTTGGTTAAGTATAAGTTAGGCACACACACAAGCAAGCCAAGCAAATAAGGATGAATAGCAATAAGAATATATGCAAGGCAACACAAGCAAATAGATATGTATGATATGAATTATGCTCAACACAAGCAAATATGATATGATGTTATGTATGATGCTTTGCACAAATAAATGAGAGAAAGAGTTGAGAGATATTGGATCAAACGCAAACACACGGATATGTTTCGAGGTTCGAGCCCCTAGCTCTACATCCCCGCCTACACCACCGTGTAGGATTTCCAATCCACTATAGGAGTACCGAACTCCTCTCTCAATCCTTACAAAGCCACCGAGGCTAAACAACCACAATCCACCTCTACCGAAGAGGGATAAGGCCCGTAGCCAATACAAACACAATCACCTCTACCGAAGAGGGATCCAACCACAATACCACTCCGATCTACCCTACCAAAGAGGGATACAACAAAAGCAAGGAGGGTTTACAACTTAGAGGCTTCACCTCAAACACTTCTCTTTTTCTCTCTTTTTCCACAAAGACAAATGATCCTAATAGATTAGGATAGAAGATAGCTCAAGTGTGAAAAACTAGGTGTTTTTGGAAACAAGCAACAAAGAAAATACTTGGGAAAACTCTTGTAAAAGATAGAGAATGAAAACCAATACAAATATCCCAAATTCCTATTTTCTTTGATTTTTCAAAAAAACGAAAACACAAATCAAATTGGAAGTTTAAAGCCCAAAACACTTTTGAAAACTTGTTTTAAACACTTTTGAAACCAGGAATTTTTCTCCTTGAAAATCTTGGCCAAAAACCCAAAGAGATGGGTTTTATATAGGCCCAATACAAAACTAGCCGTTAGAGCTGAGCTGGCAGCTCTGACAGGCAGCAGTCGACCGGCCCGGTCGACCGCCAACGGTCAGAATATGACCGTTGGGCAACCACGGTCGACCGGCCCGGTCGACCCAAACAAACAGAGAGCTCTGCTCTCAGACCGGTCGACCGTCCCATTGGCTCCAAACGTGCACAGAATTGTGCACGTCGGTCGACCGGCCCGGTCGACCGACCTCAGCCCTAGTCGACTAGTCAGGCTACTCGTCAACTTGGTTGAAGCCTGGACCAAAAACTGGGTCAGAAAAACTGGGAAAATTATTTTATAAAAATCTTTTATCTTATCTGAAAATCCCATAAAACTTGTTTTATCATTTTATTTTAAAACACAAACTAGTGATAAAAATTTCAAGACATATATCAATCATATCAATTTATTTTTGAGTCTTGCAAATTTTATCAAAAACAAAACTTATATTTTTATCAAACTTGATTTTTCAATACATGAATAGGGATATCAAAATAAGTTTGTTTAGCAAGTTTAAAGCATGTATGTATATTTAGAACATATCTAATATACATAGAAATAAAGTAAACTTGTTTTGATCTACCATTCATGAAAACCAAAAACCAAAACTTGTATTTTTATCAAACTTGATTTTTCCAATAGGAAATCTGATTTTCCTAAAAACTCATGAATAGACATATCAAAATAAGTTTGTTTAAGATATGAAGCATATATGTATATTGAACACATCTAATATACATAAAAACCATGTAAACTTGTTTTGATCTACTATTCGTGAAAACCAAATCCAAAACATAAAACTTTTGTGTGTTGTGCACCTGAGCATATCAACTATACTAAGCTTTACAAATTGGATCTAAACACACTATCTAAACTATGGATACCTAAGTCTTCTTGATGATCTTCATTTTCAAGTTGACTTGCTCCAAAACTCCATCCATGGGCTGGGCAATGTGTGATCTTGAAGCTTTGGCCCTGGAATCAACATGAAAAGCTTCTAAACACCTTGTTGAAGCTAATTACCAACTAATATCTTGGTTAATGATTTGAAACTTAAACAACACAAGATTATTCGTAAACATAACTACATGAGTTAATCATCATCAAAACTAGGGTGGAAGGCCTTTGGGCCAACAGTGGACACGACCCGTTTTCCTAATGCTAGACGGTAATTCTCATTGCTTTTATTTGCAATCACTTATGGTCTAATACTTCCAGCTCTTGGAGACGTAATCGATTGTTATCTCCTTCTGTTACCATGATTGCCAGAGCAGCGCAATGTGATGACATTGGTATCTCTAGAGGTATGATTGCTTCACAACCATAAACTAGATAGAAAAGAGTATTGCTTGTAGGAGTTCAGATCGTCGTTCGGTAGACCTAAAGACATTCACGAAGTTTCTCATTCCAATCTCGCTTACTTGAAGATACAAACTTTTTGAGGAGCTTGATGATCGTCTTATTGAATGCCTCTGCTAACCCATTTGTGGCAAGATTATAAGCAGTCGAATCACATTCTGAATACGGTACTTGTCACAGAACAGATAGAATGACTGGATCGGAAATTGGTTGCTATGGATGATCCGCCTAGGGATATCAAATCGGTGGATGATGTGGTATTTGATAAAGTTAACCACGTTTTAACTTCAATAAGTGATGTAGCTTCCGCCCACTTTGAGAAGTAATCGATTATCACAAGGATGAACCGATGACCTTTTGCTGATGAAGGGCTGATAGGTCCTACAACATCGATTCCCTATGCTTTGAATGGCCAAAATGAAACTGTAGGGCGGAGTAGCTCTCGGGGTTGGTGTATGAAATCTGAGTAGATTTGATAAGCCTTATACCTTATTGCATATTCGACTGTATCAGTGATCATGGTTGGCCAATAATAGCCGAGTCGGTTATTCAGAGTGAAAACTAGCACTTGAAAACGTGTGTATTTGAAATCAATGTAAAAGAGTGTGCTAATGTTCCCTCGATACTTCTGTTATAGCATTATCTCAACGAGTCGAATCTACGAGGATGGGAGGTGATAGAAGCATTAAAGGTCCTTATTCATGTCGTATGTTAACAAGTTCTTTTTTGTTAAAGAATGAGAAAAGAAAAAGAAAAAAAATCCAGACGTGATGGGTATAGAAGGCGATGAAAACGGTAATGTGAAAACAAAAGAGGAGTAGTTGTCGGATCGGTAAACAAAACAAAAAAATAGAGGCGAAGTAGAAAGTGAAGTGATTTTAAAAATAAAATAGAAAAGAAGATGAAACTTATTGTGAAGAAGATGAAAACAATGGTGAATTAAGAAGGCGGTGAAAAACATCGATAGAAAAATAATAAAAGGGTTTTGAAATTAATTTTTAAAACAAGATAAAAAGAAAGAGGAAAACTATGAAAGAAAACTCATGGCTACTAACTACTAATTGTTCCACTAACATGCTAACCTCTTAGAGATAGTTGCCTCACATGGATCCTTGGCCATAACTAGTCCTTGGCTTTAAGAGACGATACAAAGTATGGCTCACAAGCTTGTTCGTCCACATTCAAATACATCCATTCCACACAATCAAAATTCAAGCTACTATTAGATCATCAAAACTAATTAGATGTGAGCATGAAATAAAGAGGATATTGCAAGTTAGCTTGTTAGTGGTAAGATGTTGGAATGTTAGAATGTTAGAATCCATCATCATGAGCCATCGATGGCTCTTGTAAGAGCAAAGTCTTGTAGATACTATTACATTCATGTGGATTATCAAGTAAGTGGTTAGCTAGTTACTGATTAGTAGTTAGATTGTCATGAAAAGAAATGCTAACTAAAGATCATGTAGAAAATGGAGAAGATTATAATAGAGAAGAAAGGAGACATCTTTACATAGGTTGTCACTCTCTATTACATCAATATCTCTTTCTTCCTCCAGAAACAACTCAGCCCTAATACATGAATCTAAAACAAAATAAAAATACAAAAGAAAAGGGAAGAAGAACTACACTAACCTACATTAATGGAGAAAATCATAGCCTATAGCTCTCTCTGTGATTGTTTCTGGCCCAACCTTGCAGTATTTATAGCCAGAAGAAGCACCGGAAGGCGAGACGAGGCCACGCGTTGAAGATCGACGCGTGGGCCCACTAAAATGTCACATTTGCTCGGTAATTGCGACATTTCAGCGGCAATACCAGGGACTTAGGTCCCTGATTTTGGTCCGTGATTTGATCCAGCTGCGAGGAACTTCTAGTTATCTCTGATTTTGGGTGAGTTGGATCCGGGTTTCTTTAAATTCATCCCCATTTTCTGGATCCAATATGCCTTCTAGAAGCACTCTAGATTGCTCTTCAAGAAATGAGATTTAACTACTCGAAATTTGGTTTAATTTGGCTCATATTATGCTTTACCCCTAGACTCTTGATTATCTGCAAAATAGACAAAAAAACAGGTGAGAAGCGTTATTTTATTCATAAATCGGTAGGAAAATATGATGTAATGATGCAATATCATAGATTAATCACACCCCCACTTATCTTTTAATCATCCCGTGTAAAACAAGAAAAAAACTAAACTACAAATATTTTTACACCACTTGTCGGTGACGCGATTACACTGAGCACCTGCAACAAGCAGCTAAATCTCTAGGTTACCCTTAGAGGAGGAGTTTTGTCTCCTGAGGGTCTTCAGCGAATTGCACCCACAAATTTCAAAAAGAAAGAAAATAAAAGTTAGTATTTTGAAAATGCATTTTGAAAGAGAGACAAGTTTTCAAATATTTTTGGAAAAATTTAAGCGATCTAAAGTCATAAATTCACCAAAAATTATTTTTTCTTAAACTTAGTCTATATGCAAGATCTTGTCTTCAATTAAAGTAAGAATTCAAAATTGGATTGAATAGTTTATCCTTCATAAAACCTAGATAATATGTGCTTTGTGATCCTTAGAGATCCTTAGAGATCACCAAGAGATTTTTAGTGATCTTTGTGATCTCTAAGTGTATTTCTTTCTTTGCTTTGTGCCACCTCTTGTGTAGAGGAATCTAGAGGAGTATTTCTAGAGCCCTTCATAGAGAATTCAGGCTCACTCTTCATTAAACATAGTGTATTAGCAATTAAGTTGTTAATTCCGTATCATTTGCACTAGATTAGCTAGTACACCAATTCACCCCCTCTAGGTATACTTTCAATTGGTATCAGAGCCTACGCTCCTGACATTCCGTTTAATCACCTAGGAGTGAGATCCTCATTGCTAATCTAATCATTTGCATTGCACGCATTTAGTATACACTAATGGATTATCTTGCTCCACCTACTTATGATGCATCTAACATTGATTTGTGAAAGTTTAAGATGAGTGCATGCTTAAAAACATTAGGTTTGCAGGTCTATCTTGCCACTACTAAAAATTCTTATTTTAATAATGGCAAGTATAGTGAGGGTAACACACAACAATTAATTATATAAAGCAAACACTAAGTAAAAAGCATCTTTCTATTGTTTTTTATTGTGATTCCCTGTTTACAATGTGGAACACATTGACTTCTTCTAAGGAACAAAGAACAAATATATTGGAGAAGGAATCTAGTAGAGATGAGTCTGATCAAGCTTACTTCATGATCCAAGGGATTGACTCTCTTAAGGTAAAATCGAACACTCAACTAGATGTTGTGCTAGTTCTTCCATAGATGATAATGCCATGGATGCCATGCTTTAAATGAAGAACTTTTCCTATTTTATGAAAACTTGTTAAATAAGTATACACTTTGAGAAGGTTGAGGTTTCTAATGAAAGGGACTCATTAAAATCCCAACTTGACCTTATTTTAAAAGAAAATAAAATTTTGAAAAATAAAAATGATTTTGATATTGTTTTGGAAAAGAACAATATTTTGTCTTCAAAACATGAGTTTGTCTTAAAAGAGAATTTGAAAAATAAAATTGTTTTTGATTACCAAGGAATTAGAATGCATTTCAAAAGAAAAGGACTCTTTGAGACACACTTCGGTTCAAAAAGAAAAGATTTCTATTCCTATTTTCAAAGTAAAAAGAATTTTGTTTCCATTGCTTGCTCCACATCTTCTTCCATTGATAATGATATACATGCTTTGAAGAAGAATGTTGATTGTTCGGGCCCCACTTTGAGCCAATGTGCCATGGATCACAAAAGATTGGAATTCATGTTTCGAAAGAAACATGCTCTATATATGCATGCACACTCTATACGGCATACGCATTGATCTCATGTTCACACATGACACCATGTATGTTCATGTGTACACTTGTACACATTGTGGACGTAGGCCACCTTGCAAAATTTTGTTATGATAGGTTAAATGATTCAAATTTTACAAATAAGTTTGTTTGGGTTAGAAAAGATGCTAACCCCCATATACCCAAGAAAGTATGGGTACCAAAAGCCACCCTATATTATTTAATGTGGGTGTGGGATCTCACACAATGTAAGGGCATTGGTGCCTTGATGTGGATGTGTTCGAGCTAAAATATCATATTTATGGATGCATCACTTTCAAGGAATATTTGGCAGAAAGACCACCATGATTTGGAGACCTAGAGATTGGTTCATTGGTTTGGTAACTATCTCTAACTCCTTATTTTAGTTTACATGCTTTCATTGATTTTAGCAGGTCATTTTTTCTTGCTCATTATGTTAAATGCAATATTATTAGACATGTGATATACATAGATAGTCTTTGAGATACACCATATTTATATGAACTTATATTTTTGTGTTCTCAGTATAATTTAACTACTATGTATATCCTAGTTCTAAAACACGTACAGTAACTGAATGATCATATTTGTTTATATTTTTGCACTTCATGTTTTGATTATATGTTTAGATGTAACTTTTATTAAAACTTGTGTTTTACTTGTACAACTAGTGAGGTTTATTTGATTATCATGTGTTTGTGCTTTATTGCTCATTTGTACCAATTAGATATACTTGTATAAGCTTATTTTAATGACTTTTGCATCTTCACTTGTATTCCCTGTATTTGTACATGTTTTCATAAAAAAGGGTATTTAGCTTCATGTATATAATTTTGTCTAAAACTAATAGATATACATGTATATTCTTGAATCACTTGCTTTTCATACAATATTCTTTAATAAACTCATTTAAATTTGGGATGTGTATGTATACTTTTAGTTTCGACAAAACATACATACACCTTAAAACTTGTTTAGTTTTGATGAAAATTAAATTTTTATGATTTTCATGTTTGTAAAAGGAATTTACTTGTTTTGATTTGAGCTTAATTGTCATATCTCCATGCATGTATTCATTACATAATTTTTATACTCTCTATATTTTGTTTACTCATAATTTTGGATTCATGAGAACGAAGTGTGTTGTATCGCTTTTTGAATGTCAATTCTCGCGCAATTTTCATATTTCGTGGATACATTTGTATTTTATTCCTTACTTGAAGGATTTTGAACTAATTTTAAAATTTACTTTAAATTTGTTCATTATTTTTCAATTGGTAGAGTTTTTCAAATATGTTAAAATATTTTCAAATCATATTTTTGAAAATCCCTATTTTCTAAGGGCGGTTGGATGGGCAACCATGCCTTGTATACTCTTATTGAAAATCTATTCAAACATGAGTATGAAAGAGAGGTAGTTATGAGATAAACATAATTTTTAATGAAAATTTATTTTGTATACTCATGTTTTCTTTATATGTATGAATCATATCTAAATTAACATCATATTGCTCTGATATATATATGATTTTGATTGTGCTTATTTTATATTGAAATGTATGGTTAAAATACAAATTATTTCTTACTAAGCTTGATTTAGTCCTTAATGTCAATTATTTTTCAATTTGTATAATATATAAACTTATGCATTATTTTTATTCGTATTTCATAAAGGGAGAAAAGATTCTTGTTTTATCTTTCAATTGGTTTTATTTCAATTGGTATCTTACTCCCACTCTTTATGATAAAAAAATACTTTGTTTTGTTATATGCTAATATTTTCAATATTGATATCAATAATCTTAAATTGGTATTATTCTCAATTTTATATCTTTATTTCAAAATGGTTTTTAGTGTTTACCTAAAAAATTCGTTTTTACTTTCAACTGATATCATATCCTTCTATTGGTATTAATTCATAAAAAGAACATTTAATTTTCAATTGATAAAAAAATTGGTTCTTTCAATTGATTTTTTATTGGTATCAAAATTTAGTTTTATAATATGTTTATTGTTATTGTTTATTTGTCTTCACCCTTTTGTTGAAGAGTAATAAAATGGGGGAGAAAGATTTAGGATTATATATTCTTATTTTATTAAGTGTTTGTGCATATTTATATATCTTATTTTATTTGATATCTTGAGCTACATTACATATCTTTAGAGTTTTATTCATATGCATAAGCTAAGGGGGGCTTCCATGAAGCCTATCCTTAATCAACGCATATATAACCTTATAAGTTTTGTCATCATCAAAAAGGGGGAGATTGTTGGCCCAGAGGCCTTTCACCTTAGTTTTGATGATAACTAACTTATGAAGGTTAGTTTACTAATGATCTTGTATTTAATAAGTATCAGATATTGATCAAGATCTTAGTAGGTGATTAACTTGAACAAAGGATTCAAAGTCAAGTTTTGAAGCTAATAGATGATGATTCAAGAGCTCGTGCATCAAGATCGCATCTAGCACTCGGTAGGAGTCAAGCTCTTTGGATCATGTTTGGATCGAGTCAGCTTGGAGAAGGAGTCCTACAAGAAGACCTTGATCTAGGTTTGTTTAGTTTGTAGTTTAGATCTTTTGTAAAGATGATTAGTTTTTTATATGCTCAAGTTCATACACAAACTGAAGTTCGCCTAGAGGGGGGTAAATAGGTGACAAGCTAATCTAATGATGAATTATTGCGAAATTAAAACTATATATGCAAAGTAAAAACTATTACACCAAGTATAACACAAGAGCGTAGCCGAATTCCCGCCGAAGGGCTCTGGACTATCTCCTCAAGATTCCTCTAGATAAGAGTTGAGGTGCCGCTATGGCTCTCTTGATTGAATACAAGTGTGAACAAACAATCCTAAGTATATATCAATTTAAGCACAAGTATTTCAAGCAAGTAATGAATATGAACAATAAGAGAACGTAAGATATAAATACAAGTGAGAGATAGAGAGAGCAATCGCAAGCATGGGAGACTAGTTCCAAGGTTCGAGCACCCTTGCTCTACGTCCCCGTATTCAACACTATGAAGGGTTTCAACTAGAATCGATCCCACCGGATCACTCGGTGCCGCAACGCCTACCAGGAGTTCACACTAGAACTCTTTGGACTCACTAGTCCCTCTCACAACACATGCAAGCACACTAGCTTGTCGAGGACGCACCTCTACACCGAGCTCCCACTAGAACTCGAAACAACACGAACCTGCAAGTTCGCCTCCTTAAATACAAAATGAACACTTTGGTGATCTCGACACTTTGATCACCTAAAAACACTCTCACAACAACTCTCCTATAGGATAGATATGGCAATGGAAAGCTCATGTATGTGTGAGAAAACTAGGATTTTGGGGTGAATAACTCAAAAAATACTTTTGAAAAATTACTCTAAAAAACTCTCCTTTTGATATGGAAGTATTTGCTCTAAAACAAGTAGAGATAAACACTTAGAAAGGAGGAAAAATTACCTTAAAAACCAACTTAAAATCTTATAGAAAACAACCCAAAACAGCCCCAATATATAGGCCTCCAAAAACTAGCCGTGGGGGTCCAATTCAGCAGAAAATCCTGCTGTCGGTCGACCGGCCGGTGGACCGCCAATGGTCGGATTTTAGACCGTTGGGAAAAGTGGCCGACCGGACGGTCGACCGAAAACTGGGCCTTGACCTAACGGTCGACCGCCCGGTCGACTGGGGCCAGATCTAGAGAGCAAAAGCTCTCTGACGATCGACCGGGTGGGTCGACCGGCCCTCAAGCAAAAGGACCTATGCACGCTGTGCATATCAGTCGACCGGACCGGTCGATCGACTTTTGTATCGGTTGACCGTCCGGTCGACCGGCAGAAGGTCAGGCCACAAAATTTTAGGAATTAAAACTTGGTCTTTTTATTTTTAAAAAATCCCATAAGTTCTCATAAATTCTACAAAAATAATTTCATTGATATGCTTTGACATACAAACATGTATGATTAAAAATCAAAATATATTACAAACATTTTGAACTATTTTTGTGATATAGAAATTTTAGCCAAAACAAAATTTTGTATTTTTCAAAAACAATTTCCAAATTGAAAAATAATTTAAAACTTCTCCAAATACAAAAGCAATATATTTTAAACACTTTTGAAGCTTAGTGAGTATAGATATAATCAATACACATATATGATGAAATATCTATGTTTTTGACACTAAACTCTAAAATAGGTTTTGATAAAACATTTGTACACTTTGAAGCTCAAAAATCAAAACGGTATTTTCTAAAATCATATAAATTTTGTGTGTATGTAAATGTACTTGAGCAATCCACCAACTAATCTATCCTTTATATTTTATTTGAAAACAAATCTTAATACTTACAAAACCCGGCACAAGTCTTCTTGAAAATTTTCTCTTGAAAATCTTCTTCTCCTTCTTGACTTGGTCCAAATCTTGATCCAATGAGCTAGACTCCTCTTGAGTACTTGATGCCAACTTAATGCGCGAGTTCTTGAATCAATACATGCTAGCTCTAAAACTTGACTTTGAATCCCTTGTTGAAGCTAAATACCTACTAAGATCTTGATCAGATATCTGAGACTAAATAAATACAAGATCATTAGTACTAGAACTACATAAGTTATTCATCATCAAAACTAGAGTGATGGGCCTCTGGGCCAACAATCTCCCCCTTTTTGATGATGATAAAACTCATGGAGTTATATATGCATGGATTAAAGTTAAGCTTCATAGAAGCTCCCCCTTAACTCATGCATAGCAATAAACATAAAGATTCAATAAAGTACATTAATCTAAACAAACATATATGCATCAGCAAGGAGATAAACATGTATAAACTCACAAAATTCTTCTCTCCTTTTTGTATAAACAAAACACATATGCATAAACAAGAAAATAAAACATGCATATATAAACTCAAACATACATATATAAACTCATAAACTCAAACATGCATATATAAACTCTCAAAATCTTTCTCCTCCTTTTTGTCAAATCATCAACAAAGGGGTGAAAAACAAATCAAACAATAAAGATATATATGCGATATACATTCAGGAAGAAGAGAGACATGGAGTTAGCTCCCCCTGCATACATGCATTACATGAAGAAGGGATGACAAAACTCTAGCTCACATAAAGCATAATATACAATACATAAGCGGAGATGTTAAGCTCCCCCTACACATGTGTACCACATAAAGAAAAGATATTAAGCTCCTCAATATAAGATACAAGCAATACGAATCTATATATAGAAGAGATGTTAAGCTCCCCTTGCATATAGGCAATACATATCAAAAAAATTTTAAAGAAAATTTTGATAATACTTAAAGCAAAACTTTGAAATTTCTTAAAAACAAAATTTCATACCAATTGAAATTGAAACATTGTATATTTTTTATACCAATTGTAAATCTTGATACCAATTTAAAAGGTAATATATGAAGTATATTTTGATATCAATTGAAATACCAATTGAAAATAATATATAAGCTCATTAAGATACCAATTAACATTTAAAAATTAGTCAATCTTAGCATAAACATAATTTGTACTTTAAACATGTAAATATTGTAAAACAAGCACAATCAAAACATATTTATATATGAAAAAGAAAATACCAATTGAAATTGATACTATTTAAAATTAGAAGCATACATATATAAGATACAAATATGAGTATACAAACATGAAAATATCAATTATGATACCAATTGAAAATATAATGAGAATCAAGTGTATAACTCATACCTACCACCCTATTCATGCACATGTTTAAATAGATTTTTAATTTGAGCATATAAGGCTTGGTCGCCCATCCAACCGCCCTTTGAGAGTAGAAGTTTTCAAAAAAAAAAGATTTGAAAATAATTTTAGTTTGAAAACACTACCAAACGAAGAATAAATAACTAGTTTAAAATAATATTTGAAAAATAAGTTAAAGATCCTTCAAATATGAAACCGAATCATATATCTCATGAAACATTGCTAAGTACAAAAAAATTATCACTCAAGATCTATAAGGCTCAAAATGCTCATGAAAATATAGTCATGAGAAAACAAATAAAATGTGAGTGTACAAAAATCATGTGAATAGCATATTCATGAAAATTACCAATAAGGCTCAAAATAAACATGAAATTCTTTTATCAAAAACATGAAAAACATACACATTTATTTTTCATCAAATTTAAACAAACTTAAAGGTATATGTATGATTTATCAAAACTAGAAATATACATACATATCACAAACACAATAGAGTCCATAATAGAATTTGCATGAAGGCAAGTAACTTAAGGGTATACATGTATATTTATTAGTTTTAAATAAACATATCATATAGATGACGCAAAACACATAAAAAAATAGGAAAAATAAGTGTAAATGAGAGAATCATCAAAACTAAGTTATACATGTACATGTGATGGGTACAAGTGAGCAATGGGACACAAACATATAATAATCAAGTGTAGCTCATTACTTGTACAAGTATATAAACAAGATTTAATGAAAACTATATCTAAACAAGTATTCACCACATGAAGTACAAAATCATGACATGATAAAAATATTTATATAAAAGCATATTAAAATAGAAGTTTAGAGATAGTTACCAAACCATATGCGCTATTCTCTAAGTCTCCAAACATGGTGGTCCTCCCACCAAACTTCCATCTAGCTCATTATGCATCCACCACCAAGGCACCACACCTCTCACGTCATGTGAGAGCCCACACCTGCATTAAACACAAGAGGTCCAGATTTTGGTACATATTTTCTTTTTGATCCGCGAGGGTTAGCATCATAAGGAATCCTAACATTTTTATTTGTAAAATTTATAGAATTTACTCTATCATAGCAAAATCTTGCAAGATGGCCTTTGCGGTCACAATGTGTACATTTGTACACTCTAGCATGCATATGTGAATGAGTGTGATCATGATGTGCAAAGTGTTCATATGTATGCCGTGGGTTATGTGCATGAACATGTGGAGTTTGTTTCTTTTAAAATAAGGTTTTCAATTTAGAATGGTTAAATGCACAATTGTTCAAAGTTGGGCTCAAACAATTTATTTTATTTTTCAAGACTTGAATCTCATTTTTATTAATAGTAGCATGAAGAGCATGGCAAGAATAAGAATCAACAATCTTTTTCTTTTTAGAAATATTTTCTTTTTCTTTTAAATAATTTCTTTTTCTTTTTCCACCAAAGTGATTTTATTTTTCAAAGAATTTTTTCCTTCACAAATATCATTTAATTTAGAAGACAAGAAAATATTCTCGTTTTTGAAAAATTCATTTTCTTTTGAAACACATGCAGATTTATTTTTAAAAGAGTCATTTTCTTTTAACAAAGAAGTGTTTTCCTTTTCAATTTATTGTTATCAATTTTTAATGAATCATACTTTTTAAGAATTTTTTGAAAAAAAGATGCAAGCTCATCATAAGACATGTCAATATCTTCTTCTAGCTCGGATTCAGAGTTTACCTTAAGGGGGGTATCCCCTTGGACACTGTATTTGTTGGAAGCATCACTCTAATCATCTGAGTTGCTCCCCGTATAGTATTGCTTTTGTTCGCCAAGGGAGACTATAATGTTCCATACCAAACAAGCCGAATCTAGATTAGCAACCCTAGATAAATATTCATCATTTATGGTAGATCTTAAAGCATGAAGGGCTTTTGCATTAGCCTCAAGATTTTTACCATCTGAACAGTATGAATCTCTAAAAGTGACAAAATAATATGAATACCTAGGGCTTTGAGGTACATTGACATCTTAACCATCCAAATTCGGATGTTAAGAATGTCAAACATAGGAGGTGTCATGAAATCCATGTGTGTGTACAAGCAAATATTATGATTAGCTAAAATGAGAGTCTTTAACACTACGTTGTTAGACCCAAATCAAGAGCACCAAGCTCTGATACCAATAGGGGGGTGAATAGGTGACAAGCTACTCTAATGATGAATTAATATGGATCTAAAACTATTAATACAAACTAAAAACTATTGCACCAAGCATAACACAAGAGTGTAGCCAAATTTCCGGTGAAGGGCTCAGGACTATCTCCTCAAGATTCTTCTAGATAAGAGTTAAGGTGCCACTATAGCTCTCTTGGTTGAATAAAAGTGTGAGCAAACAATCACAAGCATATACTAATTTAAGCACAAGTATATCAAGTAAGTAATGAATATGAATAATAAGAGCATACAAGATATAAACACAAGTGAGATATAGAGAGAGCAATCGCAAACACGGGAGATTTGTTCCGAGGTTCGAGCACAATTGCTCTACGTCCCTGCCTTCAACACTATGAAAGATTTCCACTAGAATCGATTCCACCGGATCACTCGGTGCGGCAACACCTACCACAAGATCACACTAGAACTCTTTGGACTCACTAGTCCCTCTCTTGTTCCAGCAAGAACAACACACGCAAGCATACTAGCTTACAGAGGCCGCACCTCTACATCGAGCTCCCACTAGAACTCGAAACAACACGAAACCGCATGTTCGCCTCCTCAACTACAAAACGAATACTTTGGTGATCTCAACACTTTGATCACCTAAAAATAGTCTCACTATAACTCTCTGATAGGATAGATATAGTAATGGAAAGCTCAAGTATGTGTGAGAATACTAGGATGGATTTGGTGGTGAAAAACTCAAGAAAACACTTTTGAAAAACCACTCTTAAAACCTCTCCTTTTGATATCGAAGTTTTTGCTCTAAAATAAGTGGGGATAAACACTTAGAAAGGTAGGAAAAACTAGCTTGAAAAGTCACTTAAAATCTTATAGAAAACAGCCCAAAACAGCCCCAATATATAGGCCTCCAATAAATAGCCATTGGGATCCAATTCAGCAGGAAATCCTGTTGTCGGTCGACCGGCCGGTCGACTGTCAACGGCCGAAGTTTTGACCATTGGGAACGACCGGATGGTCGACCGAAAACTAGGCCTTGACCTAACGGTCGACCGCCCGGTCGACCAGGGCCAGATCCAGAGAGCAAAACCTCTCTGGCGGTCGACCGGGTCAGTCGATTGGCCCTCTAGCCAAAGGACCAGTGCATGTCTGTGCACATCGGTCGATCGGACCGGTCGACCGGCAGAAGGCCAGGTCACAAAATTTTAGGGATTAAAATTTAGTCTTTTTATCTTTAATAAAATCCCATAAATTTTCATAAATTCTACAAAATAAGTACATTGATATACTTTGATATACAAACATGTTTGATTAAAATTCAAAACATATTACAAACATTTTGAACTACTTTTGTGATATAGAAATTTTATACTAAACAAAAATCTGTATTTTTCAAAAAAAATTTCCAAATTGAAAAAAGATTTTTTCAAAACTTCTCCAAATAAATAAATAAGATAATTTAAACACTTTTGAAGTTTAGTGTGTATGGATATGATCAATACACATATATGATGAAATATCAATGTTGTTGACAATAAACTCTAAAATATGTTTTAATAAAACACATGTATACTTTGAAGCTCCAAAATCAAAACGGTATTTTCTAAAATCATATAAATTTTGTGTGTGTGTGTGTAAATGTACTTGAGCAATCCACCAACTAATTTATCCTTTACATTTTATCTAAAAATAAATCTTAACACTTATAAAATGTGAAACAAGTATTCTTGATTATCTTCTCTTGAAAATCTTCATCTCCTTCTTGACTTTGTCCAAACCTTGATTCAATGAGCTAGACTCCTCTTCAGTACTTTATACGATCTTGATGCGCGAGCTCTTGAATCAATAAGTGCTAGCTCCAAAACTTGACTTTGAATTCTTTGTTGAAGCTAAACACCTACTAAGATCTTGATCAAATATCTGAGACTAAATAAAAACAAGATTTTTAGTACTCTAACTACATGAGTTAATCATCATCAAAACTAGAGTGATGAGCCTCTGGGCTAACGCACACAAGTTGAAATAGTTTTTGTTTTCATTTTAACCATTTTCAAGGATACATATATGGTTTTCATGAATAGATAGAATCCAAACAAATTTTATATTGTTTATATGTATAGTGGATTCATTCATATACATTATTTTATTCATATTGTCTAAAAACTTATTTTGATGATTCTAGCTCATGGGTTTTAGTTTTTGTTTTATCAAAACTTAGTTTTAGATTTAGTGTCAAAAACATAGATATATCTTTTATATGTGTATTAGATTTTATGCATACACTCTACACTTCAAAAGTGTTTCTATATCATGTTTTTGTATTTATACAAGTTTGGAGAAGACAGATTTTCATTTCAAAATCTAAGTTTTGAAAAATACCATTTTTTATTTAAAGTTTAATTTTCATATCACAAAAATAGTTCAAATTGTTTGAAATATGTGTTGAATTTTAGTCACACATATTTGTTGGCCCAAAGGCCCATCACCCTAGTTTGGATAATGATTAACTCATGTAGTTATAGTACTAATGATCTTATGCTCATTTAGTTTCTGATATTTTAACTTCAACAAAAGATTCGAAGTCAAGTTTTGAAGTTAGCATGTATTGATTCAAGAGCTCGCATCATGATCGCATCAAATACTCAAGAGGAGTTTAGATCTTTGGATCAAGGTTTGGACTAAGTCAAGATGGAGAGAAGAATTTCAAGACTTGTGTCTAGTTTTGTAAGTGTTAAGATTTTGTATTTTTAGATAAAATGTAAAGGATAGATTAGTTGTGGATTGCTCAAGCTCATACACACGCATACAAAATATATATGTTTTTTTATAAGAAATAGTTTTTAGAATACATGGTTTTGATTTAACCGGTTGATTTTCAAAGAATACATACTACGTTTCATGAATAGATTTCATCAAAACAAGTTTATATAGTTTATATGTGTTTTGGATTTAATCCATAGACATTGATGGTTCAAATGTTTAAAAAAACTAATTTGATGTTTCTATATCATATGTTTAAGTTTTGTATTTATCGAAACTTTGTTTAGTGCTTAATGTCAAAAATATAGATATTTCATCTTATATGTGTATTAGATCATATCCATACACGCTATGCTTCAAATGAGTTTTAATATTTTGTTTTTGTAATTGAACAAGTTTTGAAAAAAATCCTGTTTTCATTTTAAAAGTTTATTTTTTGAAAAATACGGGTTTTGATTTAAAGCTTAATTTCTATATCACAAAAATGGTTCAAAATGTTTGTCATATATATTGAATTTTGGTCACACATATTTGTTCTTCAAGTATATACATGAACCTATTTTTGTGGATTTTATGTGATTTTATGGGATTTTATAGTATATTAAAAGATCAAGTTTTAAATCCCTTAAAACCCAGACCTAGGCTTCTGGCGGTCGACCGACCCAGAAGTCAGTTGACCGAGTGGTCGATCAATATACACAGGCAACGTGCACAAGCTTGGTTTGAGGGTCGGTCGACCGATCCAGGGAGTTTACTCTTTGGATCTGGCCCCGGTCGACCGAGCGTTCGACCGGCCAGAGAGCGTTGCTCTCTGGTTCTTACCTCGGTCGACTGACAGGTCAAGACCTAGGGCCGGTCGACCGGTAACCCCAACTATCATAAATAAGACCATTGGCTGATCGACCGGCCGGTCGACTGCCAGGCCATCTGGCCTGGGGTTTTTGTTGGCCCAAAGGCCCATCACTCTAGTTTTGATGATGATCAACTCATGTAGTTATGATTACTAATGATCTTGTGTTTGATTAGTGACAAATTTATGATCAAGATCTTAGTAGGTGCATAGCTTCAACAAAAGATTTGAAGTCAAAGTTTTGGAGCTAGCACGGTGTTTGGACCAAGTCAAGAAGATGAGAAGGCTTCAAGTGAAGACTTCAAGAAGATGAAGACTTGTGTCTAGGTATAAGATTTTTGTTTGTTTTTAGTTAAAATGTAAAGGATAGAGTAGTTGGTGGATTGCTCAAGTACATATACACACACACTCTTGATAATTTTGTTTTTACAAAAGATTTTTACTTTGGAAAAATACTTTTTGGTTTTTGGTTTTTATATGCATGTCTTTTATCCAAAACCATATTTAGTGCTTAATGTCAAAAAACATAGATATTTCATCTTATGTGTGTAGTGGATCATATCCATACACTCTATGCTTTAATGAGTTCAAAATATCTAGTTTTTGTATTTAAAGGAGTTTTGAAAAAATAAGATTTTGGAAAATACAAGTTTTCATTTGAGCCAATATTTTCCTGCTTACAAAAATAGTCCAATCTTTTATAACATGCCTTGACCTTGTGCAAGCATGTTTGTTTATCATAATATACTGATAAAACTATTTTTGTAGATTTTTATGTATTTTATGGGATTTTTATGTGAGCCAAAAGACCAAGTTTTAATCCCAGATTTTCTGTTCGAGGCTTCAGCCAAGTCGACTAGTCGACCTACCAAGTCGACTAGGGCTGAAGTCGGTCGACCGGCTAGGTCGACCGACGTGTACGACGTGCACGTCTTGACCTGGCAGATGGCCGGTCGACCGACACAGTCGACCGGAACTGAGAGCGGTGCTCTCTGTTCTTTTCGGTCGACTGGGCGGTCGACCGGTGGCTCCAACGGTCTGATTTTTGACCGTTGGCGGTCGACCGGATGGTCGACCGACAGGCCTGACAGAACCCCAACGGCTAGTTTTTCTGAGCCTATAAATTTGGGGGTTTGGGCATTGTTTTCACTAAGATTTGGAGAGTGTTTTTGAGCCAGTTTTTCCAATCCTTTTCAGAGGTTTTTCTCCACAAATTTGTGAGCTAATTCTTCCAATCAAAAGGGGAGTTTTTATCTAGAGTGTTTAAAGTGATTCTTTGAGTTTTCTTCCACCATTCTCTTCCTTGTTTTTCTCACACAAACACTTGAGCAACCCATTGAGCTATTCATTCTATAGGAGTGTTTTTTTGAGAGGATTTTAGGTGATCAAGAGTTGTGATCACCAAAGTTCTACTTTGTTCCTTTGAGAAGGCGGACGGTTGTGTTCGCATTGTTTCGGGTCCTAGTGGGGACTTGGTGTTTCGGGTTCGGGTGCGAGCTCTTTGTTTGAGGTGCGGCCTCAGCGAGCCGGTGGGCTTGCGGTGTGTACGGACTAGGGAGTCCGAGAGCTTGTAGGTGTTGCAGCACCGGGTGATCCATTGGGATCGATTATAGTGGAAATCCTTCGTGTGTCGAAGTTGGGGATGTAGAACAAGTGTGCTCGAACCTCGAAACAAATCCCTTGTGTTTACGATTGCTCACTCTCTCTCTCTCTCTCTTTGTCTCTTGTTTATATCTTGCATACTTATCTTGTCTTTATCTTTATAATGCATGATATACATTTGTGCTTAATTGATACACTTGCTTGGGTTTGTTTGCTAACACTTGTATTCAACCAAGAGAGCCAACGCGGCACCTTAACTCTTATCAAGGGGAATCTAGAGGAGTTTGTCCAGAGCCCTTCACGGGGAATTTGGCAACACTCTTGTGTTATACGTGGTGTTTAGTGTAAGAGTTTAGTTTAGGTCATAATAGCTTTTACTTCCGCATTATTTGGCATTAAGTGACCATTAGATTAGCCATCACCTATTCACCCCCCCTCTAGGTAAACCTTCAATTGGTATCAGAGCTTGGTACTCTGATTTGGGTCTAACAACCTAGAGTAAAAGATCCTCATTTTTAGGCTAATCACAATATTTGTACACATACCATGGACTTCATGTCACCACCCACCTTTGACATTCTTAACATCCCTATATGGAAGGTTAAGATGTCTTTGTACCTCAAGGCCTTAGGCATTCATGTTTATCTTGCCACTACTAATAATGCATATTGTTTAGATGGTAAGAATTTTGAGGCTAATGCAAAAGCCCTTCATGCTTTAAAGTCTACCCTAGATGATGTTTATTTATCTAGAGTTTCTAACTTTGATTAGGCTTTTATAGTATGGAATACCCTCATCTCCCTTGGCGAAAAAGATCAATACTATGCGGGGAGCGATTCGGATGTTGGAAGCGACACCTCCAACAAGTGCTATATGGTCCAAGGGGATAACCCCCTTGAGGTAACTACCGAATCCGAGGATGAGGATAATAACATGTCATATGATGAGCTTACTTCATTTTATCAAATACTTCTTGAGAAATATGACATGATTAAAAAGGAGAATAAAAATTTGAAAAAGAAGTTTGATTGCATGCATATAGAACATGATTCATTTAGAAGTAACATTGCATGCTTAGAAAAGGAAAATAAAGATTTGAAAAATGAGAATGTTTCCCTCATGTCTAAATTGAATGATCTTTGTGAAGGAAACACAAGTTTGAAAAATAAAATTGATTTGGGGGAAAACAAAAGGAAGTTGTTTTTCAAGAAAATAAATCTTTGAAAAGAAAAATTTGTGAAAAAGAAAAAGATTTTGTTTCTAAAAGGAAAAAGAAAAATGATTCTTTATCTCATCATGCTTTACATGCCACCACTAATGAGATTAAAGATTTGAAAAATAAAATGGATTGTTTAAGTTCAACTTTGAACTCTTGTGCATTTAACCATACTAGGTTGGAGTCAATGTTTTTAAAGAAACAAACTCCACACATTCATGCACAACATCATCATGCATATGCTTATGTTGCACGTCATGATCACACTCCTACACATAAATATTCTAAAGTGTACACATGTACACATTGTGGCCGCAAAGGCCATTTAGCAAAGTTTTGTTTTGATAGAATACATCATTTAAATTTTGCTAATAAAAATGTTTTAAAGTTTGTCAAGGAACCCAAACATTTTGCAAATAATAATGTTCCTTACAAGACTAACCCCAAAGGACCCAAGAAAATATGGGTACCAAAACCCCCACCCCATGTTTTTGATGTAGATGAGGGATCTCTCAAGACGTGAGAGATTTGGTGCCTTGATGTGGATGCAAATGGACTTGATGAACACACATTTGATGCATCACTATCAAGGAGATTTTGGTGGGATGACCACCATGATTGGAGCTTTGGAGTTGGTAACAGTCTCTAAACTCCCATTTTATTTATGTTCATGCTTGTTCATTCATAATATTTTGAGTATGTTCATGTTTTCATTTGTTTCGTGCTTCATGTGGTGATAACATGCTTAGATGTAGTTTTTATCAAAACTTGTATTAAACATGTACAAATAGTGAGCTACATTTGTTTTATATATGATTGCACTTCATACTCATTTATACTCACTATATACATATGTATAGACTAGTTTTGATGATTCTCATTTATACATGCTTTGCCAATTTTTATGCTTTACTTCATGTATATGTATTATTAATTCAAATCTAATAAATATATATGTTTACCCGTGAGTCTCTTGCCTTCATGCAAATACATTTGATAGACTCTTTTATGTTTGGGATATGTATGTGTATTGTTAGTTTTGGATAAATCATACATATACCATGAAGATTAGTGTTTTAATAAAAAAAATTTTAAAATATGACTTATGATCTTTTTGAGCTTAAATGACTATTTTCATAAAAATGCTATTTACATGATCTTTTAACACTCACATCTTCATTTATTATTTCATGACTTAGTTTCATAATCATTTTGAGCTTTATAGTCCATGAGTGATTAAATCTTTATGTACTTAGTTATGTTTTATGAAAAACATATGATTTGATGTATTTGAAGGATCTTTAACTAGTTGTTCGAAAACTATTTTATACTACTTATTTATTCTTCAATTAGTCTATAAGTTATACACATGATCCTATTTTTAATCCATTGGATAAATTCTTTTGTATTCTCAAGATTTGATGCTTCATGAATTGAATATTAGTTTAAATGTTAGTTTTTGTCAACACTAGGATTTATACTTGTACATATTATGGGCCACAAATAAATCTATATATGTTGGATTTGATTGCTTATTTGTGCCTATTTGGTGTGCTAGTATAGCCTAGCTTTGATGATCCTTACATTTTTAAACTTATATTCTCATTTTGGATTTGTGTTATGATCATGTGCTTATATTTCATGTATTTGTTTATTTTGCCAAACTTTAAGATATACATGTATACCTCTTGAGTCATTTGCCTTTCATGCAAATCTATATATATGGACTCAATTGTGTTTAGGGATATGTATGTATACTTCTTGTATTGTCAAAACATACATATACCTTGAAATATATTTTTTGTATAAAATTTTGTGGTGATTTTTATGTTTTCAAAATTTATGATAATTTTCACATTGTCTTATTTAAAGGAATATTGAGCTTCATTGCCATTTTCACGTGATTTACACATATTTCACGAAAAATATTCTTATTTTATTCCTTGATTGAAGGATTCCGTACTAGTTTTCAAGCATCTTCATTTAACTAGTTCGAGTTCTTCATGTGGTAGATTATATGATGTATACACTTAAGCTTATTTTTCTATTGGTATCATTGGATATTTTCAATTGGTATCAATATGAACTTCTTTTGTATATACTCATATTTTGTTTTCCCATATATGTATGTATCAATTTCATTTGGTATACTCATTTTTCATACATATATATGAGTTATTTGTGCTTGAGTTAAAATTGTTTTACATGTTTAAAGCGCAAAGTTCTTTATGATAAGAAAATAAATATTTTAAGAAAAATTCTCAAGATTTGTTTTATTAAGAAAATTCAAAATTTTGTTTTATAAGAAAAATTCAAAAATTTTGATTTATATGCAAGGAGAGCTTAACATCTCTTCTACATATAGATTCATGTTGAGTGTATTGTATATTGAGGAGCTTGACAACTCTTCTTTATGTGGTACACGTATGTAGGGGGAGCTTCACATCTCTTCTTATGCATTACATATTATATGTTATGTGAATTAAGGCTTGTCATCTCTCTTTCGTGTAATGTATATGTGTAGGGAAGTTACTTAACCATCTTCCTCTTCATGAATGTATATTGCATATAACCTTTTATTGATATGTTTGATTTGACCCCTTTATTGGTTTCTTTGTTTATGACAAAAAGGGGGAGAAAATTTAATGATTATGTTTTTACTTTAACCCCTTTGTTGATGATTGACAAAAAGGGGGAGAAGTATTTGAGATATATGCATGCTTTGGGTTGGTTAAAGGATTTATGTTTATGCATATATGTTTTGTTGTTTTGTTGTACAAAGAGGTGAAAAAGATTTTGTGATTTTGTTTTATGCTTGATTAGCATGTTTACTCCTACATTTGCATACATGTTTATGCGCCTCATTGCATATTTATTTGTTTATGTGGTATGCATGAGTTAAGGGGAGCTTCTTTGAAGCTTTACTTTAATCCATGCATATATAACTTCATGAGTTTTGTCATCATCAAAAAGTGGGAGATTGTTGGCCCAAAGGCCCATCACTCTAGTTTTGATGATGATCAACTCATATAGTTAAGATTACTAATGATCTTGTGTTTAATTAGTGACAGATTTATGATCAAGATCTTAGTAGGTGCATAGATTCAACAAAGGATTTGAAGTCAATGTTTTGGAGCTAGCACGGTGTTTGAATCAAGTCAAGAAGATGAGAAGGCTTCAAGTGAAGACTTCAAGAAGATGAAGACTTGTGTCTAGGTATAAGATTTTTGTTTGTTTTTAGTTAAAATGTAAAGGATAGAGTAGTTAGTGGATTGCTCAAGTACATATACACACACACTCTTGATAATTTTGTTTTTACAAAAGATTTTTACTTTGAAAAAATACTTTTGGTTTTTGGTTTTTATATGCATGTCTTTTATCCAAAACCATATTTAGTGCTTAATGTCAAAAACATAGATATTTCATCTTATGTGTGTAGTGGATCATATCTATACACTCTATGCTTTAATGAGTTCAAAATATCTAGTTTTTGTATTTAAAGGAGTTTTGGAAAAATAAGATTTTGGAAAATACAAGTTTTCATTTGAGCCAATATTTTCCTACTTACAAAAATAGTCCAATCTTTTATAACATGCCTTGATCTTGTGCAAGCATGTTTGTTTGTCATAGTATACTGATAAAACTATTTTTGTAGATTTTATGTATTTTATGGGATTTTTATGTGAGCCAAAAGACCAAGTTTTAATCCCAGATTTTTTGTTCCAAGTTTCAACCAAGTCGACTAGTCGACCTATCAAGTCGACTAGGGCTGAAGTCGGTCGACCGGCTGGGTCGACCGACGTGCACGACGTGCACGCCTTGACCTGGCAGATGGCCGGTCGACCGACACAATCGACAGGAACTGAGAGCGGTGCTCTCTGTTCTTTTCAGTCGACCGGGCGGTCGACCGGAGGCTCCAACGGTCTGATTTTTGACCGTTGGCGGTCGACCGGACGGTCGACCGACAGGCCTGACAGAACCCCAACGGCTAATTTTTCTGAGCCTATAAATTTGGGGTTTGGGCATTGTTTTCACTAAGATTTGGATAGTGTTTTTGAGCCAGTTTTTTCAATCCTTTTCAGAGGTTTTTTTCCACAAATTTGTGAGCTAATTCTTCCAATCAAAAGGGGGTTTTTATCTAGAGTGTTTAAAGTGATTCTTTGAGTTTTCCTCCACCATTCTCTTCCTTGTTTTTCTCACACAAACACTTGAGCAACCCATTGAGCTATTCATTCTATAGGAGTGTTTTTGTGAGAGGATTTTAGGTGATCAAGAGTTGTGATCACCAAAGTTCTACTTTGTTCCTTTGAGAAGGCGGACGGTTGTGTCCGCATTGTTACGGGTCCTAGTGGGGACTTTGTGTTTCGGGTTCGGGTGCGAACTCTTTGTTTGAGGTACAGGCTCAGCGAGCCGGTGGGCTTGCGGTGTGTACGGACTAGGGAGTCCGAGAGCTTGTAGGTGTTGCAGCACCGGGTGATCCATTGGGATCGATTATAGTGGAAATCCTTCGTGCGTCGAAAGCAGGGATGTAGAGCAAGTGTGCTCGAACCTCGAAACAAATCCCTTGTGTTTGCGATTGCTCACTCTCTCTCTCTCTTTGTCTCTTGTTTATATCTTGTATACTTATCTTGTCTTTATCTTTATATGCATGATATACATTTGTGCTTAATTGAAACACTTGCTTGGGTTTGTTTGCTAACACTTGTATTCAACCAAGAGAGCCAACGCGGCACCTCAACCCTTATCAAGGGGAATCTAGAGGAGTTTGTCCAGAGCCCTTCACGGGGAATTCGGCAACACTCTTGTGTTATACGTGGTGTTTTAGTGTAAGAGTTTAGTTTAGGTCATAATAGCTTTTACTTCCGCATTATTTGGCATTAAGTGACCATTAGATTAGCCATCACCTATTCACCCCCCTTCTAGGTGAACCTTCAGTTTTACCCTAACAGCTAGTTTTTGTAGCTCTATGAAAGGGGGCTGTTTTGGCTAGTTTTCCATAGGATTTTGGAGAAGTTTTAGAGCCAGTTTTCCCATCTCTCTTAAGGTTTTTCTCCACATGTTTTTGTGCTAAAACTTTCATATCAAAAGAAGAGTTTTTAAAGAGTGTTTTCAAAGAGATTTTCTTGAGTTTTTCACCACAATTCTATCTTGTTTTTCTCACACAAACTCGAGCTTTGTGTTGCTATATCTATCATTTAGGGATCATTTGTTGTGAGAGTATTTTTAATGATCAAAATGTAGAGATCAACAAGTTTTCATATTTATATTTGAGGAGGTGAACTTGTGGGTTCATGTTGTAACGAGTTCTTATGGGAGCTCAGTGTAGAGATGCGGCCTCGGCAAGCTAGTGTGCTTGTGTGTATTGTTCTTGCGGGAACAAGTGAGGGACTTGCGAGTCCAAGAGTTCATGACGGAGCTTGTTGTAGGTGTTCCGGTACCGAGTGATCTTACAGTATCGTTATTGTGGAAACCCTTCATAGTGTTGAAGGTGGGGACGTTGAGTAAGTGTGCTTGAACCTCGAAACAATTCTCCAGTGTTTGCAATTGCTCATCTCTCTCTCTCACTTGTGTTTTATATCTTGCATGCTCTTATTATTCATATCTATTACATGCTTAATATTTTCTTGTGCTTAACTGATATATGTTTGAGATTATTTGCTCACACTTGTATTCAACCGAGAGAGTCATAGTACCATCTCAACTCTTAATCTAGAAGAATCTTAAGGAGATAGTCCAGAGCCCTTCACCGTAATTCGCTGCACTCTTTGGTTATACTTTGTGCGTTTGCATAATAGTTTTAGTTTGCACAATTAATTTTAATTCCTCATTAGTTTTGTATTTGATAAGCTTGTCACCTATTCACCCCTTCTAGGTGACTTACAATTGGTATCAAAACTTAGTACTCTTGATTTGGGTCTAACAACCTTGAGTTAAAGATTCTCATTTTAGCTGACCACAATATTTGTTTACACACACGTATGAATTTCATGACACCTTTCATGTTTGACATTCTTAACATCCAAACTTGGAAAGTTTAGATGTCCATATACCTTAAAGCCCTAGGTATTCATGTCTATTTTTCACTATTAAAAATTCATATTGTTTAAATGGCAAACATCTAGTGGCTAATGCAAAAGCCATCCATGCATTAAAGAGTACCCTAAATGATGAATATTTATATAGAGTTACTAACTTTAATTCGGTCTTTGTAGTATGAAACACCCTTATCTCTCTTGGTGAACAAAAGCAATACTACATGGGGAGTGACTCGGATGATGGAAGTGCTACTTCCAACATGTGCTACTAGGTCCAAGGGAATGACCCCCTTGAGGTAAATTTTGAATCTGAGCTAGAAGAAGATTTTGACGTGCCTTATAATGAGCTTGCATCTTTTTGTCAAAAACTTCTTGAAAAATATGATTATTAAAAATTGAAAATGATAAGTTGAAGAAGAAAAACACTACTTTGTTAAAAGAAAATAATTCTATTAAAAATAATTTTAAATATGTGTCAAAAGAAAAGATTATTTTGAAAGAAAATAACTCCTTGAAAAAGATAATTATTTTAAAAGCAAAAATATTACCAAAAAGAAAAAGATTTTTGATTCTCGTAAACATGTCTCTTCTTCCAAAATTAACAATGATATTTGTATTGTGACGAAGAAAATTAACTGTTTGGGCTCCACTTTGAGCCAAAGTGCATTTAACGATAATATGTTGGAATCCATGATTTGCAAGAAACAAATTCATGCACATACCCCATAGCATACATATGCACACCATGCTTACACCCCATATTTGTATGCTAGAGTGTACACATGTACACATTATGGCCGCAAAGGCTATCTTGTAAAATTTTATTTTAACAAAATAAATTCTTTAAAATTTGCTAATAATAATATTTGGGTTCCAATTGTTGCTAACCCTCGTGGACCCAAGAAGATAACATGGGTTGCAAAATCCCCACTTATTGTGTTTGATATAGGTGTGGGCTCTCACATGACGTGAGAGGGTTGGTGTCTTGGTGGTTGATGCATGAGCTAGATGGACATACCCAATTTATGCATCGCTATCAAGAATGTTTGGTGGGAGGACCACCATGTTTGGGAAACTTAGAGAATAGTTCATATGGTTTGGTAGCTATCTCTAAACTACTATTTTAGTTTATATGATTTTATATTGATGATTTTTTTTGCATGTTATTGTTTTAATGCTGGTTTTGTTAAATGCAATATTATTAGACATGTGATATACATAGATAGTTTTGAGATACACTCATATTCATATGAATTCATATTTTTGTGTTCTCACTATTGATTAACTACTATGTATATACTAGTTATAAAATACGTGCATTTAGCCTAATGATCATGTTTGTTTTGTACTTCATGTGGTGATTACTTGTTTACATATAGTTTTCGATAAAACTTGTGTTTATACTTGTACAGGTAGTGAGCTACACTTGATTAATATGTGTTTGTGCTTCATTGCTCATTTGTACTCATTACATGTACATATATAACCTAGTTTTGATGATTCTTTAATTTATACGTGTTTTCCCTATTTTTATACATGCTTAGCTTGATATATATGTTAATTTTATCTAAAACTAATAGATATACATGAATATCCTTGAGTCACTTGCCTTCATGCAAAATTTTATTATGGACTCGTTTGTGTTTGGGATATGTATGTATACTTTTAATAATTTTGACAAAATATACATATACCTTGAAGATTGTTTAATTTTAACGAAAATTTTAGTTTTGATGATTTTCATGTTTTTTGATAAAGAATTTCATATTTGTTTTAAGCCTTATTTATTTATTTCTTGAATATACTATTCACATGATTCTTGTGCACTCACATTACTTTTTTTTAACTCATGATTTTGTTTCATGAGCACATTTTTGTTCCTTATAGATCTTGAGTGACAATTTTTGTGTATTTAGCATGATTCATGAGATATGTAATTTGATTGCATATTTTAAAGGATCTTTGACTAGTTTTTCAAAATTATTTTAAACTAGCTTCTTGATTTTTTTTTTAATTGGCAGAGTTTTCAAATATGTTAAATTATTTTTAAACTCTTATTTTTGAAAAAATCCTACTAACTCAAGGGCGGTTGGATGGCAACCATGCCTTATATGCCTTAATGATTATCTTTTATCATGTACATGAAAGGGTGGTAGTTATGAGTTATACATAATTTTCATGATCTATTCATTTTGTATACTCTTATTTTAATTTTTATTTATGTATGTAACAAATTTTAAATGGTATTTTCATTTTCATGCATACATATATATATAATTTAGATTGTGCTTGTTTTACAATATCTTTACACATTTTTTTAAAAGACACAAAATGATTTATGCTAAGCTTGATTTAATTCTAAATATTAATTGGTATCTCTACAAACTTACGCATGGACTTCAATTGGTATTTTTTATATAAAAATGTATTTCATATTTCACCTTCAATTGGTATCAAAATAGTGCGCATAGCTAGACACACGTGTATTAATAAATCTGAATCACAAACATGCACTGAAAACTGTGTGGTGAGCACAAGCATACAAGAGTAAGTAGACATGTAGCAAGTGATATCAAGCAGGGAATACTCATGAAATAATAAGGTAAGGGCAGGAGACTAGTGAAATAAAACACAAGTGGCAAAGCAGGATGTAAGCAGTTATAATATAATAATGATTATAAATCGGAAATCCGATGTAAAACCTGATGAAAGCATACTCGGCAAAATATACAACGAATACATAGTTGGCATCTTTTATTATTATTATAACTCGTCTTACCCAGATGTCTATATATGTGAACTAGCGTTCCAGCGCACATATATCCACATCTGAGTAAAGCAAAGTTGTTATTGGAAACCAACGAGGGTATCAACGAATAATGTTTACAGTGTGGATGGCATACATACCCGGGACTATGCCCAAGATTGTTCCGTTGCTGGAGGACGGAAATTAGCCACGAGGCATTCAGGAGGGTTTTATAGGATACCCTTATCAAGATGGTACCAAGAAGGAGGGAGCCAGCGCTCCCCTCAGTCACCTGGAGGCCTTCAGGTCAGACTGGAAGATTAGTTGCACAACATACCTAATACCACTATAAACACGAACATATATTGATATCCGCAAGTTTCCCCCGACCCGATGTAAGTTGTCCCATTTTATGCTTTATTAGATAATTACTAGATTTCGGGAATGAACAGGAATAAGCCAGGAATATCAGGAATACAGGTGTATCAGGAGTACGATTTGTATTGGAGTATAACAAGATGTAATCAAGATGTTAGGTGATCATTCCCGTTATCGTCATAATTATAAGAGTCAAGTACATCATGCCGGATGTCAGGTGATAGTATGACTTGAAAGTGATATTAGGCAAGTGACAACTGATGGCATGGTATATGCAAGCACGTCAAGAGAAGGCACATCAAACAACACAGGAAAATAGTACTGATATAAGAGATCCATACGAATACTGAAAAACCATGCAGTTTCAGAAAAAATAGTATAAGTAAGATTTCAAACTCTATACAACCATTAATAAATAATAGATAAGCTAGCGAGTAGGTGATAAGCAAGGAAGCGGAGGAGCTAAGTGAGCTAGAGGTACGGATAACAAACAGTGTTTAACACTAAAGCGCACAGAGCTACTGAAATAACTGAGCTTAGAAGGCGAGTCAGAAATCCGGCAGAGTTCCGCCTAGATTAATTTAGTGGTAAAGCGTTTGACGCTAAGCATGCCTATTAGGCAGAGCTGAGAGACCTGACAGTCTAAACGACTTCTCTTTTGAGGTCGTAGGCGAGAACCCAGAAGCTAAAGTATGCTCAGGGTCTAAGCGCACTCTCAGTAGCTACCACGAAACCCATAAGGGTGCAGGCCAAAAACCAATTGGATAGCTGGCCCGGGAGTGGGTAGAAACCCAGAGTCCTGAGCGAGATGTCAGTACCACGCAAGCATACATATAAGCGTGATAATATCTAGACTATCTTGGAGTCGAGAAGCCTAGAGGCTGATAGGGCCTAGAGGCCAGTAGAGAGCCAGGAGGCTAACGACCACAAGGGGTCAGCCACGCATAGTATAAAGCAGTAAAAAGAGTACATCACACAGGCATGATATATGTGCAAGAAATAAACTACCCTCATACAAGCATTTGTCACAGGCATATATATGTACAACCATGGGCACTCAGCCACATATATTTACAGGGGCATAGCCCAATACAAAATACATATAAATGTAAAATAAAATACACGTCGACCCGACAAAGCGGGAAAACCCATATCATGGCGATGATACTCGCCTAAAACATCAAAAAAAGCCAAAAACTCTGGAATCTCAGGAACTTCGCATGTGCCATAATATATGAAAATATATAGAGAGAGAGAAAGAATATAAGGGATAGGAGAGAAAGAAGAGAAAAAAAGAGTTAGAGAGAAAGAGAGAGCTAGAGAGAGAAAGACCTAGAAAGAGAAAGAGAGATTTAGAGAGAGTAAATCTATGAAGAAAAAAAGGGAGTTAGAAAGAGAATATTTAGAGAGAGGAGGAAGAGGGCTAGAGAGAGAAAGAGATGAGAGAGAGAAACGAAGAGAGAGAGAAAGAGACAGTTTTAGAGAGAGACTGTAGAAAGAGAGCGAGAACCAATAGAGAGAGGAACGGTGAAAGAGAGAACTAGAGAGAGACGGCTAGAATGAGAGAGAGAGAGAGAGAGAAATAGGGGGAGAGAGAGAGATGAGAGAGCAGGAGATGGAGAAAAAGAGAGCTGGAGAGAGAGAGAGATAAAAGGGCGAGGGGTTGTCGCCCCTCCTCTGTCCACGCACAGGGGGCCAGGAGGAGGCCTCCTAGATGCGCACGGCCGTCGGCGATGCACTGACGGTGCCCCACCCCAGGGTGGTGTCTGCCATCCCAAAAAGAAAAGGGGAATTTAAGGGGGGTGTTGGGTTTGGAGGTGGAGAAGAGTGGTGGTGGTGGTGGTGGTAATGGTATTGGGTGATGGAGATGATGGAGGCGGTGGATCTTGAAATTAGAGGGAGAGGAGGAAGAAAGAGGTTGTGAGAGTTAGCATTAAGGTAGAGGATGAGGAATTTTGGTAGTGTTGGTGTTTAATTTGAAGAAGAAGAAGAAGGTGGAGATGGTGGTGGTTTTGAGGAGGAAGAAGATGGAGGTGGTGGTTGATGTTGTTGTTGGTGTTAGTGCTAGGAGAAGGTGGCTGGAGCTTGGAGGGGGTCTTCGCCGGCGGCGGTGGCCGAAGGCACTAGAGTGGGGCCCATGCTTGGGTGTCGGCCAAATGGAGGAGGAGAAGAAGAGAAAAAAGAAAGAAAGATGGGAAAAAGGAAAGAAAAGGAAAAGAAAAGGAGAGAGTGATGGAGGGATGTGATGGATAGGAGAGGAAATTAATGAAGGGGGTGGCCGGTTGGTGAAATCGGTGGAAAGGAAAAAGAAAAGAGAGAGAGAAAAGAAAGAAAGAAAAGGAAAGATACCTTAAAATTATATTAAAATAATATCGGGAAATATCGATTGTTCCAGAAAAATCTCCAAAAATACCTAGAGGTAGAAAACATTATATTGAGGAAAAATATGAAATCAATTTTCAGAAATAATATCCCTTTTTCAAATTAAAAATCCTGGAGTCCACTGTCAATACCGGTCCACACCGTTCGGCCGGATTTTGATAAATTCTGAAAAATCTCAGAAAATATATTAAAAAAGAAAATATAATTCTAAGAAGCAATGTGAAAGCAAAATCCAAAAATTTAATTCTAATTGTAAACTAAAAATCCTAGAATCAACTAGCGATACTAGCCGACACGAAATCCAGTGGAATTTTGATAAAATAGAAAAATCTCAGAAAATACATTTTGATAGAAAATATAATTCTAAAAAATAATGTGAAAGCCGTTTCTAGTAATTCAACTCTATTTGTAAATTAAAAATCTGAGAATCGATCAGCGACATTGGTCGACACCGGTTTTAAAGATTTACAACTTAATAGAAAAATTTTCAAAAAATCATGAAAAATCTAGAATATTGGAAATGATGTTTGAAACTAAAATCGGTCAAATATGACTACTAAAAAGGTCAAATCGAGCAATACCCTGGGATCGGGTCCCCGGTTCAGACGAGGGCTGACTCCGAGTTGACGAATCCAATCCAAGGCAATTGATCATATAAATAATTAAAAATATAAAACAAATACAGAAAGTAAATCAAAAAATATGACCAAAAAAATTGAATACGTAACTAAGTACGTATTCTGAGAACGGGGTGTTACATTCATCCAACTTACAAAAATTGAGTCCTTCCAATTTCGATAAGGGGTAAAATGAACACAAAAGAACATGGACAGGAATTATACCAATCAAGATATGAATTGCTAAGGGTAATGCTCCAAAGTTTAGTGAACAATGATCGGAATATAGACATCGTCTGCCCTTCCTGCTATATAAATTTTCAAATGATGCTAAATAATACTGACCTCATAACATTACTTTGTAATAGAATTCCAGCTGTACTCATACTTGATAGCTCTTTGAGAATAAGCCTGAATACTGAACATAAAGAAAACCCTGATAATTCTGAGAATAATAAAGAAGACCGATATTTAAAATTCCGAATACCGAGCGTCGATCACTCTGAAAGATATAGCAAGGAACCCGTAGAGAATCCTGACTACTGACTTCTGAAAGATAACTCGATTGCAGATCAATTCTGAGAATACCCGAACTTCATAGAGTTGGTCAAAAAGATAGTATATTCTAGTACTCTGCCGCTACACCTCCAGTCTATTCATATCTTAGGTTGCTATAAAGGCTACGGAAACCAAAAACAACGAAAAGATGGAAGGGATTAGGAATTAAAGGAAGGATGATCATGAAAGAAAAAGATAACTCTGTACTTGTAGTTGAATTGTATAACTAGGACTCATGCATTCCAGTTACAAATTTCTTTATCATTAATTTACCATCTGGACGTACTGAGGATGTGAGAGCCTAGGCTCTGATACCATCCTGTAACGTCCCGATCCGGAGGGTACGGAGATGTTACTGTCACGTACATATGTAGGTCAAAAATACCCTCATATATATACGCTAAGTATCAGTACAGGTAAGAATCAGAGTATGGAAGCACGTGGGGTATTATATATTCCAACATATGACTACAATTACAGAGTTATCACCAGGTGTGACATAATATTACAAGAATATTATATCACCGATAAGCGCAATTATGAGAATACAAGGAGATGTACAAGTATGAATAGTACAAAAGGCGCTCTCGAGTTTACAGAAAAGAAAAGTCGAGAGACGCGCAGGGGGCCTGGAAGGATAGGGCTTCAGACAGTCTGCCAGTGATTCACGCTTCAGCTACGCATCTCTGGTCAGCAACAGGGCGAATCCACAAGCTCTAAGCTTTAAGACCTGCACATGAGGATTCAGGGGAGTCAGTACACCCACCCCAGCCCTAGCGAGTAGTGATGCTAATGGCAAATGGCGTGCATAAATAAACACACGCGTATCGATAAATCCAAATCATAAATATGCATTGAAAATCGTGTCGTGAGCATAAGCATATAGGAGCAAGTAGATATATAGCAAGTGATATCAAGTAGGGAATACTCATGGTATAATAAGATAAGGGCAGGAGACTGGTGGAATAGAACACAAGTGGCAAAGCACGATGTAAGCAACTATAATATAATAATGATCATAAACCGAAAATTCAATGTAAAACCCAATGAAAGCATACTCAGTAAAGCATACAACGGATACATAGTTGGCATCTTTTATTATTATTATAACTCATCTTATGCAGATGTCTAGATATGTGAACTAGCGTCCCTGCACGCATATATCCACATCTGAGTGAAGCAAGGTTGTTATTGGAAACCAACGGGGGTATCAACGAACAAAGTTTATAGTGGGTCCCGTACATACCCGGGACCATGGCCCAGGATTGTTACATTGCTGGAGGACGAAACCTGTTGCGAGGCATTCAGGAGAGTTTTATAGGATTCCCTTATCAAGATAGTACCTAGAAGAAGGGAGCCAGCGCTCTCCTCGGTCACTTGGAGACCCTCAGGTCAGACCGAAAAATTAGTTGCGCAACATACCTAATACCACTGTAAACACGAACATATATTGATATCTCCAAGTTTCTCTTGATCCAATGTAAGTTGTCCCATTTTATGATTTATTAGATGATTATCTGATTTCAGTAATGAGCAGGAACAAACCATGAATATCAGGAATACAGGTGTGTTAGGAGTACGGTTTGTACTAGAGTATATCAAGATATAATCATGATGTCAGGTCATCTTTCCTGATATCGTGATAATTATAAGAGTCAAGTATGTCATGCCGGATGTCAGGTGATAGAATGACTTGAGGGTGATATTAGGCAGGTGATGGCATGGTATATGCAAGCACGTCAAGCGAAGGCACGTCAAATGACACAGGAAAATGGTGCTGATATACGAGATCGGTACGAATACCGAAAAATCATGCAGTTTCAAAAAAACAGTATAAGTAAGATTTCAAACTCTTCACAACCATTAACAAATAATAGATAAGTTAGCGAACGGGTGATAAGCAAGGAAGCGAACACCCAAGTGGAGCTAAGCGAGCTGGAGGTACGGATAGCAAACAATATTTAACACTAAAGCACCTGAGGGAGCTACTGGAATGACTTGGCTTAGAAGGCGAGTCTAAAATCCGGCATAGTTCTGTCTAAACGAATCTAGTGGTAAAGCGCTAAGCATGCCTACCAGGCGGAGCTGAGAGACCTAAGGTCTAAGCGCACTTCTCTTTCGAGGCAGTGGGAAAGAGCCTAGAGGCTAAAGTATGCTCGGGGCCTATACGCTCTCTCGATGCTACCACGAAACCCATAAGGATGTAGGCCTAAAACCAATTTGATAGCTGACCCAGGAGTGGGAAGAAATCCAGAGTTGGTACGAGAGTACCTGCACGAGATGTTAGTACCACACTGCATACATGTAAGCATGATAATACCTAGACTACTGTGGAGTGGAAAAGCCCAGAGGCTGGCAAAGCCCAAAGGCCGAGTAGAGAGCGCAAAGGCTATCGACCACGAAGGGTCGGCCATGCATAGCATAATGCAGTAAAAAGAGTACATCACAGGCATGGTATATGTGCAATAAAATAACTACCCTAGTACAATCATTTGTCACAGGCATATATATGTACAACCATGCGCACTCGGCCAAATACAAATATAGGGCCATAGCCCAATACAAATTATATATAAATACAGAATAAAATACACATCGACCCGACGAAGCGGAGAAACCCAAATCAAGGTGAGGACACTCGCCTAAATCATTGAAAAAAGCCAAAAACTCTAGAATCCCAGGAACTCGCGCACGTGCCATAATATATTAAAATATATATATGGAGAAAGAATATAAGAGAGAGGAGAGAGAAAAGGGAGAGAAAAAGTTAGAGAGAAAGAGAGAGCTAAAGAGAAAGACCCAGAAAGATAAAGAGAGATTTAGAGAGAGAAAATTTAGAGAGGGAAAGAGAGAGTTTGAGAGAGAATATCAAGAGAGAGGAGAAAGAGGGCTAGAGTGAGAAGAGAGGAGAGAGAGAAACAGAGAGAGACAGTTTTAGAGAGAGACTACAGAGAGAGAGCAAGAACTAGAAGAGAGAGGAACAATGAGAGAGAGAACTAGAGAGAGACGGCTAAAGAGAGATAGAGAGAGACAGAGAGAGAACAGGAGAGGGGGGAGAGAGTTGACAGAGAGAGAAGGGAGAGGGGACTGTCGCCCCTCCTCTACCCACGCACAAGGGACCAGCAGGCCCCCTGGCCGCGTACGGCCGCCGGTAACGCACCGGTGGCATCTAACCCCGGGGTGGTGCCAGCCACCCCAAAGAGGAGAGGGGAATTTAAGGGGGTGTTGGGTTTGGAGGTAGAGAAGAATAGTGGTGGTGGTGGTGATGGTATTAGGTGAAGAAAATGATAGAGGTGGTGGATGTTGAAATTGGAGGGAGAGGAGGATGAAAGAGGTTGTGAGAGTTGGGATTGACATAGAGGAGGAATTTTGGTAGTGTTAATGGTTAATTTGAAGAAGAAGAAGATGGAGATGGTGGTGGTGTTGAGGAGGAAGAAGATGAAGGTGGTGGTTGATGTTGGTGATAGGAGGAGGTGGCCAGAGCTTGGAGGGGGTCTTCCCTGGTGGAGGTGGCCGGAGGTGCCGGAGTAGGGCCCAGGCTTGGGCATCGGCCAAATGGAGAAGAAGAAGATGAGAAAAGAGAAAAAGAGAAACAAGAAAGAAATATGGGAAAAGAAAAGGAAAGGAAAGGAAAAAGAGAGAGTGATAGAGGGATGTGATGGATGAGAGAAGGGATTAATGAGGGGGTGACCAGTTAGTGGAGTCAGTGGAAAAGGAAAAAGAAAAAGAAAGAAAGAAAGAAAGAAAGAAAAGGTAAAATACCTTAAAATAATATTAAAATAATATCAGGAAATATCGACTGTTTCAAAAAAATCTCCAAAAATACGTAGAGGTAGAAAACATTATACTGAGAACAATATGAAATCAGTTTTTAGAAATAAAATCCCATTTTCAAATTAAAAATTCTAGAGTTAACCGCGATACTGGTCGACACCGGTTCGGCCGGATTTTGATAAATTCTGAAAATCTCAGAAAATGTATTAAAGGAGAAAATATGATTTTAAGAAGTAATATGAAAGCAAAATCTAGAAATTCAATTCTGATTATAAACTAAAATTCTTGGAATCAACCAGCGGTACTGGTCGATTCCAAATCCGATGGAATTTTAATAAATTCAGAAAATCTCAAAAAATGCATTTTGATAGAAAATATGATTTTAAGAAATAATATGAAAGCTATTTTTAGATACAATAGTCGGGATCCTGCAGGTTCTGCTTCGGCCATGACTATGAGGCCCCTGCTGTGCAAACCTCAGGGATGAAGAGCTAAGACTACCTCTTCTTCTTCCTCCTTCTCCTCCTGCTCCTCAGTACCAGAAGGAATTATTTCAGGCATTTGGGCTGAATCTATAGTCTCAGTTCCTTTTCTTGCCTCCTTTTGGCTGGGCTCACCTTGGAAAGCAGAGGCTTGAGGACGCTTGGGTACAACATGCCGAGTCCTCCGAGTGGGCTGTTCCACTGTAGCTCCTGCTCCAGACTCCGATTCTGAAGCTGCCTCTATTTTGCCAGTCTCTTTCCTGGCCTCCTTTTCAGCCTCCCTCTCGGCTTCCATATACTTGCTCATCCCCCACATAGGACTCTTTGAACCTGACTTAACTTTATATGATGCATTAATACTCTTGATGCAAGAGGTATTCATTCTAGAGCCAGTTGCTCTACTGGAGATGGATACCATGTGCAGAAGCCGAGGCTTGTATAACAATTAGGCGTCTTGTAAGATAGGCTAAAGACGGCCCCTGTCCCCCCAGCTACACTATAATACCACACCCGTGTGCCTTCGAACAAATTGCCACTGAAGCGAAGGCCAGTGTTGGGGTTGCCAACATATAACTGATTGTAGTCGAACTACTTAGCAAAATGACTAGGCATGTAAGACTTGATCGTGCAGGAATCGCCTTGCCGAAAGACTAAGTATCCAGGCCGAATGTTGATGGGCCACTAGAAGACTCCTGATGGTATCCATGTGAACTCATCCAGGCCTGGAAGTTCAGCAAACTTGTCCCCGTATAATGCACTAGAGATTTTTGGGGAAGCATTGGTCAAACTGATAGTTCAAACTGCTCAGAATAGTCTTCCAAACATAGAATATATAATACTGTGACCAGCTCGAACTCTTTAACCTTGCAACGACCGGGCATGTAAGACTCGATCATATAGGAATCACCTTACTGAAAGACCAAGTATTCGGGCTGGATATTAATAAGCCACCAGAAGACTCTAGATGGTAGCCGCGTAAACTCATCCAGGCCTGCAAGGTCAGCAAACTTGTCCCCGTACAACGCACCAGAGATCTTGGGAAAGCATCGGTCGAGCTGATAGTTCAAACTGCTTAGAATAGTCTTCCGAACATAGAACATATAATACTATGACTAGCTCAAACTCTCTAACCTTTCACGAAAGAGACAAAGCCCTCTGAAGGAGATACTGCCATCATCAGTGGCGGGCAATGCATGACATACCAGGCCATCAGGTACATGTAAGGAGCTCAACTCTGGGTTGGGTGTCCCCACTTCCAGCCTCCCCTCCTAGTCTATAACTTGCCTACCCTAGGATTCTACAACAGCCTCCACTTGACACAGGCTTTCCGTCAATGCCCGTAAGCCACTTTGGATGCCGGCCACCATTGCTTGAAAGAGAGATACCGATCTCGCATGCGCCAACAGAACCACCGGTTACACCACATTGACGACAATCACCTCGTGTGCCAGCGTCGGTACCATGCAACGCTTCAACTATAATGTAAGGAATCCTGACAATAGGGCCTAGTCAGATATCGAGATTTTAGCCTGATGGTGAAAGCTTTCAAAAATCGTGTCAGTCTTGAAAGTATCCTTATTAAATTTCATCATGTACGAGCTTGCGGAGGCGCTGATCCTCTCGGTAATCTCTTTATCAGTGCTAGGAGTTAGAGGGGTCACTGGGTTATACTTATCATTTATGTCATTGAAAAGGTAGCTCGCCCAGGACATCTGCTTAACGCTCCGTTCCTCCACCTAGTCGTTTGCCCATAGATTTGAAAGTCGCATAACACTTTCCAATAAGTCTCGTACCCTAAGGTCCTCCTCTTTAATAACTGAAGCTCCTCGGTAGTTGGGACATACTCTTCATACGGAGCATCTCCAATCACTGGCCCCTAAACCTCGCATAGCTCATGAAGAGTGTTCCCCATCTCTCCAACTGGGGTGAAGAACATGCCCGTTAGGGGATTGCTCCAAGACACCATAAAAGTGGTGGGAGCTCTGCGGGATGCCATTTTAATGATCCTAATAGCCTGGTACAATTCTTCCTGCTTCAACAAGTCCTCGAGCTTTGTGAGAATAAAGCCCATCATCTTGCCCCACCATGACTTGACCGAAGAGTGGACCCACCCGAGCAGACGAAGGGAAAGTCACCCTCACCTACAGGAATTGATTTATGAAGGTGGCGACTAATTGAAGCATTTTCCATGTCGGGTACTCAGCCCTGACCAGTCCGGAATGTAGCCTAAATTCATCTCTCCTATGACTGGTAGTGTAAGCTTCACTCGTGTCTAATTTGACGAGGGATGCGCCGGAGATAGACTTAGAGAGGTCCCACTCTATTGTGCAGCGGACTAATATGTGCTGCGATACACCAAGGGGTACATCCTCTCTATGTTAGGAAGAAAGAGCCTCCTGTCTCTGATTTGGCGGAACCATTTATAGTCTCCGTACAAGATCATGTCATCTTCAGCAATGGCATCACTAAAAAAGAAGTTGGGTTTCTTTAGTGCGATGCGGGTATCGGACTCAAACCATCCATTGGTCATGATCTCCCAGAAGGTCAACATGCTAGGATTGCTGAGCCTATCTTGATGCTCCCATGATTTCAGTGCAAACGCTAGAGCAGTCTCTTAGAGCTCGAACATAAGATTAGGATCGGCTCCACCTACATGCCCAAAATGACATCATTTTTGATAGAGGGTTCGAAGAATATCGCACTATAAAAAAGACAACATAATAGTCAGCAACATGAAAATTTCCAAAGTGTAGAATCTCGGATGCAAGGTTCATCTCAGAACCGCGTCTAATGACTGAGACGCAGAGCTCAGTAAGACTCGAATCTAAACTCAGAGGCGCGATGCTCACATAAAGTATGCATTTAAAACTCCATAACTTAGAAAACTCTCTAAGTGTTGGAATCAGATTTGAGACTCAGTGAAACCCGCGTCAAAACTCAGAGACGCGAGGTTTACATGAAGTCCGCATCTGAACTCCACCATTAGAAAATTCTCTAAGTGTCAAGATCAAATGCAAGGCTCAATGAAACCTGTGTTGAACAAGCAGATACAGACTCAAGTTGATGAAGCGAAGACGCTGAGGTCATCAAAGCCGCATCTTGCCTACTAGTGCAATGGTCGCATCTGAAAATCAAACACAGGCATGAGCCTCGCGTTGGTATTTCAACTAAGGAGAAGCTTAAGAGTTAAGATAACACTTCGAGTTCTTTAATGGCGGAAACCAATTCGGATGGTTTTATTACCTAAAATAGGGACCTCCTGTGTAGAGGAACCTCCCATTTGAACTCTGGGGCGACTGCACGAGGAGGAAGCCACGGCTTGGTCTTTGGGGTATCTTGATGGTGAATTCTTTGGAGAAGATAAGAAAAAAGGAAGAAAAGCTTGGAGCTTTTCCTGAAGTTCTTAAAACTCTAAACGCAAAGTTCAACGAAGAAGAAAACATCTAATGATGACTCCTAAAAGACTATTGTCTTTTTATAGATGCAGTAATCGGTCAAAATATGCGGCCCGTATCTTGAGATCAATTGTTGCCAGACGCTATCCAAAACGCGGATCTCACATTTCAAGAGAACAAGGTCTCTTCAACCTCCACTAGACACGTGGCAACGCACCCAGAACGTGAATCTCACATTTAATAGAGCTGCGTCTCTTCAGCAAAGAGAGGTCCGCGTCTCCACCTTGTAGTCAGCGTCACTTCAACAAAGTGAGAGCCGTGTCTCCACTTCGAAGACTGCGCCTCTTCAGTATTCTCTTGCTCGCATCTTAGGAAAATAAGAGAGCTGCGCCTCTGTTCCCTGTGAGAGCTGCAAGTTCGCATTTGTAACACTCAGTGCCATGCTTCTACATTAAGTGAAAGGTACGTCTTCACTTTGGAGGAAACTCGCACCTTGGCAAAATAGTAGAATCGTGTTTCTTCAACGAAGAGAAGTCCGTGTCTCCACCTCGAAGTCTGCGTCGCTTCAACAAAGTGAGATCTGCGTCTCCACTTTGATGTCACGTCTCTCCAATGAATGAGAGTCGCGTTTCTACTTCAGATGAGGTCCGCCCTTGAAGGCAACATGACCTTTATGTCTACATGACCTGTGTTCAATCTTTGCTTCTGCAATCAGTTCAATAGTACACTGGTAAAAGCAGATGGCTATTCCCCCTGTTCAATAGTATATAAACAACTAGCTCAGAGCATCGAGGAGGTCTGGTCTACGTATCTAAACACTCACGATGATCATCTCTGGTAGCTTCAAAGAGTTTAACAGTACACTCACGAAGACCAAGATCCAGACAAGATCGAACCAAAGATATCTCAAAAGATTGCCAGTTGAGTCTTGAGAGATTGCTGCCAAAAGAAAAGTCCAAAGTGTTTTGAAATCCGTCCCAGCGAACCACAAAGTTTCAAAAACTTTAGAGGGGGTTCTGTAGACTGTCTAAAATCACTGAAGACAAATCATCGAATGTAGAGCCCATACTTTAGACACAAAGTTGATAAAAATTATTAACACAATGTCAAGACGTAAGGCTCGAAACTCGCTTCTTAACATCACTGTAAAGCCAAGCGCAGGGCTCGAAGCCCGCATCTAAGAATCATTTCAAAGCCAAGACGCGGGGATCGAATCCTGCATCTCAGCAGAACTCGAGGTCCGCATCTCAATACCACAACAATGCCAAAACACAAGGCTCAAGGCCTGCGTCCAGCATCATCTCAATGGCTAAATGCAGGGCTCAAGTCCGCGTTCCAACTGCAGAAGAGCCCTGCATCTCAGTTAAAACTACCCCCATTACTGGATCAAGTATTGTCCATATAATGAGGTGAGTTAACCCCCATCATGGAGGATTTTTAAGGGACAATTTTACCCCTAAAATCCTAAAATAGCTCAGTTTGCTATTGAAAAGGGGTCAGAATTTTCAGCTGAGGAATACTGATAAAGAGTTAAACTCTTGTACCAACTTGTTGAGTTCAAGTTTTTGTCTAAGTCTTTTTTAGATTTCATTGAATAAGACATGTGCTACTCCATCTGTGATCCAAGAGAAGACTTTCAGAAGTGCTTCACGTTATCCCAGTTAAAGAAAAACAAGAATCACTTTCCACAGCTACACAAAGAACCAAACCTTAAATAAAGAGAAGATCTGAACTTGAGTATCTTCTCTCTCTTGTAGTTGGGATTTAAGTGGTTGTAAATTTTCATTGATTCAAAAACAATTTGCAATACACTTTCAACATTCCCCCCCATGCAGAAGGTTGTCCGTTGCTATAGGGTTTTACTATCCTGGAGCGGTTACCTCGAAAGGCACCCTCTGGTTCAATCAGAACCTGACTTAAGCATGGACTATAGTTAGGATCTAGAGAACTAAATGAGGGAGAGCAAACTCTTTGTCTTCTTCTTTGAGGTCGTCCTTCCTCTGCCCATTACGTTGACAGAGGCTACAGCGAGGTGAGGCTTTTTGGCTTTCCTCTTCCTCCTTGATTTGGAATCTTCAGAGGTCCGTGCTGACAACCGATCAAATACTGATAGTTTGTTAGGAGGAGGTGTTGCGGGGATTGGCCCTAGACAATAATTAGTAGAGTGCATGATCACAAGTTGACACCCCACTTATCTGCAGTAAGATGGGGAGATGTAAACCTGCTTTTTAGGGTAGGATTTCCGCTTGTTGCTCAGAAATTTTCACAAGTCCTGTTGGCCGAACCCAATCGATCCAACACAGATACTCGAGGAGGCTGGATACTAGCCCTGATGTGCTGAATAGTCTTAGGCTTAGCCCTAGATTTAGCCTTAGAGGCTTTTTTTCTTAGCTGAAGGCGAAGTTAAGATAGCTTCCTCATGAGGCGAAGCTATCTCAGCACTTGGTGCTTTAGTACTGTGAAGTACTTCCTTTTCTATGAGCGAAATAACTTCACTGGTAGCACCAGAGTGTGCTTCAGAAGTACCTTCACAGACAGAAGCTTTGACAGTGGAGAGCGAAGCCATTGTAGCTTCTTTGATAGCACTTATAAGTTCTTTGCCTTTAGCTTCACAGGAGAAGCGAAGCTGAGCTCTATGAAGAGCTAAAGTAATCTCGCAGTCAGAGACTTTGTAAGCTTTGCCAGAAGCTGAAACTATGAATCTTTTTGCCTCGCATGAGGCTGAAGAGGATTTTTCAATCCAGAAAGCCCTCAAGGCTGATCTAGCTTCGCACGCAGCATACAGGAGCTGGCGCGAAGTTAATTTAATCTCTATTGAGACTAAGTTAGGCCTGCAAGTGGCCTCTTTCGTATTGTCAGAGACTTGCTTCCGAACGGTGCTAGAGGAGGTCTAGCCACTGAGATCTTCCTATCCTTGCGTGCACTGGTTGGGTTTGGGACCCCCTCAGAGAGAAGTTGCTCCAACTTCTTTGTCAAACTGGATGACTAAAATTTTAGCAGATATCGAAGGTTCTCATCATCGCATTATGACATAATCTTCTCGTTGGCAGAGAAGAACTTCCCAAACAAAGTCTCCATCTTGTTCTTCATTAATTTGAAATGTGGAGAAAACTCACACAAGTCGAAGAGATTTACAAGTAATAATAAAAAAATTACAAGAACTCTCTTCCAGAATTTCTGGGAAAGTGTGCCGGTGGAAATCTGGTCAGCGTACGATCAATTTGTTCCATTAACGATGCGAGTGATTGAGTCTTCGAGTTTCTGCCTAAGCATTTCCTTCTCTCCTGGTTCCGAAAATTATTTGAAAAAGGAAGATTGTAACGGTATTAGCACCTTGAAAGAGAAGCAAAGTTCTCTAAAAAAGCTCAAAAGATAGAGAGCGATCTCTTGTGAAATCTCTCTTTAAGAATATCAATTTTCTTCTGAATTTTTTAGCCAAGGATCCTATCTAAAAAATCCTGCCAAATCCAACCTAGAGCCTACCTAGCAGTGGGCTATTTATAGGCGAAATTGGGTGTAACTGCTCCCCTAAAAAGTTGCATAGTCTAGGTTTGCTGCGAAGCTAAACATAGCTTTTACAAAGCTAGCATATGCTGGCAAAGCTAATTAGCCAGCTGGCTTAGGGTTGTTATAACAATCCCTTAATTTCCCCCGACTGATTGAGGGATTTCTCTTGATCCTTTCTAACCAATTGAGTAGTAAAAAGATCATGGCAATTAACTACCCAAAATGTGATATCAATCACATTAATCTCGTGCTGAGATTTGAATGGTCAAAAATGACAAAGAGCTCGTAGCGACGCTAGAAAATAAGCTCCAGCGGAACTACAAAAGAGCTTCATGCGAAGCTAAAAGGTCTGCCCATAATGGAGCTGCTAAGCTTGCTGCAAAGCTGGCATTAAGCTTGCAACAAAGTTAAAAAAGAGCTCTTTATCAGAGCTATACAAAGCTTAAGGCGAAATAAGGATGAACTCACAACAGAGCAACTGAGCTTGCTGTGAAGCGAGGGTCTCAGCTTGATTGCACAAATTTATTGCATTATTCTTTATTACATTTTCACATTTATTATATAATAAATCTGCTAAATTCCTTATCTTAAATATCTATTTTGTAGAAGATAATCATGGGGAGAAAGAGGATAAAATCAAATCAATATCAGTTAAATTCAGATTTAACTAGATCTATTTGGTTAAAGGAGGATGATCCCAAATCCAATTAGTTAAATTCACTTTTTGGTGAATCAAGTGGTTAAATCTAAAGATCATCTGAGGATAACATCAAATACAGAGTTCAAATCCAAAGGGATAAATAGATAGAAAGAAGATCAATGGATGAGATGAAGCAAATTTGACTCAGATTTTGACTGGATACATTTTATTATTTGAATCATAAGTTTCGCTATCAAAATTAAAATCTAATGATTCAAGATGATCTAGAAAGAAAACTTAAAGAGTTACAACTCTTAAGTTGATCATTATTTCTAATTCTGTCATTTGATAAGTTATATTCAACAATCAACACGCCAACAAGCTGTAGATCAGAACTAAATATCCACATTAAAACAAGTTTGGAGATAAAGGGAGGATTCAAATTCAAAAAAATCCAGCTTCCCCTATCTTCATACGCCTCTAACCTCTGCATTTCTCTTATAAATATTTGCAATCTTAAAGGCAAAGAAAAGGCGATCAAGTAGAGAGTAGAACTTAGGCAAATTTGTAGTTTGTAACTTAGATCTCTTATTTTCTTTTATGTAATTTTTGTTTTATTACGTAACTGAGAGGAGAGGAGAGTTTCCAGGAGGAATAAGAGTAAGCTTGTACTGAGGGTGACATTAGTGTAAGTAGTCTTTTCTTTCATTGTTATTTGAATCAAATCGAAGTTTTCTTTTCTTTTCTACTCTTGTTTTTTGTTTGCTTCCTTCTTCTATGTTTGTGGATCCAAATGAAACCGATAGCCACGAAGTTGCATTGCCCTTGCAAGTGCCGTTGATGGCATATGGTGATGGATATCCATTTTTATGATAGTGTAGCTTACTCCTTCAATTCATAGTGTAATACGGGAATTGCCAAGATCCTATTTGTCATACTTCGCTCACCTTCAAGCAAAGGTACATCGTCAATACGGGTCAAAGGTAAGCAGGCGCCAAAGAGGTTAGTAACTTTTTTAGGTTTTAGTTTTCTTTTCTTTTAATTTTAGTGTAAATTACTAACACCACAATCTTCTAAATCTCTTTCACTCCTTTTCAATTTCTTTCTACATAATCTATTTTTCATTTTCTCATCTTCTCAATCTACTACTTTCTTCCTAACTTGATTGTAATTTATTTTTCCTTTTCTACTAAAAGAAGATCTTTAACCATTCTTTGTAACCTAAAAGAGAACTTATTAATAAACTCCATCGCTAGTCCCTCCTTGTGGATCACGACCTGCATAGCCAGTTGCTATTGTGGTATCATTGAGTATCTTGCACTCTTCATTCTTAAGTTCTGAATTCTGTATTATGTGTGCAGGTAAAAAATCATCAAATTTTGGTGCCGTTGCCAGGGAGGGACGGTAAGTAATTCTCTTTTTAGTTGACATTTTTGGTCAACTTTCTTTTTTGTTCTTGGTGTACAGATTTAACAAACAAGGAATTTTTGCTGTAGTGGACATATAAGTGGCCTGGACTTGCTCAAGAAATGATTGGGAAAAGGATAGTGTGGTAGATTGCACAAATATTCAATGAAAGAGAGAAGGTTTAGAGTCAACCTTAGGTGCTTGATTACTCCACAAATGTATTCAATATGTTTAATGTACCCTTTCCAAATCACCGTAGTAGCAGTGGCTATACGGGTCGAATCCTCAGGGAGAGCTTGCGATGGAAGTGATTGGTCGCTAATGTTGCATATTTAATATCATATTTTCATACTTATTTTAGAATAAAAGCCTGTATTGTCCTAATTAATTGCTTAATTTATTTGCAGGCCCATTCTTTAAGGGATGAAGAGAAATGAGCCCAAAGCCCACCAAAATTCTGAATTAAATCAGAATTAATTCACACTCAGTAAATCAGGGCAAAATCAAGAAGTTGAAAACTAGTTGAGAAGAATCCTCTCAGAATCGATCGGTTGAAGCAAAGATCAAGCAAGTTTGATTCAGATTCTGACTGGATACATTTTAGTATTCGAATCATAACTTTTGCTATAAAATCTCAATTCTGATGATTCAAGATGATCCAGAAAACAGACTGACAGAGCTACAACTCTTATGTTGATCATTATTTCTAATTCTGTCAGTTATTAAGTGATATTCAGCAATCAACACGCCAACAAACTGCAGATCAGAACTGAATATCCACCTCTACCCTCTCCATTTCTCCTATAAATACCTGCACTCAAAGGCAAAAGGCAGGCCAATGCAGAGATTAGGATTTAGCTTAGTTTTCATTTCTTAGTTTAGGTTTTTAGTCTTTCTTTTTATGTAATTTTAGGTTTCATTTATGTAATTCAGAGGAGATCGACTTGCATCGAAGAACAAGACTGAAGCTTGAGCTGGAGTGACACCGGTGTAAGACTTATTTCTTTTCTTTGATTGTAATGGAATCGAATCGATGTTCTTTTTGTGTATGTACTTCTATTTAGTCTTCTTCTTCTTCTTCTTTTCTATTTTACTCTTCTTTTTCGTACAATCGTCTTCCAAGTGAGTCTAGAAGCATCGAAAGAGCCTTGCCATTGCGAGTGCCATCGATAGCTCATGACGATGGAGTAGAGTCTCTCTCTGTATAATTTCATTCTTGAAGTAGTCTTGATGATGTAATGTGGATGAAGACCAACACTCAAATCTTATGGGCTATGCGCTGAATGCCTCTAATTCAAGGTAACTTCGTAGCTAAGATCTCAAGGTAAGCATTTGATGAAAAGAAGGTAAGTAACTCTTTTATTTCTTTCTTTCATTTCTGTAAAGTAAATCACAAACACCACTTCTTCCAAACCGTTTTCATTCTTTCTTCTCCACTCATTCCATTTGTACATAGTCGCTTTTTATCGTTTTCTGATTTTCCACCTTCTTCATCCTTCGCTTTCTTCTTAAACTTTAACCTTTAACTTTCTTTTTCTTTTTCTTAACTTAAAAACAGAGACGAACTCTCGTTTGGTTTTTTATAACGATTTCAATAAAGACACGTAAAGCTTCCATCGCAAACCCTCCTTGTGGATCACGACCCGCATTAGCCACTTGCTATAGCGGAAGAATTGAGCTCTTGCACAAGTTTATTATTAGATCTGAAATTTTGTATTTTGTGTGCAGGTTTTACCTCAATCAAATTTTGGCGCCGTTGCCGGGGAGGGTAACATGTTTTTTATTGAAATCTGAAATTTTTTTTAGAACTAAACGAATTTTCTTCTCTGTTGCAGGTTCAGGGCAAGCAAAGCTAAAATTTAAGGTTGCAGTAACATATAAGTGGCCTTGGGCCTTTGCTATAGAAAGCAGAGACCAAGGGCCCTCTGAATTGCCGCATTTCCACGGCAAAAGCCGCGGATCCGCGGCAAGGACGAGTTGACTACTAACAGATTTTTGCAGGGCTGCTAGCTTTGCAAATTATAGTTTTCTGCAATTATTTATTTCTTATATGCCATCACAAAAACCTGCTAATAATCAACAGTAAAAAGTTTGTTGCAAAAGTTAAAAATTGATTAGACGTTTGCATTTTAGGCACGCGTTCTTTTCAATTCATTTCTTTTTTTTACTGTTGAAGAGTGCTGGAGACAAGGTATGTAAGCATAGCATATAGCATAGGAAACATTCTTGGGTGATATTTGCTTTTGAATGTTACTTTCTTTATCTTGCACACCTTGCACAAAATCATCTTAAGGGCACTAACCCATAACAAGATAAGGTGGGGATTTAATCACCCTTCCTTAGCCCAAAAATCACATTCCAAGCACTCACTAACCCAAGCCTAACTAAAATTGAGTAGACGTTGGCCCTAGGGACATCTCAGACTCAATTAGGAGATTATCCTAAGGGGGAAAAATGTTGGAATCTAACTCCTGCAAAATCAGTGTCTAGGAAAGGGATTGAGGGCCGAAAGCCCGAAGGTTGGTGGTTATTTAATTAAGGAACGTCTTTGACGGAAAACCTCCCACCAACCTTGCCCTGACCTGGCTGATTAGCTTGTGGTTAAAGTCTACATTAGACCTCCCGTGGACAGTCTAACCCGTTAGGAGTCGTCTAGGTCCTAAGTCTACCCTAACTTAGGCTAGAATTTTTTCTTTTTTGTTTGTTTATTTGTTTGTTTTTTCTTTGTTTGTATTCTATTGTGTGATATGGACTACAATAATAATTTTTTCAACTACAATAATAATCCATATTACACACCGACTTCATTTTCGGATATTACCAACCCGACATATCATAACTTTGACCAACCTAGTGTGCCGGATTGGTCTTATCCGAATCAATATGACCCATACCCCCCATCTAATAACTATAATTTCCATAATGATTTCAACTCTTCACCGAGTCAGTGGGGATTCACCTCCCCGAGCATAATTTCCAACCACCTTGTCCTCCTTCTCCACCTAGTCCACAATATTTTCAAGAGTCATACTCAGTTCCACCCGTCCAAAATAAGAAACCATCAATTTTGGAACGGAGTATGCGTGAGTCCAAACAACAATCACTAAATCTGATGGACTCACAATTTCAATACCACTTCCAAAACAACTCTTCATCTTTTCAACAAGACAATGAACCCATCAACTATGAAAAGATGCTAGAAGCCATGACTCATGCTCAAAATGCTAGAAATCGTGACATAGATTTGATGGTCGAATCTCTACGTTCCCACCGTCCTGATGTCACTTACCATTCTGTTAGAGCCGATGAGTCATGTAGTTTTGGAAATCAAGATTCTATTTCAGAACAACCTTTTGAACTTGCCCAAACTCCAAATAAAATTGATAGTTTGGCAAGTTATCCCTTGCCTGAAATAGAACTTGAAGATGAATATGATCATGAACTAGAACTTAGTGATTCAATTTTATTTCCTGATTCAATAATGACTCCGGTATCTTCACCTGACTTCAATCTTTTCCCGGAGTCAACATTAGATCCTGTACCAATTCATAATGAAATTGAATCACCCATCTTTGAGGATCATATTGAACTTGACCAATTATACAATTTTGAAAATCCCATGGATAAATTGGCAAGTTCTCCATTTTTTGATATTGAACTCAATGAGATTTGTGACCTAGATTCTCACATATGTGATCCAGTTCAACTTTCTGAATCAATATTGACTCCTGTTGTGTTACCAAACTTGAGTAATATTTTAGAGTCAGTTTTGATTCCTCCACCTATCATTCCTGAACTGGAATCACCCAAATTAGGTCACATTCCATTGTTAGAAAATACATGTGGACTAGAGTATCAATTTCTTGACTTGGACCCACTTCTTGAACCAATTTCGACTCCTGAACCTTTACTTGACTTAAGTCACCTTCCCGAGTCGGTATTAGTACCTGTCCTTCCTGAGTCCAAGTCAACTGTTCTATCATTTCATACTCCATTCTGGGACGAGGTGGTTGATAAATTTGACTCCGAAATTAGTTATGGAATATGGAAATTAGATGGGGTCACATACTTAATAAAAATCCTTCATGGATATATAATTTTAATGGGTTATATTAAAGATAGTGCTGGTGGGTTCCTTCGAGACCCAAGAAAGTTGATTGGGCCGCGTTTCGTGGACCAATCAGACCACCACCGGAACCACCACCTTAAGGTAACCATTTTCCTTCCCTTTCTTCTTTTTCATGCATCTATGCATTAATTCATACATTGAGGATAATGCATGAGATAGGTGTGGGGGAGGGTCTAACATAACTTTTCTTTTTTCTTTAAAAAAAAAAAAATTAACATTTTTCTTTACTTTTAAAAAACTTTTTGAAAAATAGAAACAATATTTTGACTTATTTTTGTAAGAAATTAAGTTAATTTTAAGGAATAGGAAAATCCAAATTAGGATTTCTTATACTTGGTCAAAATAAGATTATTTGTTTGATTTTTAGAGTTAGGAAGATAATTTGTCAAAGTAATTTGGTCTTGATCTTTACCTTGATGAAATATGCACACTTCATACACTTACACACTTAGGGTTCAAAAACAAAGATTCTTATGCCTTATAAAAAAATATATATATAAAAAAATAAAACAAATCTAATTATTGATTAGCTAGGTGCTTTGGCCTAAGCAAGCCTTAGTATTTATGCGAAAGATAATTAGATAAGTAAAAAAAAAAAAAACAAACAAGTCTAATTATTGACTAGCTAGGTGCTTTGGCCTAAGCAAGCCTTAGTATTTATGCGAAAGATGATTAGATAAGTTTGAAAAGAAAAATCCTCTGATTAAGCTGGGTATTTGTGCCTAATAAAGCATAAGTATTCACGCCTAAAAGAGGTTCATATAATAAAATCCTTAGTTTTGTGGCCTTGTTTGCTCGAGTCCTTAAGTCCGAGGGTGTTTTCTCACCCGGTGCCCTAAGACCGTCTGGTTTGGGAGTCATCGATTAAAGGCTCGTTACATGGGCAGATTAGAAAGCCTAAACTAAGGAATAATACCACCAAAAATATATATATATAAATAAATGAGGCATAAGAGTTAGAGTTAATGAACCCTTAGTCAAAATTTTCACAGTCACAAGTGCATATGACTTAGGGTAAAGTAATAGACTAGATGAGAAGTACAATTTGACTCCTTACTTTGATTGATAACAAATTTTGAATAGAGACTAAGTTTAGGAATGAAAGATTCGGTTTTCCTATAACTTATAGATTGCTTAGATCTTACAATCATATTTCAAATATTTTTCTCTTTCAAAATGCTTTTCGAAAATACTAACTCTTTATTTCCCTTTCTTTATGGATTTTGTGGGTGCAATCCGCTGAAAACCCTCATGAGACAAAACTCGTCCTCTAGGGGGAACCTAGAGGTTTAACGGCTTGTTGCACATGCTCAGTGCAATCGCGCGACCTGCGAAAGTGGTCTAATAATCCTTAGTATAGTTTAGTTGTTTTGCTCGAGGACGAGCAAAAGATAGGTATGGGGGTGTGATTGGTCGCTAATGTTGCATATTTAATATCATATTTTCATACTTATTTTAGAATAAAAGCCTGTATTGTCCTAATTAATTGCTTAATTTATTTGCAGGCCCATTCTTTAAGGGATGAAGAGAAATGAGCCCAAAGCCCACCAAAATTCTGAATTAAATCAGAATTAATTCACACTCAGTAAATCAGGGCAAAATCAAGAAGTTGAAAACTAGTTGAGAAGAATCCTCTCAGAATCGATCGGTTGAAGCAAAGATCAAGCAAGTTTGATTCAGATTCTGACTGGATACATTTTAGTATTCGAATCATAACTTTTGCTATAAAATCTCAATTCTGATGATTCAAGATGATCCAGAAAACAGACTGACAGAGCTACAACTCTTATGTTGATCATTATTTCTAATTCTGTCAGTTATTAAGTGATATTCAGCAATCAACACGCCAACAAACTGCAGATCAGAACTGAATATCCACCTCTACCCTCTCCATTTCTCCTATAAATACCTGCACTCAAAGGCAAAAGGCAGGCCAATGCAGAGATTAGGATTTAGCTTAGTTTTCATTTCTTAGTTTAGGTTTTTAGTCTTTCTTTTTATGTAATTTTAGGTTTCATTTATGTAATTCAGAGGAGATCGACTTGCATCGAAGAACAAGACTGAAGCTTGAGCTGGAGTGACACCGGTGTAAGACTTATTTCTTTTCTTTGATTGTAATGGAATCGAATCGATGTTCTTTTTGTGTATGTACTTCTATTTAGTCTTCTTCTTCTTCTTCTTTTCTATTTTACTCTTCTTTTTCGTACAATCGTCTTCCAAGTGAGTCTAGAAGCATCGAAAGAGCCTTGCCATTGCGAGTGCCATCGATAGCTCATGACGATGGAGTAGAGTCTCTCTCTGTATAATTTCATTCTTGAAGTAGTCTTGATGATGTAATGTGGATGAAGACCAACACTCAAATCTTATGGGCTATGCGCTGAATGCCTCTAATTCAAGGTAACTTCGTAGCTAAGATCTCAAGGTAAGCATTTGATGAAAAGAAGGTAAGTAACTCTTTTATTTCTTTCTTTCATTTCTGTAAAGTAAATCACAAACACCACTTCTTCCAAACCGTTTTCATTCTTTCTTCTCCACTCATTCCATTTGTACATAGTCGCTTTTTATCGTTTTCTGATTTTCCACCTTCTTCATCCTTCGCTTTCTTCTTAAACTTTAACCTTTAACTTTCTTTTTCTTTTTCTTAACTTAAAAACAGAGACGAACTCTCGTTTGGTTTTTATAACGATTTCAATAAAGACACGTAAAGCTTCCATCGCAAACCCTCCTTGTGGATCACGACCCGCATTAGCCACTTGCTATAGCGGAAGAATTGAGCTCTTGCACAAGTTTATTATTAGATCTGAAATTTTGTATTTTGTGTGCAGGTTTTACCTCAATCAAATTTTCGTTGTGAATATAGAAAACGAAGGTTCTTCTTTGTTTTAAAAGAATGCAAAAGACATGGAAAAAGAAATGAAAGAAGTGGTGGTTGGTTTGTACATGAAATGAAAACTATGGAAAAATGAAAAGAATCGAAGACAAGATTTGCTTTGGAATTAATACTAAAAGAATGAAAACTTGTAGAAGACTTTTAGATGAGAAAAGTCATGACTAACTAACATTACTAACTTGCTAACTTACTAATCTCCGTTAGGGTGATGCTTGCCTCATGTTGATTCATCGGCATATGTTTGTCTTGTGTGTTGGTCTAGTTACTTTCCCACTTGATTGACGGGTGATCTTCTTGAATTGTCTTGTAGCCTCATTGATGTCATAGGCCTTCAAGATAGACTTTCGATGGTGGAATCAAAAGAGTTGCCACTCAAGGGATGCTAAGGAAGAAGATACAACATTCATTAATTGAAGTAAAGAAGTTGTACAACAAATAGCATATGGTTGGTGATCCATCTCCATGTTCCATCAAGGCACTTGTTCTAAAGACAAGGCTCTAAATGAGGCACACATGAATCATATGGAGAATTACAACAAGAGATTGCCAAGCATGAAAGTAACCCATCGGGGATGAAAAAGACTCAATCAATTGTCGGATGACGAATTAGCATTCACCCAAGAGTTAGAAGTTAAGCAAGATTAGTTGTTAGCTAGTCATGTTAGAAGAAGTTAGCTACTAGCCACTACAAGAAAAGAAAAGCAATTCATGAATAAGAGTGCAATGAAAGTAAAGCTTGAATTAAAGAATGCAAGTAAAGTACTAGAAATGCTCAAGTAGAGAAAGGAGATTGGATTAAACCTTGCTCACAAGTTGTCACACCTTGATTTACACAAGCTTTCTCTCTCTCACAATCTCTCTTTTTGCAGAATTTCTAGGGAGGAAGAAGACTAAGAGGAATAAAACCTAGAGAAAAATCAAAATACAATCTCTTTCTCTATTCTCTCTTCTCTCCTCTCTCTTCTGTCTCTCTGGTTTTTGCGAAGGCCCTGGTGGTGTATTTATAGCCTCAGAGAGAAGCCTCTAGAGCCCAGGTTGTTGGAGAGAATCTCAGGCTCGACGGCCTTGTAACTGCCACAGAATCGCGACAGTTGCTGTGGATATGCGGCAGAATCTTGGCCGTTGAGGCCGAGATTTCTGGTGCAAGTTTGTTACAGGTTGTTAGCCACGTGGACCTTCTGGAAGTCTGACTTGGCGCGTGGATTTCTCCAGATCCTGGACTCAACCTTTAGGCTCTCTTTTGGGCTTTGATTTATTTTCCATTAATTCTTAATAATTAAAGGGATTTTGGGCCTTTTCTCTATTAGAATATGGACCTGCAAAAATAGAGAGAAAAAGATTAAAAAATCACATTTTTATTTACAATATGCATGGTATGGATGTGGTAAAATATGCAAAAATGAATAACAATCACACCCCCATACCTAGCTTTTGCTCGTCCTCGAGCAAAAAAAAGAAAGAAAAAGAAAATCCTAACTAGATTATTACACCACTTTCATAGGTGACACGATTGCACTGAGCACGTGCAACAAGCCGTTAAACCTCTAGGTTACCCTAGAGGAGGAGTGTTGTCTTTTGAGGGTTTTCAGCGGATTGCACCCACAAAATCCATAAAGAAAAATAAAGGTTTAGTGAAAATTTTGATCCATGTTTTAAAGATTCTCACTTAAGTTATAAGTTTCAGGTTACCCTAAACTTGTCATTCCTTTTATAAGCGTCTATTTGGAGTTTTGTTTTCATCTTAGGTTAAGTTTTTAGGGAAAAGATCAAAAATCGGATTTTGCATCAATCCTAGGATATATACATCTATAAATAAGAAGGATCTTTCTTAAACTAAGTTCATTTATTTACTAATATATATAACATTTTTTTTATATATACAATATTTATTTATTTACATTTCCTTAGCATCCTTAGGCTTTCTAGTTTACCCTTGTAACGAGTCTCTTACCGATGACTCCCAAACCAGACGGTCTTAGGGCACCAGATGAGAAAACATTCCTCGGGTTCGAGGACTCGAGTAAACTAGGCCACGAAGGAATTTAAGGACTTAACCACCTTTAGGCGTGATTGACAATGCTTCTTGAGGCACGACTAACCAGCTTAATTAGTGGCTAAGTATTTATTATTTATTTATATACATATATTTTTTTATATATTTTTTATTATATATATATATATGTAAATAAAGTCACAAAGTCTATGATTAATCCTTCAATATGTTTAATGTATATATCCTAAAGAAAGAATTAAAATTAAGTAATCTTTCTTATCCTTTATTACTTAACCTAAAAATCTGACAAAACTCCTCTTTTTGACTTATAATTAGAAATCTTAGTTAAGAGCTTTCTTAATCCCTAAATTCAAGCTTGATTCTTTAAACATGGATCAAGAATTTCCCTTTTTTTTATAATTTTTTTTCTTTTTTTTTCTAAAAAAATAAAATCTAACAAGAAAATAGAAAATCTAAAAAGAAAGGTAAAATCTAAAGAAAATAAAAACATAAAAGAAAGTGAAAATCCTAAAAACAAAAAATAAAAAACTAAAAAGAAAATAAAAATCCTAGGTTAGCATCTACCCCCCCATACCTATCTTATGCATTGTCCTCAATGCATCGTGATATATGTATGCGTGAAACAAATAGAGAGGGAAGGAAAAAAAATTACCTTAAGGTGGTAGTTCCAGTGGTGGTCTGATTGGTCCACGAAATGTGGCCCAATCAACTTTGCTTTGGGTTCGGAGGAACCCACCAGAAATATCATGAATATAACCCACTAAAAGATAAATCCATGAAGGATCTTTATTAAGTATTTAACCCCATCTAATTTCCATTTTCCATAACTAATTTCGGAGTCAAATTTGTCAACCACCTTGTCCCAGAATGGAGTATGAAATGATAGAACGGTTGACTTGGACTCAGGAAGGACAGGAACTAATACCGACTCAGGAAGGTGACTTAAGTCAAGTAAAGGTTCAGGAGTCGAAATGAGTTCAGGAATTGGTCCAAGTCAAGAAGTTGAAACTCCAGTCCACATGTATTTTCCAACAATAGAATGTGACCTAATATGGGTGATTCCAGTTCAGGAATGATAGGTGGAGGAATCAGAACTGACTCTAAAATATTACTCAAGTTTGGTGACAAAACAGGAGTCAATATTGATTCAAAAAGTTGAACTGGATCACAAATGTGAGAATCTAGGTCACATATCTCTTTACTTCCAATATTAAGGAATTCCAGCTCCTCTCCATACAACTCTTCATAACTCAGGTCAAAATTTAAACTTGCCAATTTGTCAATAGTATCTTCAGAAGTGTATAATTGGTCAAGTTCAATATGATCCTCAAAGATGGGTGATTCAACTTCATTATGAATTGGGGCAGGATCCAATGTCGACTCCGAGAAAAGATTGAAGTCAGGTAAAGACACCAGAGTCATTATTGAATCAGGAAGAAGAATTGAATCACTAAGTTGGGGTCCAAGATCATATTCATTTTCAAGTTCTATTTCAGGAAAAGAAAACTTGCCATAATGTCAATGGAATTTGAAGTTTGGACAAGTTCTAATGAGCATGCTGAAATAGAATCTTGATTTCCAAAATAACATGACTCTTTGGCTCTGACAGAATGGTTAGTGACATTAGAAATAGTCGAACGATAAGAACGGAGACTTTCGACCATTATATCTATGTCACGATTATGAGCATTTTGAGCCTGAGTCATGTTTTCAAGCATCTTTACATAATTGATAGGTTCATCATTTTGTTGCAAAGATGAAGTATTGTTTTGGAACTGGTGGTGAAATTGTGAGTCCATTGGATTTGGTGATTTTTGTTTGGACTCACGCATACTCATTTCCAAAATTGATGGTGTTCTGTTTTGGACTGGTGGAATTGAGTCTGTGTCTTGAAAATATTGTGGACTAGGTGGAGAAGGAGGACAAGGTGGTTGGAAATTATGCTCGGGGTAGGTGAATCCCCACTGACTCGGTGAAGAGTTGAAATAATTATGAAAATTATAGTTATTAGATGGGGGTATGGGTCATATTGATTCGGATAAGACCAATCCGGCACACTAAGTTGGTCAAAGTTATGATATGCCGGGTTGGTAATATCCGAAAATGAAGTCGGTGTGTAATATGGATTATTATTGAAGTTGAAAAAATTGTTATTATAAGCCATATCACACAATGAAATACAAACAAAAAGAAACAAACAAATAAACAAACAAAAAAGAAAAAAAATTCTAATCCTAAGTTAGGGTAGACCTATGACCTAGACGACTCCTAACTAATTAGACCGTCCACAGGAGGTTTAGTGTAGACTTTGACCACAAGCTAATCAGTCAGGTCAGGGCAAGGTTGTTGGGAGGTTTTCCGTCAGAGACGTTCCTTAATTAAATAACCACCAACCTTCGGGCTTTCGGCCCTCAATCCCTTTCCTAGACACTGATTTTGCAAGAGTCAAATTCCAACACTTTCCCCCTTAGGATAATCTCCTAAGTGAGTCCGAGATGTCCCTAGGGCAAACGTCTATTTTTTTTTTAAATTAGGCTTAGGTTAGTGAGTGCTGGGATGGTGGTTTTTGGCTAAGGAAAGGGTAATGAAATCCCCCACCTTATCTTATTTATGGGTTAGTGCCCTTAAAATTGGATTGTGCAAGTGTACAAGATATATAACTAGGATTCACTCAAAGTATGAAAATCTAGCAAGAGATGATTCCTAGTCTACATGCAATGCAAAACGTACCTTGCTCCAGTACTCTTCAACAGTAAAAGTAAATGAATTGAAAAGACACGTGCCTAGAAATGCAAATGTCTAATCAATTTTTAACGTTTCAACCACTTTTTACTGTTGATTATTATTAACAGGAGTATGGTGAAGCATACAAGAATTTAAGTATTGCAGCAGATGTATTTTACAGAGCAAGCAACCCTGCAGAAATTTGGTCAGAAGTCCACTCTTTCTTGCCGCAGATCCGCGGCTTTGGCCGTGGAATCGCGGCAATTCAGAGAGCTACTGGTCTCTGCTTTCAAGAGCAGAGGCCCAGAGCCACTTATATGACACTGCAATGCAAATTTTCCTGTTTCTTCACCTGTAACCTTCAACAGAGAAGAAAATTCGTTTAGTTCTTCACTTGAAATCAAAAACCGTTGCTCTCCCCGGCAACGGCGCCAAAAATTTTGATTGGGAAAAGGATAGTGTGGTAGATTGCACAAATATTCAATAAAAGAGAGAAGGTTTAGAGTCAACCTTAGGTGCTTGATTACTCTACAAATGTATTCAATATGTTCAATGTACCCTTTCTAAATCACCGTAGTAGCAGCGGCTATACGGGTCGAATCCTCAGGGAGAGCTTGCGATGGAAGCGTTACGGTTCGTTGTGAATATAGAAAACGAAGGTTCTTCTTTGTTTTAAAAGAATGCAAAAGACATGGAAAAAGAAATGAAAGAAGTGGTGGTTGGTTTGTACATGAAATGAAAACTATGGAAAAATGAAAGAATTGAAGACAAGATTTGCTTTGGAATTAATACTAAAAGAATGAAAACTTGTAGAAGACTTTTAGATGAGAAAAGACATGACTAGCTAACATTACTAACTTGCTAACTTACTAATCTCCGTTAGGGTGATGCTTGCCTCATGTTGATTCATCGGCATATGTTTGTCTTGTGTGTTGGTCTAGTTACTTTCCCACTTGATTGACGAGTGATCTTCTTGGAATTGTCTTGTAGCCTCATTGATGTCATAGGCCTTCAAGATAGACTTTCAATGGTGGAATCAAAAGAGTTGCCACTCAAGGGATGCTAAGGAAGAAGATACAACATTCATTAATTGAAGTAAAGAAGTTGTACAACAAATAGCATATGGTTGGTGATCCATCTCCATGTTCCATCAAGGCACTTGTTCTAAAGACAAGGCTCTAAATGAGGCACACATGAATCATATGGAGAATTACAACAAGAGATTGCCAAGCATGAAAGTAACCCATCGGGGATGAAAAGACTCAATCAATTGCAAGATGAAGAATTAGCATTCACCCAAGAGTTAGAAGTTAAGCAAGATTAGTTGTTAGCTAGTCATGTTAGAAGAAGTTAGCTACTAGCCATTACAAGAAAAGAAAAGCAATTCATGAATAAGAGTGCAATGAAAGTAAAGCTTGAATTAAAGAATGCAAGTAAAGTACTAGAAAATGCTCAAGTAGAGAAAGGAGATTGGATTAAACCTTACTTCACAAGTTGTCACACCTTGATTTACACAAGCTTTCTCTCTCTCATAATCTCTCTTTTTGCAGAATTTCTAGGGAGGAAGAAGACTAAGAGGAATAAAACCTAGAGAAAAATCAAAATACAATCTCTTTCTCTATTCTCTCTTCTCTCCTCTCTCTTCTGTCTCTCTAGTTTTTGCGAAGGCCCTGGTGGTGTATTTATAGCCTCAGAGAGAAGCCTCTAGAGCCCAGGTTGTTGGAGAGAATCTCGGGCTCAACGGCCTTGTAACTGCCGCAGAATCGCGGCAGTTGCGTGGATATGCGGCAGAATCTTGGCCGTTGAGGCCGAGATTTCTGGTGCAAGTTTGTTACAGGTTGTTAGCCACGTGGACCTTCTGGAAGTCTGACTTGGCGCGTGGACTTCTCCAGATCCTGGACTCAACCTTTGGGCTCTCTTTTGGGCTTTGATTTATTTTCCTTTAATTCTTGATAATAAAAGGGATTTTGGGCCTTTTCTCTATTAGAATATGGACCTGCAAAAATAGAGAGAAAAAGATTAAAAAATCACATTTTTATTTACAATATGCATGGTATGGATGTGGTAAAATATGCAAAAATGAATAACAATCAAGAAAGCAGAGCCTAGAAGCCCTCAGATTTGCTACATTCCTGTGGCAATCTGAGTGAACTACTAATCTGTATTTTTCGTAGGTTAGCTGAATTGCATAGTTTAATATCTGTAGCATTTATTTTCTTATTTAACTCACTGTATATACATTTCTAACACAACAGTAAAAAGTTGATTGTAAATGCTAAAAATGATTTAGACTTTGCATTTAGGCACGTATCTATTTCATTAAATTTTCTATTACTATTGAAGAGTGCTGGAGTCAAGGTATGTGTGCATAGCATTTAGTGTAAGTTCATTCTTGTATGAAATATTGCTTGAGTGTTACTTTTTCTATATACTTGTACACTGCACTAAATTGATTTAAGGGCTTGTCCTATAAACATGATAAGGTGGGGAAGTCATTACCCTCCCTTAGCTCACAAACAATCTCCTCACTCACTAACCCAAACCTAACTAAAACTGAGTAGACGTTGGCCCTAGGGACATCTAGGACTTATATAGGAGACTGACCTAAGGGGAAAGTTGATTTAAATTTGATTCTTACCAAATCGGTGTCTAAGGTTGGGGATTGAGGGGCGAAACCCCGAAGGCTGGTGGTTTGGTTTAATTAGGCCCGTCCCTTTTGCGCGGATACTCCCACCAATCTGCCCCTATCTGGATGATTAACTTGTAGTCAGATTTAGTAATATACCCCCATGGACAGTCTAACAAGTTAGGAGTCGTCTAGGTCTAAGGTTTACCTTAACTTAGGTTAGATTTTTTTTCTTTTTATTTGTTTGCTTATTTGTTTGTTTTTCTTTATTTGTGTTTGACATTTCTTATATGATATGGCTTATAACAATAATTTTTTCAATTTTAATGGTAATCCATATTACACCCTAATTTCTTTCTTGGATATTACCAACCAGGCATATCATAACTTTAATCAACCTAGTGTGCCAGATTGGTCTTATCCGAATCAATATAACCCATGCCCCCAATCTTATGACCATAATTTTCAAAATAATTTCAACTCTTCACAGAGTCAATGAGTATTCACCTCCCCTGAGTTCAATTTTCAACTAACTTGTCCTCCTTATCCACCTTGTCTATAATATTTTCAAGATTCATACTCAGTTCCACCAGTTCAAAATAGAAAACCATCAATCTTGAAAATGAGTATGCGTGAGTCCAAGCAACAATCACAAAATCTGACGGACTTACAATTTCTCCACAAATTCCAAAACAAAACTTCATCTTTTCAAGTCCAATCGCAACAAAACGATGAACCAGTCGACTTTGAAAAGATGCTTGAAGCCATGACTTAGGCTCAAATCGCTCGTAATCATGGCATAGATATAATGGTCCAAACTCTCCAATCTCACCGTTTGACCATTTCTAATGTCGATAACCATTCTGTTAGAGGCGAAGAATCATGTTGTTTTTGAAAACAGGATTCCATTTCAGCACACCCATTTGAACTTGCTCAAACCCCAAATTTGAAAGTCCCATTGATAAATTGACAAGTTCTCATTTTTATGAAATTGAACTCAATGAGAAATGTGACCTAGATTCTCAAATTTGTGATCCAGTTTCAGTTTAAATTCCTGAATTAATATTGACTCTTATTTTGTTACCCACCTTCAGTAATATTTTAGAGTCAGTTTTGATTCCCACACCTATCATTCTTGAACTTGAATTACAATGTTAAGTCACATTCCATTGCTGGAAATGAATGTGGACTTGAGTTTCAACTTCTTGATTTACACCCACTTCTTGAACCAATCTCGACTCCTGAACCTTTTACTTGACTTAAATCACTTTTTTGAGTCGGTATTAGTTCATGTACTTCCTAAGTCCAAGTCAATCTCCATTTTGGGACAAGAGTGTTGATAAAATTGTCTCTAAAATTATTTGTGAAATTTGAAAATTAGATGTGGTAAAATTCTTAATCATTCATATATACATCATTTTAGTTGGTTGTATTAGAAAGGTTTCTGGTGGGTTCCTCCGAACTCCACACAAATTCGATTGGGCCCATCACCTTAAGGAATATTTTCCTTCCCTTTCTTCTTTTTCAGCATCTATGCATTAATTCATACATTGAGGACAATGCATGAGATAGGCGTGGGGAAGAGTTTCTAACATAACTTAAGTTTTCTTTTTATTATAAAAAAACTTATTATTAATATTGTCTTTATTTTTAAAAACTTTTTGAAAATAGAAACAATATTTTGACATTTTTGTAAGAAATTAGTCAATTTTAAGGAATAGGAAAATCAAGTTAGGATTTCTTATACTTGGTCAAATAAGATTATTTATTTAATTTCTAATAGGAAGAAAATTTGTGAAAGTAATTTAGTCTTGATCTTTACCTTGAAGAAATATGCACACCTATACACTTACCCACTTAGGGTTCAAATAAAGAATTTTATGGTTATAAAAAAAGAAAAAGATATATATCTATGAAAAATAAAAAATCTAATTATTGATTAGCTAGGTATTTTGCCTAAGAAGCCTGGTATTTATGTAAAATATAATGAGATAAGTTTGAATATATATTATATAGTATAAATCTTCTGATTAAGTTTGATATGTGCCTCATGAAGCATAAGTATTCACGCCTAAAAGGGATATATCTTATAAATAAAACTTAGTTTCGTGACCATGTCTGCTAGAGTGTTTATGTCTTTAGGGGTGTTTTCTTACTTGGTGCCCTAGACTGTGTAGTTGGGTGTCACCGACTGAAGGCTCGTTACATGGGCAGATTAAAAAGCCTAATGGAATTGAGGAATAAATACCACCAAAAATAAATATAAATAAAATTAGAGTTATAGAACCTTTAGTCAAAATTCCCGATCACGAAGTGCATAAGACTTAGGGTAAATTAATAAACTAGTTTAAAAATGCAGTTTAACTCCTTACCTTGATTGATAACAAGTTTTTGAATAAAGACTAAGTTTAGAAATGAAAAGTTTAGTTTTCCTATAACTTATGGATTACTTAATTCTTACAATAATATTTTAAATATTTTTCTCTTTCAAAATGTGTTTTCAAAATACTAACACTTTGTTTCCTTTTCTTTATGGATTTTGTGGGTGTAATCCCTAAAACCCTCATGCGACAAAACTCGTCCTCTAGTGGAAACATAGAGGTTTAATGGTTTGTTGCACATGCTCAGTACAATCGCGTGACCTGCGAAAATGGTCTAATAATTTTTGATTTAGATTTACTGTTTTGCTCGAGGATGAGCAAAAGATAGGTGTGGGAGTGTGATTGCACAAATTTATTGCATTATTCTTTATTACATTTTCACATTTATCATATAAAAAATCTGCTAAATTTCTTGTCTTAAAGTTATTTTACAGAGGATAATCAGGGGAGAAAGAGGATAAAATCAATCATATCAATTAAATTCAGATTAACTAGATCTGTTGGGTAAAGGAGGATAATCCCAAATCCAATTGGTTAAATTCAGTTTTTGATGAATCAGTGGTTAAATCTAAAGATAAACTGACATAATGTCAAATACAGAGTTCAAATTCAAAGGGATAAATGGATAGAGAGAAGGTCAACGGATGAGATGAAGCAAATTTGACTCAGATTCTAACTGGATACATTTTATTATATGAATCATATTTTCGCTACCGAAATTCAAATCTATGGTTCAAGATGATCCAGAAAGAAGACTTAAAGGGCTACAACTCTTAAGTTGATCATTATTTCTAATTCTATCATTTGATAAGTTATATTCAGCAATCAACACGCCAAAAAACTGCAGATCAGAATTGAATATTCACATCAAATCAAGTTTGGAGATAAGATGAGGATTCAAATTCAGAAATATCCAGTTTCCCCTCTTCATACTCCTCTAACCTCTGCATTTCTCCTATAAATACCTGCAATCTCAAAGGCAAAGAAAAGACGATCAAGCAGAGAGAGTAGAACTTAGGCTAATTTATAGTTTGTAACTTAGGTTTTTATTTTTTTTATGTAATTTTTGCTTTATTTATGTACCTGAGAGGAGAGGAGAGTTTCATGGAGGAACAAGAGCAAGCTTGTATTGAGGGTGACAACGGTATAAGTAATTTTCTTTCATTGTTATTTGAATAGAATCGAAGTCTCTTTTCTATTCTATTCTTGTTTTTTGTTTGCTTCCCTCTTCTATGTTTGTGGATCAAATGAAACCGAAAGCCTCGAAGTTGCCTTGCCCTTGCAAGTGCCGTTGATGACTTATGGTGATGGATATCCATTTCTATGATAGTGTAGCTTACCCCTCAATTCATAGTGTAATACGGGAATGGCCAAGATCCTATATGTCATACTTTGCTCGCCTTCAAGTAAAGGTACATCGTTGATACGGGTCAAAGGTAAGCAGGCGCTGAAGAGGTAAGTAATCTTTTTAGGTTTTAATTTTCTTTTCTTTTAATTTTAGTGTAATTACCAACACCATAATCTTTCAAATCTCTTTCACTCATTTTACATTTCTTTGTATATAATCCATTTTCCATTTTCCCATCTTCTCAATCTACCACTTCCTTCCTAACTTGATTGTAATTTATTTTACTTTTCTTTTTAAGAACTAAAAGAAGATTTTTAACAATTCTTTGTAACCTAAAAGAGAAATATTAAAAAACTTCCATTGCTAGTCCTCTTTGTGGTCACGACTCATATAGCCACTTGCTATTACGGTAGTATTGAGTACCTATACTCTTTATTCTTAAGTTCTTGTAATACCCCGTTCCGGAATACGTACTTAGTTGCGTATTCAGATTTTCCGATCGTATTTTTTCGATTTGTTTCCTGTATTTGTTTGCTTTATGAATTCCTTATATGATTGTTTTGTCTTGGATTGGATTCGTGGACTCGGAGTCAGTCCCAGTCCGAACCAGGAACCCGATTATAGTATATTATTCGATTGGTCTTTTTGGTGATTAGATTTGACCGATTTTAGTTTTAGATATCTTTTCCATTATTATATATTTTCTATGATTTTCTAGATTTTTTCTGGAATTAAAATGAATTTCTTCAAAACCGGTGTCGGCCAGTGCCGCTGACCGATTCCTGGATTTTTAATTCTCAAACAGTTAGGATTTCATGATGGTCTTTAGACTTATTTCTTAGAATTATATTTTCTACCTACATTCTTTTTCTGAGGATTTTATGATTTTATGAAAATTCCTTCGGAGTCGGTAGTTAACTGATTCCAGGATTTTTAGTTTACAAACGGAATTGAATTTCTGAATTCGCTTTCACTTTATGTCTTAAAATCATATTTTCTTCTTTAATACATTTTCTGGGATTTTTCGGAATTTATCAAAATCCGGCCGACCCGGTGTAGACCGGTATCGGCGGTTGACTTCCGGATTTTTAATTTGAAAACGGATTTTATTTCTGAAAACCGATTTCATATTATTCCTCAGGATGATGTTTTCTACCTCCGGGTATTTTTGGGGATTTTTCGGAGAGTCGATTTTTCAACCTTATTATTATATTTATTATTTTTTTGAATCTTTCTTTCTTTCTTTTCCTTTCTTTTCCTTCTTTTCCCACCGACTTCACCAACGCCACCTCACCCCTCATTTAATTCTCTCCCATCACCATCCCTCTCACTCTCTCTCCTTTTCTTTTTCTTTTCCTTTTTCTTTTCTTTCTCCTTCCTTTCCTCCATTCTTTTCTCCTCTCTCTTCTTTTCTTCATCTGGCGACCACACCGCCGGCCCTCGGCGACCCTCCGGCCACCACCGCCGGCGAGGAGCCTCCCTCTCTCTCTCTCTTTCTTTTTCTTTTCCTTCCTTTTCTTTTCTTTTTCCCTTTTCTTTCTTTTTTCTTCTTCTTTTCTTCTCCTCCCTCCAGATCCGGCCGACTCCACCGCCGCCGGCGAGCCCTCCAACCCGGCGAGCCACCTCCTTCTCTCCTCCTTCTTTTCTTTCCTTTTCTTCTTCCTTTTCTTCTTTCTTTTCTTCTTTTCTTTCTTTTTCCTTTCCCTTTTGGGGTGGCCGGCGCCACCCCTGGTCTTGGCGCCGCCGGCGTGGCCGGCGGCCGTGCAGCCAGGGGCCCACCTGGGCCCCTGTGCTTGGCCGGAGAGGGGGGCAAGCCCCCCTCTCTTTTCCCTTGCTGGAGGGGGGCACAGCCCTCCTGTGCCTTGTTGAGGGGCAGCCGCCCCCTCCTTTTCTGCCGGCGGCCGGCGCCGCCCGGCCGCCCTGGCCGGCGGCGGCTGAGCGCCCCCAGTGGGGGGGGCGCTGTGTGCGGGAGCAAGGGGCAACAGCCCCCCTTCTCTGTTTCTCTCCCTGTCCTCCCTCTCTCTTTCTCTCTCTCTTGTTCTCTCTCTCTCTCACTGTTTCTCTCTCCTCTCTCTTTCTCTCTCCTCTCTTTCTCACTCTAGCTCTCTCTCTCTCTCTCAACCGCACACTCTCTCTCTCCTGATTTCTCTCTCTCTCATCATCTCTTTCTCTCTCTAAATCTCACTTTCTCTCTCTAATAGACTCTCTCTAAAAATCCCATTTTCCTCTCTAGACTTTCTCTCTCTACACTTTCTCTCTCTAAAAATCCCATTTTCTCTCTCTAGACTTTCTCTCTCTAAACCTCTCTTTCTCTCTCTAACTCTTTCTCTCTCCTCTTCTCTCTACATATTTATATCAGTTATGGCGCATCCCGAACTTCAGTGGATACGGATATTTCGGTATATTGGTGACTCAGGCGAGTGTTCTCACTCGCTACCCTCTTACTTCTTATTTCATTGATTATGCGCATGTTCTAGCTTTAGCTTTCATGTATTTTATTTCATGTGCTATGTCTTTTATTGCTTATACCATGCGTGGCGACCCTTCGTGGTCGTTGGACTTTGGATTACTGTTATGTTTACACTTGCCCTACTACTACTTCAGACTTGTTAGTTGCATGTTTCCTTTAAACACATGTATATCACCTGACATCTAGGTGTTATCACCTGACCACCTGACATACTACTGTTTGGCTAGACCCTCTTGGTATGACCTGACTTACCCAGACTATTACCAATCTCTTGACATAACTTACCACCTGATTTTTATCAATCTCTTATATGTTTGGTTGCTTATTCATTATCACCATCCTATCATGCTATCACTTACACCCAGCATGATAACTTGACTTGTGATTATTACCTTTACGGGAACTTGACCTTATTATCTTGTATCATGATCAGTGACCTGTTTCCTGCTTTACATGCAGTGACCTGACTATATAGTACTTATGTACTCCTAATTTCCTGATCATGCTAATTCCTGATTATTCCCGTAAAGTGATAATTAAACTATTGAATCCTAAAATGGACCAACTTGTATTGGGTCGGGGGAAATATGCGGATATCGATAGTGTTCGTGTTTACAGTGGCTTTAGGTGTGCACTATATTTCCGTCTGACCTGTGGTACTCCAGGGGACCGAGGGGAGAGCTGGCTCCCTTATTCCTGGTCATTATTATAAGGGCATACATAAGTCCCTCCTGATAGGCCTCGCGGCTGGCTTCCGTTTCCATGCAACGGAACAATCCTGGACCGTGGTCCCGGCATGCACGGGACCCACTGTAACATAGTCGTTGATACAACCGCTATTTCCAATAACAACCTCGACTTTCTATATATGGAAGTATGAGTTGGGATATATACCGAGACACATACCTAGATATATGGTAAGACGAGTAATAATAAAGTGTCATAATAACCGGCTCTTTAAGTTGTAAGTAGAGGTATGTGGAATGGGACGCATACCAAAGCCTACATCTTAAATAGCTATGAATTTGTGCTGTGCCTTACCGTATTGCTTTTCCGGACTTTATGTCGGATTTCATGTTTTATGAGTATTATGATATGACTACCTGTAGCTCGTCCTTGTTTTATTCTGATTTTATTGTTTATGATTATCATGCCATATCTATTCTTACCTGCTCTATCCTATCTGCCTCCTGAGTATTCCCACTGATATATGCATTATTGTGCTCACCCTGCTTCACCACTTGGTTTTGCTTCTACACTCGCCTGGGGAGTATCATTTGACTCCCTGGATTCTCACGTCCAGGTCTTGGAGCTTGGAGCGGTGGATTTACCCCTTCGCTGCTCAGAGTGGCGCAGCAGTAGCGTGGATCTCCAGCCGACCGTCCTGAGCCACATCCTTCCAGGTCCCCTGTGAGTCTCTCGAGTTTTCTTTTTTAAACTCGAGTGTCCTTTTCTATTCATACTTGTACTTTTCCTTATATACATGTATGTGGACACCCTTTATACTGTTCATACTGTATATCTTTTGTATTCTCGCATTTGCGCATACTAGTGATAGATATTCATGTAATATTGTGATCACTTCTGATGATAACTGTGTGATTGTACTATATGTGTTGGAATGTATAATGCACCATTTGCTTCCGTACTCTGATTCTTGTCTGTACTGATGCTTAGCGTATATACGGGAAGGTACTTCGGACTTACGTATATACGTTGCAGTGACGTCCCCGTATCCGTGGAATCGGGGGTTACAGGTTGGTATCAGAGCATAGGTCAACTTAGGCTCGTCAGAGCTTAGGTCAGCTTGGCTCTAAACCTCTTCAGTACGTCCAGAAGGCAAACAATGGTAAAGAGATTTGCAACTGAATACAATGAGTCTTGTTATACATTCCAACTGCAAGTGCAGAGTTATCTATTTCTTGACTATCTTTCCCTTGATTTCAAATCCCTCCTTGACTATCTTTTCCTTTGATTCCTAGTCTCTCCTATCCCTTCCCTGTTTTGATTTTATGAAGCCTATCACTATCTTAAGATATGACTAGACTAGAGGGTAGTGGCTGGTTCAGAATGAAGCTATTATGTTATCTCTTCGGCCAATTCTGAAGCTTGGTAGTCTCCAGATCGATCTTGATCTGGCTATCTTTAGAAGACAGCAATCGGATTCTTAATTGATCGGTCTTCTTTATTATGCTCAGGATTTTCGGGTTTTCTTTATTACACAGCCACGACATCATCAGTATTATTCAGCATTATTCTAAAGATTTATTACACAGCCACGGCATCATCAGCCGGAATGCAGAGTATGATTATTATCAGTTGACTGAGAGCCCTACCTATAGTGCTTCATATCTTAATTGGTATAGATCCACCCTTGTTCCCTTTGGTGTTCAATTCACCCTTAACGAAATTGCGAGGACGCAATTTTTTGTAAGGTGGGTGGATTGTAATACCCCGTTCCCGGAAATACGTACTTAGTTGCGTATTCAGATTTTCCGATCATATTTTTT